>CM077034.1:153310631-153748884 GCA_039090855.1 Macrothele yani
TGTTTGTTTGTTTTTTTGTTAACTCGGGTACCCAACTATACAGAAAATAAGCTTCAATTGCATGGTGACCCACTATCTGCACGTTATTATGAATCCATGGGTATTCTGATTTTTGTGATATTATGCCGTTATATACAATCTAATCCAGCCTGTGGTACAGATTTTTCTGGGTGGCTTCGGGCTAATGTCTTTCTGATTACTAGGGCTAATGCTTTTTGAGCTTAGTAACTTTAAAGCGGGTGAGGGGTGTTCCCTCACCCGCGTTACCCTCAATATGGATGCTCTGCTATTATTGTTACTTGGTCACTTAACTAGAGCGGCCAGGCTGTTGGGCTGCATGCCCCTTACGTATATTATACTACAAATTATATGTTTCCGTGTTTTTGGCTTACTGCGCTCTGTCACAATTCTGATGTTGCTGCTGAGGTGATGTGGTATTGGCCTACTGATTCTAATAGGATATTTTACAGATGTGCCTGCGACTTATTGATTGATGTTTTACAGGATGGTACTATTATTTTGTTTGCCTTACAATCTTGGATATGGACTACGTGCATTTATGATAGTTTATTGCATTCAAATTAAGTTTACATTACAGTCCTCTGTATGTTGGTATTGGGTCTATGCTATCGCAGTGCGTAGTGCTATTCTTGTATATCCTAATTACATAGCCTATTACTTAGAGGGGCATGCCTTTTTTTTCTTTTCTTTTTTTTTTTTTTTGTTTTAATTTTGCTGTACCTGCCAGACTGTGTTTTTTACTGCTATACGCATTGCAGCTACTAAGATTGTTGGTTATTTTATTAATTACATATCTCAATGTGAAATACCAATCACATTTGTCAAAACTTTGATGCATTGTGTTGCTTATAATGTCACATAGCTTTGGCTTAGGGGTTCCTGTCTTGTACTACACAAAGTTGAAATCTTGAAATCTAATCGTAGTGACTGGAGGTTGGCTTGGTTGTTGCAGTTACTGCTGTTTACTTAACACCTTCGGTCATAAGTTACTTGCACTTATGTTGATTTGAGTGCACTCATTTCAAGATTATATTACAGATCTCTATTTCTGTTGGTATTTGTGCATTCATATTACAGTGGCGTAATGTTTTTATCTTATGTGATCTCCAGATAGCCTGTGCTTTTGTATGGTGTGGTCTTGCCCTAATCTGTTTCTTCCCCAGTCGTATCCGTTACCTCGTGTAATCTAATGTTACTTCAGCTAATCAGCCATTATAACTGCTGGTGATATTTACCTTACCTTCTGGTACAATGAGACATAAGTTTACTACCCTTATCGATCCTTGACTGGGATTTTTATTTTTATTTTTTATTTTGTTTAGCTAACTACTTCCTACCTGATACATTTGTGGGGTGTGGCCTTGCCATAGTTTATTTGTTCTTCAATTGTCCCTGAACTTTTATGTCACCTAATGTTATATTGGCTTTTCAGTTATTTTATTGTTAGTGTTATTTCCCTTACTTCCGATTTTATCAGACAGATGCTTTCAACTCTAGCTAACCCTTAACTTACATTACGTAGTTTAATTTAACTTTCTCCCACATGAAATTAATCGTGATTTATTACATTATTTTAATAGCGCGCTGCCTTGGTGTCACCTTGTATTGACCTGTTACTTCAGGGATTGTACTTATTGGATTACTTACTTAGCACTATCCGATCATGGTGGATAACTTTATTGTTACATTTTGCCCTAATGGTATGGACTAGGTGCATTAATTGCTTACGCTTAAGTTCAGCTCTACAGGCTTGGCTGCTCTGGGTGTTATATTATGTTAGTTTGTAGCATCAATTGTGGTTGTGTATGCTAGTTCCTAATCATTGTCATTCTGGTGTGTCTTGCCTTTCTTTTTGTGTCGCCAATACTTGGCATTTTACTCGTTGAGACCCTATGTTGGCTTATTCTTTCTGCTATGGTATATACCACTTTACGTTATCTACTGCTATACATGCATTACTACTTCTACTACCATTGGGGTTATTTCAATAACTGCCTATTGTTTGGGATAATGGGTTTCGCCGCTTACGGATTTATTATTACATGGTTCGGCGCTCCTGGATTTTTGAGTTATTGAGGGTTATACCAATGCTTGGTTGGCCATGATCGAAGTGTTGTTTTACTTATTTTGTGTTTTCTGGGCTTCTAACTGCTTACCGGGCGAATGGTAGTAATTACTTTGAGTGATTTCACACGAGGTGGAGGCTTAATATTGATTATGCTGACTGGGTTATCTGCTGCTGGTCATTCTTGAGACAGCCTTGGAATGGATTTGTACTTTATATATATAAATATATATTTGTTTTTTTTACATTCCTTCTGGTTATTTATTATTCCTCCACCAATTATTTATTATTGCGAATTGGTTCATATATCTTTCGGCTTGTTCTTGGGCACTACGCCTTTCAGCTTGGATGTAATTCTACTTTTACAGTACTGTATTTCAGAACACATATTTGGGCACTTAGGTCCTAGTTGCCTTCCACCCTTTCAATATCTTGGGGTAAAAAATCTGGAGATCTTAACACATCACGACTAAAACTGGGTCTCCATGAGGGTTAGTCTACTGCTGTTGGCACATTGGAACTAGTTGTGACATGGCGTTGTGGTTTATCATCACTGATGATTACTTCCTAAAATATACTAAATATTCACAGCATATATTTTGATTGAATTATCTTTTGGATTATTATTTTTTGGTGAGGGGGGGTCTTCACTTGCACTATATTACCAATTTGTTGACATTGCTAATGCATTTTACTTTTAATTTTCAGATGATAAACCCTGTTCATTCTAATTCTCCTTTATTAATGTAGTGTCCCCTGTGTTTATATTGCTGATATTGATTTGTGATTTTTACTAATTCTTCATATTTATTTCTGCTGAACTTTTTTTTCCCTACTTTTTACATTCATTTCTTCTCTTCTTTTATCAGCACTTGAATACAGTGTAGCTGCAATTCATCCTGAGCATTCAACCACCTAACATGACTTGCACCACTCGTGGCCTAAAAATTAATTCACTGAAAATGTGAGATCATTCAATGTAACAAAATCCCCTTATTGGAATCACTAATTCAACTGACAAATTTAAATCTTGATATAATTTTTGTATTTCTAAGACTTGGTTTCCTCCACATAATAATTCATTACAAATTACTAACTACAAAAATTTCCACATAAGCAGAACTTTCTCAAACGGTGGAGGGGTCACCAATTTGGCAAAAGATATTTATAATAGTTTTTCAATTATTTCAAATTTTACAGTGTCGAATCAAAATGCCGAAATTTTAACTGTTCACGATCAATCCTATATAATTATTGTTTGCTATAGGCCACCTAACTCAAGCTGTACTGACTTTGCTGTCATTACTTGCTGAATTATTTAAATATTCAAACCTATCAAAAAAAAAAAGTTTCTTATGGGGGATATGAATGTCGACTTATTACCAAAATACCAATCACTCTTTTTCAACTTTTACAATCTTTTAATGCGTCTGGACATAAAAACATGATTTTCAGTCCCAAATCGCATAACCTGCTACCTCGCAAACATTGATTGATCTGTCTCTCTGATATGTATTAACTGAGACTACTATTTCAGGGGCATGAGAGTGGAAATTTTTAGTGATCATATCTCCCCATATTTACAAATTTACCCTCTTAAACAACAAACCACTACACCTAAAGACTACTGGTTTTTTAGAAAAATTAATATTCAAATATGGAAAGTTTTAAAAAACTCGAATTAGCTGACATTAACTGGAATGCTAACCTTTTTGGTTCTTGGCTATACAAATAATAATTGCGAGTCGTTCAACTTTAGTTACTACAGAGGGCTTTACAAACAATCTTTTCCAAAAATTGTTAAGTAGCATAAACTGAAGAAAAAATTCATGTTGTTGTAGATTACCAATGGCACATTAAAAAGAATAAAAAGAAATAACAACTTTTTCGAAATTCATAAAAAGTAGGAACAACCTCCGGTTTCCAAAGTGCAGACTTTTCAAAATAAACTTTAACAGTGACATTCGGTGCATTAATCGTACTTTACTATCTCAACGTATTTTCACATAACTCCCGAAAACTAACTGGAAACATTTAAATTTGCTAATGGGCAAAAATGCAGTCCCAACAGTTCCTCATTTTTAATAGATTCTAATAACTTTAAGCTAACAGACAAATAAGAAATTACAAATGCATTAAATGAACATTTTCCTGTATTTCAGGAAATACTAAACAATAATTTAACTACCCCAAAAATTCCTTTCACTACCTACCTAGGGAGGCACACAGATCTAGTGATTTTCACCTTTGATGATCTTCAACAAATTTAATATAAAAAATGTCTCTCATCTCATTCTTGATCCTCCATTATTTACATTTAATGATATATTTCAATCTTTTGAATTTCCTGATCTACTTAAAATAACAAAAATAGTCCCAAAATATAAATTTGGATCAATAAATGATGCAAACAACTATCCCAACCCTATAGCCAATTTATCAATTTTCGCTAAACTTTTGGAGGGGAATTAGTTTATAATAGATTAAATTTGTTTATTCATAATCAAAATATTATCCATCCGAATCAGCATGGTTTTCAATCTGGTAAGGCAACTGAATCAGCCTGATTATATCTACAACAAACAGTCCAACATAATTTTGATCTTAACTTAAATACTATCGCTTTATTTTTAGACCTGTCAAAAGCTTTTGATACCATAAACCAAAATATCTTACTACACAAATTACACACTATTGGTATAAGGAACAATGAACATTCTCTTCTTAAAGAACTATTTATCAGAGTAGACAGCAATATACTCACATTAAGCATCATCAGTCCTCTCTTAAATCCATAACAACTGGTGCTCCACAGAGCTGAATTTTAGGACCTCTACTGTTTAGTATATACATTAACGATATCTTTATTTCCATAAATAATATTACAGTCTCCTTCTTTATGCTGACGACATAACCATTCTCACGTCATTTAATTTAAAGACTAACACTATTTCAAATATAAATATTCAACTTAATAACATCTCAGATTGGTTAAATTCCAATGAACTAATAATAAGTACTACTGAAAACAAAATCTTTAATCTTTTAAAAACAAAATATTTCAGAACCACATTCTATCACATTTATGTATCAATAATACAAATATAGAACAGGTTAATTCCTTACTTTATTTAAAGGATTACTTTAAATAAGGACATTGGAGTGGAACCAACATTGAGACACTCTTTCTTCTCAAACTCTGTAAAAACATTCCAATTATCTGATATGGTTTTTACAAACCTTACCTATAAAAAACATAATTCCATTGCATATTATACCATGTTTTTCAGACTCACATTAATTATGCTATCTTATCATGGAGACAGACGACTAAATATAATTTTTAAAAACTTCAAATTCATAAAACAAATATATAAGATTAATTGACCTTATAAATTTAATAGGAATACACCACTATCACTATACAGTAACACAACAGTTTATCCAAATAAATACAACATTCTTGCAGCTTAACCAACTATATGCTTTTATATTGGGAAAATTATGTTCAAGCGAATCAAGAATAATTTACACACTAACATCATACAAATTGTACCACAGATACACTCCACATGACACACATGCTAAATTACATATTAGGCCCATTTGTCAAAGACTGAGACAATGAAGCAGAGAATAAATTACACTGGCCCCACACTACTGGAATTACTTGCAAACAGAACTGACTTCTTTAAATAACTTTTAACTTTTTAAAAAAAAGTTAAAAAACTACATAATGACTTGCGACTCCTCAAATTGATGATTGCAGTGGAAGGGAACTGTGATTATTGTTATGATTAAGATACCTCAATGTAAATTACTTTTCAATGGTATCACTGTAATGTATATATCATCTTTAATATGTCATTACTATTATTTGTTTTTATTTTTATGAGACACTGTTTTGTATGCTAACTTTAACTCCCTGATTTAAGTGAATAATTTGTGTGGGGAGCATGGGACTCAGTCAGGCCTTACTGGCCTTTTTTCCCCTGCTTCCTTGCTGTGCTTTTTTTCATTTGATGTTTTTGTAACACCGGCTTTCTGCTCAGCAAAATAAATAAATTGAATTGACTTGAATTTTAAATTTGAAGGCATTCCGCTGTAAAACTGAATGCCAAACTGACGAAGAAGAATAAAAAGTAAGAATGAAGAACCGATCAGACTTTTCTTATTGCTTACATTATTGTTTAAATAAGAAGTGTATTTATTTTTGCTCTTAATTCAGAACAGAAGTTTGTTTTATAAAACACACAAACATTGAAAATACAGTACCTTAACTAAATATGAAAAACCTGACTACGGAAGAGAAAAAAAGGAGGAAAAGGAAACCATGGAGCAAATAAGGTTCAGAACACATTATTGTACAAAAATACAAACACGATGAGCGGAATTACAGTGGAATGAATCAAATCAAAAAACAGAAATATGACATTCGAATTAAGAGAAGCAAAATAATTGCTTTTTTAAATTAGAGATGTAACAAGAAGTTTATGATTGGTTGATGTTTTCTGAGTCAGACAAAATACATAGTTGATGTTTAAAAATATTTATTCGGAAAACAGAGGTCGCAGCTATAATATTCCATATTCCGACTGAAATTTTCGTGTGTTGCGCTAGACCTACAGGAAAGTATACTCCCACATGTTGAAATTGTGATGTTCCATGCTGTTGAATGAAACAATCCGTCTACATTGGCGGACTTGGTTCCCCTTGCATTTATTTTGTTTCATTATTTTCCGCAATGGATTAAGCTGAATTTCTTTCCGGAAACCAAAAGCTTTTTGGTTTCCGGAGAGTAATTCAGCTCTCAACACAGTGGAAACCAAAAAGCTTTTATAGCTAACCACACCACAAATCACGATGTCTTCAATTATGACAACTCCACGTGTCTTTGTGCATCGCATCACAATATACTGTTTGGAGGAGTATTAAATTTTGTTCACCAACATTTAAATGTCCATCTAACTCTTCTAATTTGAAACAACATGATCATTTGTGAGACAAAGTACAGCAATGTATTCATCTGCGAAATGAACCAACGGCAGATGTCAACCCCTTCACGGTCAGCTGTCCTGAAACAGTTGAACAGGAGTACAACTCTGAACTTTCTAACGCTTGGATGCAGGTCATGCATTTACGTGCACAATAAATTTTCTTTTTATTACATAAATGCATTACAATTCTGTTAACAGACTTGTACATGATAACTCCTGTGTTTTTTTGTGCGGCGTGTGCGTTATAACGGAGTCCCGTAGGTTATTTCCATGCTTTTTTTACTCAGTTTTGCAGCTATTATTTCAGCTATAAGACGTGGAATAGGAAGACGTTATTTTCTGAAACACATTGGAATGCGAATACGTTATTTTCTGAAATACATTGGAATGCGAATACGTTCACTTGTAGTGTAAATAGGAGGTATTTGTACTTCCAAAGTTAGAAAAAGTGTTCCATGGGTCACGAAATGACACTACCATTGCATTTTACTTATCCCGGTTTGGACAATTAAAGGACGGAAGATGCATATTTCCAGCATTTTTTGAAATACGTGTTTATGTGCACTAGGGACGTAATTCAATACTTCTTATGTTCCATTTGATATCGTAACGAAATGTAGAGCCGTTGATGTCCCCTTACAAGTAAGCTAACATAAAGGAATCGGAAATCTCATTTTAAAAGTGTCCCTCTTCCGGAGAACATTATGCTGCCAGGCGTTGAACTCGCATTATTGTAAATTTGAAGTTTTGATTCGCATGCTCTGATTTTGAAGTGTTGATCAGCATCATTACTAACACTGAAGTGTTGATGTGCATCACTGTAAAGCTTGAGGTGTTGATTAGTGCTGCATTGTTTATTTTTAGGGTTTGATTCCCATCATTTTTAAATTTTGAGATGAGTTATATCCTCAGATATGTCGTTCTGTGCACTAAACGGCAGAGAATATAACTAGGGAGCCGGCATGGTCTAAAAACACTTAAAAAACTCCGCGAAAGATAACATCAAATTCTTGTTTCAAAACATAATCCAATTAAATCGAAAGGAATTACCCCAATTTAACGTAAAGCGTTTTTGGCAAACCCAACGTCTCGTTTTGAATTCAAACAAGTTTAGAAAATGAGTTTAACTTCACATTAAATACTATGCAAACAGCCAACACTGGTTATTTGACTTTTTTGTAAATTTCTGTTATTTTTCCACTTACGTGCACTTTTGAATTTTGTTTCCATACGGTTTTCATCGCGTAGCGGTGGACGGAGCGTAATAATCATGGCAAGATGTTCCTATGCAGAATTAGAGCTCTTCTCTTCATTTGAATACAGATTGGGAAAGGTTTTCAAAGCTCCTCTTCTCACCTTAGGTACATGAAATTTATCTTGTGAAAAACTCTACAGCACTCGGAATAAATGATAATGATTCATCATAATTATCAGGGTGTAATATGTTTCCCCTTGATGATTGACTGTAGATATCGACACCACTTTGTTTTTCCTCCTTTGCAAGGTAATCCAATCAAATTTGCTTTACTAAATCAGTAATAAAACTATCATCAGTAAATTGTTTTGAGGGAAGGTCCTGCATATTTGCTTTGGAGATTTATTTTTTGTTTACATTTCTGTACCCTGACGTTTTTCTAAATCTGCAGGAAAAATAACTTGGAAACAATGTCAGAACCTTTTAGACTTCCTACTGAAGGAAAAACAGTCTGCTACTGCACATCCCGGCATATTGATATAAGATAGGGAAATATCAATAATGGCTGCTGAAATTTATGAGGAAGCAATACTCGCTATGAAGTGTATTTAGAAAATATGAAGAAAAGTAAAAAGTGTGCATGTTTATAAACTATGAGAGAAACAGTAACTAAGAAACAAATATCCACACTGACCTATTCACCCAATAGAAATTACTTCAACTTAAAGACGAGAACAATCATGCATTTGTTGTGCTCAGCAAAAATTCTGTCTGCGTCGAGCTTCCTATGATAAGTCAAGAGATATTGTGAAATTTCAACTGCGCATCAAAATGGAAGATTCCATTGCTTTCTTGGTTTACGCATGACCGTCTACCAATTACAGTAGACAGCGATATTTTTATAGAACTCTTTCAAAATTAATTCAAAGTTAAGAATTTTGTAAATTTCAGTATATTAAATTTATTTTTTTTATTGTTCACTGAATGCAAATATGAAGTTTGAATAAAAGCTATGTGTAGTTTATTTTCCATAGCATTAGCCATTATTGACAAGCTTCATTATTCGGAAAAATAATAAATTAATGAGATTTAAAATTAATGGTTACTTAAAAATGTTTCTTTCTCAACCTCAGGAGCAAAACATGGAAGTCAAAACGAGCAAACTTCCCCCATATTTTCATCTTGAGGAAAACGTTGACATTTTCCAGAAACAATGATCAAAGAACGTTATTACAATAGGCAGAAGAAATTAACGAACGAACGGTAAACTAGAAGTACATTAAATGACATATATCACAGTAGGAACAGCACTATACATTCAATTTCAAGCCATACGGAATTTTTTTGAGCGCCCATGATTCACCTGTGAAATTAGCTAGTAGAGGCTGTCCGTTTAAGGAAGAGAATTTCATTTCCCTCCTAATTTAGCTGTACACTTTATGTTGTCTGACAAACATGTTTCCTAAATATATAAGCTCATGAAACCTTGCCTACCTATATGCCATTTGTAACTGCATTTTGTACTTGCAGTCACTCGCTAATAAACCTATAATTTTCGGTTTTCCCTTATTTACTCTCGGCTTGAATATCATAGAACCTTCGTATATTCAGGAAAAACATGATCTGTTTTAATTAGTAATGCAACTCAGTTTTTCCCTCTTTCAAAATGTTTCTTAAGCATAAAGCAGTCTTCACCCCTCGGATATAGAGCAAGTCGTAGATCAGTGTTGTTCATTTGGCACCAGTATTGAACGCATGTGTCAGAATTTTATTGAAAACTAGCCACGATGTCCAATACAAGAACCTTGTCTAACTGCTGTACCAATGGAAAACCATCTCGACACAAAACCACACTCCCTCGTACTCATAATCTACTTTCAGTATGCATAACATTCACACTATTAAGCAGATTCCCAGTGATATAATAAGTTTTCTGTACCGTTCTACATAATTGGCCTATCTAAATGAAGGCTGAAACACGTTTTTAGCAGCAACCAGATAACTTCCGGTCATTATACATAATGCTAAAATTTCCATTAGTGCTGCCATTACCAAGCTTAAAACCACGACATCCCACACTTTCTCTAACGTAACACATCGTACCTTATTAATGATAATCTTTCAAACACTTTCCTGACACAGGCAATAGCTCATAGCAGGTAGTTTTTGCATTCCGCCTGATCATCCTTTCCAATTATACGTACAAGGGGATGCCGACGGAATCCTAATGCTGAGTGACAATCCCTAACTCCGGAACAACACGAAAATTTCGTGAATCACTAAATTACAGTCATCATTATATTACAATTTTTTCAGCAGACATGCTATCAACTTATATAGTTCAATGCTATTTTATTCTCATTATAAAATGACAAAAGAAAAAATTGAAAAACCACTGTTCCAGTGCGTATACGTGGATGTAGAGTGGAAATGTTCCATGAATTTGAATAATTCATTTTTCAAGAAACGTGTGGTGGAGAGGCACGCAATGTATCTAGCTAACCAGTGAGTTAAATCATCACGAAATTTGTGAACTATTTGAAAGTTCTAAAACCAAAAACTAGAAAGCTTAGGTTTCGTATCAGATATTGTTTTTCCAATGTGGTAGTATGTCAGTCTGAAAATCATTATAACAAACATAACGTCATGCACCAAGGACAGCTTCATAAACCTGACAACCGTTTCTAAATTTCGCCTGCACAACACCATAAGAAATGATGAATTTAACAGTTGTTGGTACCAGCACTTTATTTCTTTATTATGGATAAAATATAAAAACCTGTTGTTAAATTTTTCGGGAGATATTTTTTTAAATCTCATTGATCAAGAACTTTTTCTCCAAAAAAAGTTTTTGTTTTACGTTGTTGTGTTAAACATATCAGAAATGTTTCTCGATCAAGTTCAGTAATAACTTAAATTCCTTGACAACACTTTAGATAAAGGTAGAATTGACCCAACAAATAACGACTAGGTTGTATTCAGATATAGCTGCCAGGATCAAACGCACTTCAATTTTCTTGGGCTGAGGTGTAATTTTCAGGAGTCATTTTGCTAACCAGTTTTTTCCGCCAGAAACACCAACGTGAAAGGATAACTTTATTGTTTTAAATGATATACGTAAAATAAAAAAGCCTACGAAAGATCACCCAGAAAAATGCTTACTTCATACGCCAAAGAGAATGTCCATTTCATTATTTAAATTGTTTTCAAGATCTCAGTTGAAATTTATTTCAAGAGGAAAATCTGCAAGGAAAAAAAAAATGATTCGGAAGAATTTAAGTACTTGCATTTTCGTAAGAATATTTGGCTTTACGTAAATATTACATGCATCATTAAATTTCGGGGAAAAATGTTTTTACTTGTTTGTAAGTCGTCAATTGGATCTTTTATTCGTAAGATAAGATCTATAAATATCTGGAGACTTCGTTGAAAAGAAAGACAATTAAAGAACTGAGAGCTTTTTCTTCTTTCCGAAAATCTAAAAAGTTCATCTTCAGTAAATAATTGAAATAAAATATATAAATTTTACTAATTTTGAAGTAAAATCAAAATTAACATTTACTCAGTCTGATACGAATGAAGCGATCGTTGTCGTAATAACAGGATAACGGTGATCGGATTTATTCCTTGATGTAAATTTTGAGCTATGAACATATAGGCAAATGATCGAACCGATAGATTAGCCATTAGCGCATTAGGCGCAACTCCTGCATGTTAGCTCAGTGGTGTTAGTAGTGCATATGCTTTCTACTGGAAGTATTGAATTTGTTTCCACGCTTGCTTTCATTGAGTTTGCAGATGCGTTATGTTGTGTGATGTAGAATTAGAAGTTGCCACGATATGTTCATTTCCTGGTAATGTAGGAATTGGTAGGAAATGCTTCCGGAGAGTCAAGGTACTAAGGGGTCACGAAAAAATTGTCCAAGTGGAATTACTTCCTTTGTTGATTTTGGATATAACATGTCAGAAGCAGCACGATTTCAATCATTTTTAGGTTTGTAATTTCATTCGCTTGGGACAAAAGGGACATTATGATTTATATTCCTCCTGATATTGTCACGATAGGTGAAAACAGCTGACATTATTTCAAACGAAAGCTAATAGAGAGAAATCCAAAAAAATATTATGCAGACCGCATTCCTAAGAATATTAATTCCGACGGAAAAGTAGTTTTACGGACAGTCCAGGCATCCGAATAGACACATTCCAGAAAAGGAAGAAGATTTGGGTTCCCGTGCATTTTTGGAAGTTGTGCCTTATTACCATATTCCTCTTTATATCGCCATGATGAGAACAACAATCGGTATCGTCTCAAGCGCTGTCTAACAGAAGGAAATAAAAAAACTCATTTTGGAAGACTACATTTTTGGTACTGTGTATGCTTATCTATGTATATGTGCATATTTATCAAAATTACGATTTGGTAAAGTGAGTTACTATAGAAGACATTAGCCAAAGAATTTTTGAAATAAAATGCTGCCGAAAACGATTCATTGTATTTGCATAAACATATTCATACTAGTGTCGCCTGATTCTTGTTGAAGGAAGAGTAAATTAAAACGTATATTGTGAGGTACAAAAACTATAAGTATCATAATTTCTGAGAAGTATATAAGCATGTATAAATGTGACATAAAGTATTAAAACGTCCTTAACTTTCGTGCTGATAAATTCAGAAGCATTGTTAAAACTGTCTTAGCAGAATTTAAATTAAACATCCTTAACTGAATCAGACTGCATTATTAAAACATTATATATATGTTTACAATCCTAAAGCAGTAAAAGGGAGTTTAAAATGGGCTAAATCTTTCGCGACTACACTAGTCGCATCTTCTGGCCATTAAGCACGGGACAATACTAGAGCGAGTGGTAAGATTTTTATAGTCCCAAAACCTGTAGCAAGAAGGCATTTGTAAACAGTTCCCTTTTTTGCCAAAGAGCAAAGCTGTGATTACCAGGATATAACATTTTCAATTGGCACTTCCACGTTTAGATGGTTGTAAACTTCGGACATGTTGTATTCCAAAGTGAATGTAACCAAACAGGTAGTTCATCATTACACCGTAACTTCTTCAAAATATGTCATGCACAAAGCCTCTGCTAAAAGTAAAGACTGTTATTTTCAGAGGCTACCTTACTCACTTGATCCCAGGCCGAAATATTGCTTCCTCAAGAGATCAATTCTAGTTAGGAGCGCCGATACCGTGGTTTTTGTCATTATGTGTTCGTGCTTCAGATATCAGCGCTTTCAAGTTACAAAAGGTCGAGTTCCTATATACAACCCGTACTAAACGTTTGGGTTGGTTGAACAGAGTGTTACGCAGTACACAACGAAATTAGATTACGCAGTAGGATCGGGTCATCGTTTTGGCGTATTTCATTAAACATTTTGGTAGTTTATATTCCAAAGCCTAAGGACGATTTTTCACAATATTCCTCCTTAAGAATATTCGGAGAACGTGAGGAATGCAGTTCATTGTATTAACTTGAGTGTTATAGGGATAACTTCTCGTTGTAGTGTTGAATTTGAACGTCAAAAACAGTCCACTATAACATTTGAAACACATTTTTCTGGTATATCCATGTTAACTTTGGCAATCTGGTAGACTTTTTCTAACTGTGTTTGGCGTACAGCAATCGATGATGAATGTGAAAATGTCTGATTAACCAGGAAACGAATTGCCCGCTTTCGCATAGGAACTGTGGTGGGCTGAGGTTGCTTGGATAACTGATAAAACTGTTGTTGGTTTACGATAAACTGAAATCTGTAAAAATGTAACCCGTTAATGCAATAAAAAATCTAAGTTATGCAGAGAGCCATCCTCCTCAATCAATATACGAGCATTCAAACTGCGTATCTTCAGAGCGATAGCCAAATCTCGAGATGGAATTTGATATCAGTTTTCGTAAAACGAGACTCACAACACAGGTTTATTCATATCATACTTTTAAATGCATCCATGGAACAGAAAATAGAATTTCGACAAAGACACCTCAAATTGAATTTCTCTGCTTTATCAAAAAAACCCTCAAGTCAACTTCGAGTGGTCACGGAATAATATAAGAAAGCAAAAAAATAGGAATTAGTGGAAAAGGACAAAATCAGAGGGAAGAAGTCAACATAAAAGCAGTTGACCGAGAAACTTTGGAAACAGTAGCGAGGGATCTTCATGATAGATGAGAAGTTTTCACGCAGATTTGTCTTTATCCATCAATGATAAAAAGCTTTCTTGGAATGCTGAAAGTTCGGAAGCACTTTACTTGCATGTCGAAGTTTATTTCTACATGAGTTTATCAAAGTAAAGGCAAACTTTAATGTTTGTATATAACGTTTCATTAATAAGTTGAAGGCTAAACTCGAGCTCTCCAGAACAGATGATATTTGACTTGGAATGGAAGTTATAAACGTACGATAATAGCCTTTCGGACCGTATTTTCCGAAAAAATATATATCCCAATTGTGAGAAGGTGATGTGGAAGGGGGAAAATGTGAACTCAATTTTCGTTCCAGATATCCCCATAATGTTCACTTCAATATTGAGGTCTTGAGAATGAGGTGGCCACGGTAGCTGCTGTTCCTACATCATGATGCTTTGCAAACCAGAACGTAACTTCTTGTTCTTCTTCTTAACTTGTTGGCACCCATTGCAGGGTGCAGGGCCTCCCAGTCTTTTCCAAATTGCTTGATCCATGGCTTCAGTCCACCATTTAGCACCTCTGGAGGTCATCACTCCATCTTGTTCTCTGTCGCCCACTTCGTCTCGTTCGATCTCTCGGTTGCCATTGTGTTATTAATCAGTGTCCATCCTTCAGTCTTACAACATGTCCAGCATTTACATCTCTACTTTGATTATTTTATTATTTTTATAATATCTATTATTCCTGTCCTTTCCCTTATAATTTCATTTTTTACCTCTGTCTCTTCTTGTTATTCCCAGCATTCACCTCTTTAACGTTCTCTCCCAATACTCTTATTTTTTCCAATTGTTTGTCTGTGTTACTAAGCAGAGTTCACTTCTATAAGTAAATACTGGGTTAAAAACATGCGTTTGAAGATTTTTCTTTCTAAACACAATGGAAGATCGTTGGTTAAATATTCTTTAAGTCTCCAAAAGGCTTTCTTACCTTGGATACAACGTGACTCCGTTTCGCACAATAAAATGTTTATTATACATCGACTGTAGTTTCGCAGAGCTTTTGGCTTGACATCATGAGGACGAATGGGAAAGTGATGTGCATAAACGGCAAAGTAGCCATCATCAAACAGCTAGAAAATCGTAATGATATGTTGCAATATGAAAAAAGATTATGGTCTCACTTTTAGACTGTTTCCACATGGCGGCATTTCTGAAATCGTTCACTAATCAGTGGAAATGTGGCTCACCCGTAAATGGGCCAAATAGCGAGTTTTCAAGAATCGAAAATTCGCGGTTCAGCTCGGCATTTGAAGATCTTTTCTTCTCCAATGACATCACCGCTTGAAAACATGACACAATATCTTCTCAGAAAAATTTAGTGAAGAATCTTCTCTGGATATGAATGAAACTTCTTTGGCCAAATTACAACACACATTACCTTCGTTACTATTGATTCTTTCCTTCTAATTTTCCAAAACTGTCAATGGGCACAAGAACAGTTAGTTTTTCACCTCTAGTATTTATGTGCTTGAAAAAGCGTTATGAAATTAGTGGACATCGCTCGCACCGACACACTAGAATTATTTTGTGGTGTTTATATATATTTATTTTCTGAAAAAATACACAAAAAAACCGAACTGTTTTTCATGAGAACAGAATTACTTTCACAATTAAAACAAACTAATAAAAACAACAACGTCATAATATTTGTGAAATAAACTCTTTCCATATGTTTCTATCTTTCAAAAAATGTTACAGTTTTTTTTTAAAAATGTTATTTTTACATGATATTCCCGATGCTAAGGTTTTAGCCTCATAAAATATACGAACATGAGCACATTTAAACCACTATACATTTTTGTTCAATACAGAAGAGTGCTATGTACAAAATCCAATGTTTTTAGCCGTAATACGGAGAATAGCTCAAAACTTCAGCTTAGAAATTTTCACTTCTACGGATTATGCAGTAGATTCCCTTCTTACTATATGTCTTCATTTGGCATTCAGTTGCTTAGCACAAATCAGTCGATCTAATTTGGACTGTGCAGAAACAGATTTAGAATCGATTCCTGTGATGTAACGTAGAGTATATGGTAGAATATCTCGCGCTACTGTTTCAAGCAAAGTTATCTTTTTTGGGGTGCCAATCCCTTAGAGACTGCCACCGAAACAAGAAACAGGACAAGATAAAAATATCACGCCTACTCTGTAATCATGTAAGCATTTTCCCTTCAAGAAAGGAAGGAGTTATAGTTTGTTACTTCAAAACAACACACCATTCTGTGTATATATATGTCCCTTGGTGATAACCTCGGTAACTTATATAGTCAACCCTCGTAACTGACAGCTATACCGTCTCCAAAACACTAACATCTACTTTTCTTACAAACATGGCCTCAACAACTAGGGAGAATAGAAAGGCAACGCACAGCAATTTTTTTCTCGGTTTGCAGGTTTCAGTTGTGGCAGACAATGAGTTTGATTATCACGCTAGAGACCGGTTTGCATTGACCAGGTGTCGCCGTGGTAGGAGATAGATGTGAACGACGGCACAAAGATGTCGCGTTTGTTTGCGTTGTCTACGAAAGTAACGAAACATGGTGTAGAGTCCGAAGTTTGTGGAAGCTATACGGAATACTCCGACGAAAATTCACTAAAGAAATGATTGAAGTCTATGGTGGTAATTGCCTGCACTCTGAAACAACATCACTATTTCCGTGCAGTTCCTTTGCAGAGGGCTGTGGTAGCCTTTTCTGATTTTGCCCCTGTTCAAGTCGTCCTGTAACGTCGTCATCACCTACCTCTGAAAGGGGAATTGAACAGGCAATTCTTGAGCTGCAGGCGGATCCATTTGTAGGCACATAGCGCATGATTTGCTGCATGACGAATTGCAATTTCGCAAGATCAGTGCGCGACGAGTTCCCAAGAACTTAGCAGACAACCAGAAGGGACAGATGATGATGTCTTCCTTGGACTACATGGATACCTTGCGTACAGAAGAAGGACTTTGCATTTCTGGCAGGTGTAGTGACGATGCGAAGATTCATGGGCGTACCGACTACACCTCCGAAACTAAGAAGGCCAGTATGGTGAGGAAATATTCGGACTCCCCTCTACCGAAAATATTCAGAGTAACATAGTTGCACAAAAACTACTCGTGACGGTGTTCTGGGACATACATGGCGATATTCTGGTGAAAGTTTTATTTAACGGGGACAAATCTTGAATAACAAAACCTGCGCTAACGCGTTGACAAAGTTGCATTGCGCCCTTTGTAAAAAAAACCCCAACAGAGACGCTGCAAATGTTCGACTGCTTTATGACAACGCTCGCCCATAGTTTAATATCACGTTCGTGACAAAATCGCGCAATTTGTGAGCGCATGCTCCAGCACCCACAGTAGAGTCCGCACTGCCTATTTCACACATCCAAGAGTTTGGTCCGTTGAAAAGATTCCTGTCCGGTTAACGCTTCGAACCGGCTGACGAATATGCCCAGAAACCTGATTTTTATGAACAAAGTATCCTTGGAACCACACAAGGATAAATGTCTGGAGCGCTTCTTTTCTTACTCTGAAAAATAGCTAAGAAATGTAGTTTCACTGTAGATATATTTTGTTTGCTTACCTATGAAACTGTTGCCAAAAAATAGTGTGCGTTATTTTTAGATCCAGTCTTGTATGTTCTGTTTAACAACACGCAAATGTTAGAACAACTAACGAAGTGAACACATTTTTACGCTCGCCCAAAGTTAAGACCAGCTATGTCCTTCTTTATTCACATTCAGTCCTAAATACGACCTTACAGACTGCAATTATTAAACGCATCAGAAGCATACACTCAGTACCTTCAACTCCACAATCAGCTTAGCTTTGCCTAGGAAATATGGTTCGTTTTGTACTGCTCCGTAGGATTTCAAAAATGTCATCGAATATTCCAAACAGTTGCTTGAAACATCATTGTCCCGGATGACATAACGAATAGTATGTTCAAACTGAAATCGGCAGGTGGAGTTCTATTTCCAATCATGGGTAATTATCAGGTTTTCTGAGAAGGTGTTCCATGAAGACCAGTAAACTACAGACAATTCAGTGCACATTTAAGATTGCTTTGAAATATAACGTTAAACGTTATCAGAATTTTAGAAATTCTCTGTTTTCTAATATATGTAACATTCAATCCTACTCCGTGAAATTTAGGAAGTACACGCAATTGAAACAAAATAAAATCCCCGCGTGCAAATGTTTTTTGATCAGAAGTAGAGGCAAGTTCTTATTCACAACAGAACTATTTCCAAATAAAGAATTAAACATTTTTCAAAATGTTATTCACAAATATGGAAAAACCTGGAGGCACACCATTTCCTCCTAGTGGAAGTGAAACCCGCAAAATTTCGTCAAATTATAATAAAACTTCCCATCTATCTTTTCAGCCGATGCAGAACTTTGAAGTGGATTTTGTCAGGATGCATCGTACATAGGACATGTAGACACTGAAATATAAACCAACTTCTTTTGAAACCAATCTCTACAAAGAAAAGTAAATAAGAACAGTAACTTCTTTGTCTAATCAATAGAAGCAATGGCCATTGAACAGTAAACAAACTTCTGCACAGCTAACGGAACGTGATATTTCTTGCTTTCCACATTACAGATAGCGAAAGGCGTTTAAATACATGCTAATTTTATTTGTACCATTTTCAAAATTCAGTTGTACAATATTTATATAAATGTCTAAGTATATTATTTAAAACTACATTAAAGTTAAGGGAAAATACATTTTAAAAATGGCTTTTGTAAAAGGGATCGTCTCATGTTAATGTTTGTCCCTCCGTCTGCCTGTGGGAGCTATATCTCTGCAACTAATAGACTTAAAAAAACCTTTTTGCATTCGAAAGCTCAAAATGTGCGAAGGATTATCGTTGACTTCATGCTTTTTTTTTTGTTTGCGTTTTCCAAGCAAACTTTGCTGCTAGAAGACGTTAAATCATATGCAATCGTTGCATGTATTTGCTTCTAAATATCAGATTGGAAAAATCCTTTCTTCCATTCGTTGACGTTTATAAAGAAGCCTATCTTGAGTACAATTTTTTTCGGGTAATGCATTCATTTTTCGCTAGGGGGCGTGAAATTAAATTGCATTTTCACCAATATCTCTGCTTTTTAATGTCGTTTGAAAACTTCTTCCTGCGTTGAAAGCAGATGTTCATAGTAAATGTTTTGCTTGTAATTTCTATCTTCTGGTAAGAAATGGTTTGGCCATAATGGAGCGTAAGAATTTATTTCCGCTTCTGATATAGTTGCAGAAAAATTTAAGGTGCTGGAAACATGATTAAAAACTATTTCCTGGAGGGATACATTTCAACTCAAAAATGTTTTTAGAATAGGACATATTAAAACAGCTCATAGTTTTTCAACTAGAGGCACAGACATCTATCTGATTTTTGTCGATGTCTCTGTTTCTAAGTGTGGGGTTTGAAAAAATTCTTCCTTTGCTGGAAAGCTTTTACGGTGCGAAATGCTTCTCATATACACTGGCGTGCAAAACTTAAGGACGGACATTAGTGCCGCAGATTATAGCCACATAGTGAAACACACAAGCTTGAGGTGATTTGCATAGCACCAGGGGATCGTTAGAAAGACGATGCGTATGCTAATTACCGAAATGTGATGTCGCAGGTCACATGATAACGCTGAAGTGGATATAAGGAGTATCCCGTAGCAAGGCAAGAAACGGAAAGGCAAAATATGCCGCGCTGTAAAAAGGTTCTAGTGGTTTGTTAGTGTGTCGCAGACGATAATATATCCACGCGAAGACATTTACATGATTTTACACTTGGTCGAATAATCGGAAAGCTGGAGTAGGGACGAACCGTAACGAGTGTCGCCGATGAGTTCGGCTTGACACAGAACCGTTTCACGTGAGTGAAAGATCTTCCAAACGAAGGAACAGCTGTTAGAAAGGTCGGTGGCTGTCGGCCATGGAAAACAACAGCAAGAGATGACAGATATATGTTCTTACAGGCCAAACGTTATCGACGCCAGACATCGGGCAATATCACGAAGCAATTGCAGATCACCACGCGACGCGCCGTATTGCGGTTCACTATTGCCAGACGTCAACATAAAAGTGGAATATTTGCCCGACGACCTGAACTTTACACTCTTTAACGCTGCACTGTAAAAAAATTTCTGTAGATTTTACGGTTTTAAACCGTTTTCCAGGGTGCCATCACAAAACCGTAAAATCTGCAGTTTTATGCGGTGTTAGAGCAAAGCTATAGCTTTGCTCCAACACAATCAACACATTCGTTCCAGTCAAATTTTTGTGTTTTCATGATTATTTAGACTGTGACTCGCTGCAGCCAAATTCTCTGCTGTTTTCTTCATTAAATGCGGTGTTAGAGCAAAGCTATAGCTTTGCTCCAATACGGCATAAAACTGTAGATTTTACGGTTTTGTGTTGGCACCCTGGAAAACGGTTTAAAACCGTAAAATCTACAATTTTTTTTACAGTGTGCCTACGCATCGGAGACATCGATTTCAATGGTGTAAGGACCAGCAGGATTGGACCATAGAGCAATGGGGTACGTCACTCTTCACGGATGAGTGTCGTTTCAGTACCATGAGGGATTCTGGACGTCAGCTGATCTGGAGAGAAGTGAGAACGCGTTATCGACCGGCTAACATTACCGAAAGATATCGGTATAGCGGTGAAGCATTACGCTGAATGGTCGTACTGAGCTCCACATTTTCAAAGGAGGTTCCATAACCGCAAACCTCTACTGCGATGATGTGCTCATTCCCCATGTACGCCTATTCCGAGGTGCCATTGGTTAGGAGTTCGTGTTTAAGAACGCTAACGCGAGACCCCATCGTACACGAGCAGTAGTGTGTTGTTGGAAAGTGAGGATATCAAGCGTAAGTATTGATCAGCGTACTCCCTGGATCTTAATCCTATAGATCATGTGTGGGATGCTCTGGGTAGAGGTCTTGCAACACGCCCACATCCGCTGGAAAATGTCCATCAGTTGAAATGTGCACTACGAGAGGAATGGGCAAAGTTGCCAAAATAATTCTCTGACAGCCTCGTGTTGAGTATGGCCAGACGCTGCAACGCAGCCATTGCTGTTACGGAACATCAGATTCCATACTAACGACTACGTCTTTGCTGTAATCCATATATGGAAGCATTGGCTCTGTACCATGATGTGCACTACTTTACGGTCATTTTTTAATAAAGTCCCGGTGTACACTTTTGTATACATTTTTCCCCATGTGTTTGTTCATTCCCCCGTTTGATACATACTGAGGTCTCTGTGGTATAACATCCATCTCTCCAGGCTGCTTCGTTGCAAAGTTATGGCACAAAAACTGAATGGTGCTTAGGTTTTGCACGTCAGTGTAATTTTAAAATTTCAAGTAATGCATAAATTTTCCCCTAGGGAGAGTAATGGTGACTGCGCTTTCCCTTATATCTCTGCTTCTAAAACTCCGATTTGAAAAATTATTCCTGCAGCCGATAGAGCTTCTTATGGCATATGTTTTACATACAGTTTCTAATTTTTGATAAATCATTTTTTGGCTACCAGAGGGCGTAAACAGTTAATTATGTTTCTGATGTAATTGCAGCAAAATCTAAGCTTCTTAAGACTCGACTGAAGGCATTATTTTGTGAACTGATATCTGAAAAACGTTTGCGAATACTTCATGCTTAAAATAGCGCACAGTATTACCGCTAGGACTGCATTCACATATTTGTTAATCTTGTCGATAAGCGTACGATTTGAAAATTTCTTTTTTGTCAGAGAATGTTTCATGTGGGAAATACTTCTCATATAATTTCAAAATTTTCAAGTAAATAACAGATTTTCCGCTAGGAGCGTAAAACAAAATCTGCATTTCTCCGATATCGCAGCTTCTAAAAATCCGATTTGAAAATCCTTCCTGCGGACAATACAGCTCCTGGTGAGAAATGTTTTGTTTTCGATTTCTGATATTCCATGAAGAATGGTTTGGCCATCAGGGGCCTAAGTGTTTATTTCAGCTTCTGATGTACTTGCAGCAAAATCGGAGCTCCTAAAAATCTAAATTGAAAAATACACTTTGGTTGGCAGATACAGCTGACCAGTAAACACATTATCAGGGTGCTTTCTTCTAAAAAATAATGCGTAGTTTTTACGCCGGGGCGTAGCTGTTTATCATATTTTTGTTAATATATCTGCTCTAAGAGACCGATTTAGAAAAACAAATGTTGGAGAGCGTGTCCGCTGCAAAGTGGGTCTCATGTTATTTAATATTTTGCTTAATGTACAGGTATCTCGCTAGAGGGCGTAATATCAGGCTTCAGCTTTCTGCAATGTCTGCGAGACAAAACCTGATTGAATAAACCTTTTTTGATCATTCAATCAGAATATAATGACTCATAAAGATATTATTTAAGGCGAATTTTTACGCTTTGGGTTCTTCTATTTTGCATGATAGACATATTAAACTTTAAACTATCAACTGTGGAAGTAACATACCTGAAACTACAAACTTTCTGCGTTTAAATTGATTCCCCTGTGCTTCTTGACTCTTACATTCCGAATATCTTTCCTTTTATGAAAGTAATTGGTTTCTATTACGGAATGAAAGGATATAAATGTTTTCAAATAAAAGGGAAATTAAGTTTTGTTTCCTTCAAATTGAAATGCTAATATGATTAATTACTAGAAAAACATTTATTTCAAACACTTTCGTGCTGTATGGAATCCTCTGTTTTCATGCCAAAATTGTTAAAAATATCATAATTCGATTTATGAGATTGTCATGTGGTCTGACCTTACAAGTCTTCAAAGATCAAAATACCCCGTCAGAGACACTACAAAGTGTGTTTCAATGGGCATCTCTCAAGTCCCCATATTAATCTCCCCAGAAGGTGAGGGGGGCACATAGATTATAAGAATGGTAAAACTCTTTTAGCCTTTTAACACTTGAACGGCCTAAGAGTCAAACTCTGTAAAACGCTCATATTTCTACACTGTCATTCTCACTCACTATAACACACTCCAAAAGACACGTGGCTGGGACACGTAGCTGGTATTCAAAAACCGTCTCGAAAGCTGGAATTGGACATGAATTTTTACACGTCCAAATATGCACAATTCCAAAGTAAGTTAAAAACCTTGAGATTGTCTCCACAAGCTCTTAGGTATGAAGCCAATTGTGTTTTCTTGAATGCCACACAGGATAAATAATTTCCAGGTAAAATTTTCTATGGATTATGGATTAACTAAATTTTCCAGGTAAATTAGAGAGTTATGTTGATCAAAAACTTAAAGTTTCATATATTCTACTTACATATTTGGAATAAATATATATGTATAGGCTTATATACATTGCTGTTTTGAAACTAAAATCAGTGCAAATAGGGATTAAATGAAATTTCATATCGTGACGTTTTTCGGGCGTGGGCACTCGTAAGGACAGCCCACAACGATAAATGATATTGGCATTTATCGTCTCTTTCTTTAATGTCATCCCGCATAACAAATAACTCCGATGTATAATTCAATATATGCCAACGTAGGAAATTTGTATTCTTCTGTTGCAGATATACCAGATATTATCGTTTTAAAATCAAACGAATAATAAGATATTTTTGAAGAATATGAAAAAAGGCCCTAAATGAAAATATTTTGTAAAATATGATACAGAGGTCTTAGCGATCTAATACGATAAGAATCTTAAAGGAAAATTTCGCCTACACAAATTCAATTCTTTCTGAACTTATAGAGGTTAGTCTTGTGGAAGAACACAACTTTCGTTCTTTAACTATTTTCCTTTCTTTCTCATTAGTCCCAGATTCTTCAAAAAAAAAAAAAAGATCCTAACTTTCTAGTTTTCGTGAAAACACGAAACCAGTAAGACGGAGAACTCAACGTACAACTCAAGACCGTTTCCAATAGACACGTTAGTCTATGCAGTTCCCTTTACTAGCCAAAGTTGAACTGCATTGACTGGAAAAAGCATTCGAATTTACTGCTTCATGATGCAGCGCACAAAAACCTAATGGATGCCTCACTCTCGCTTGCATGGCTTTTAATCACACCGTATGACGATAGATGGCTATAGCAAAATGGGGTATGTTTTACGTGGTATCAGAAATAAGGATTTCAACAATAATCCTCCTTCATGTATCTCTGAAACTACTGTAACAATTAATATATTACAAAACAATTCTTCAGAATTTCACTATGAACTCATTTTTAATTAAAAAGGTAATAAGAGAACATACTCTCTGTGTCCTGTTAGTCATGCTCGTGAATGAAGGGGGTCACACATGCTGTAATTACCGATTTTCTTCCGAAGCTTTTGCCTAAATAATTTTAGGAAACATTTTTTTCATGCTAAACAGATTACATGAGGCAAGAGAGAGAGAGAGGATACATTATTCTTTTACTCGAACCTGCACATTTGCTAAATAATTCAGCCAAGAATATCATGCAAATAATATAATTAAACATTTTTTTATTAAAAATGTTTATTCTATAGAAAAGTGGTATAAAGCAGAGAACGTGTTATTAACTCCGCGTTATCGAAAATCAGTGAGTTTTACTTTCAGCTTATTTGGCTTCACAGTGTTCTCTTAGTTGCAAATCCTGCTTGCCTAGAAAATATCTGCACCCATTCAGAATTTCATATTGCACAGGTTATTTTATTCATGTGTTTTGTGTTTCTCAACGTTTTTCTTAAACGTTGATCTGAAACTGAAGTTGTATTATTTCCTTGATTCATGCTGAATACAGACAGCTGCAGAACATACACAGAGTTCTTTTTTCTATGCCGTAGTTTTAAGACATCACAACTGCGTAAATAGTGAACGATTTTTTTAATCCTAGCTTATGATACTGGATAAACAGACGCTCGGGACAAAATTAATATCATGCCGCTTTTCGCACCCAAATAGCCATGAAACACTATGAATCATAAAACGGTCTGCATTACTTCGTTAAACAAATCAAAGAACAATTACAGGAAAGAAAGTCAAAAATATGGAATATGATATGTTTTCAACTACCCGATTTGCATGTATTGGGAACTGCTGCTCTATCTGAATCTGCAGGTAAAACATGACTGATACGGGAACCACTTAACTCTTTAAAACTGCCTCGGGTATTTTTAGTAGAAACAAATAACAAGAGTCTAAAAATATAAAAGAAATTTCAAATAAATTACTCTAAGACTGATTATGAGATATTTTATGCTGAACGATATTAAGCTGAACTGAATGCCTAGGATTCACGCGTCGGAAAGTGACTTACCATTTCTTGAAATGCTTTTAAGAAACCAAAGAGTTCTACTTGAAACTTAGGATTTTTAGTTAATGAGATAAATTCTTTACATTGGAACAGAATACTCGAAGAACCGAATACTTATCTATAAACCAACCTCCAATAATTCCCTCGTTAAAAATTTTGGGCAATAATTAAACAGACACTTTCAACAAACAGAAGCGACGTTGTGAATGGCCGCATATTGCATGATAATAATCAATTGGTTTTACACAGAAATTTCCCTACCAGACGGCGGCATGATGTCAGACCCTGCCTTTTGACTAATCGGCTAATATGGGTCCTGGTTCGAAGGCTGAATGAGACATATGCGGTGTCTTGCCATATGTCTCTCGTTCTGTCCTCTTCCAAGAACTAGTGGCACCGAATCAGAATGGGGGCGATTTTTCTTTAGCGAAATGTGTTGCTCATAGTTTTCCATAAAAACGAGTTGAGAGTTCTCGTTTAGTAGAGCATAACGTTTACGAAAAAATAATACGAATCATACATATATCCGTTTGCATACTTTTCATCCTATTTAATCAAACCACCACCTTACACATCCGCTTTGCTTTAGCTTTAAAACATTTTGGGAGATAAAAAAAGTTATTGATTCCATTTTGAAAGAAATAAAAAGCGTTTAAAGAAAAGAGAGGGAATAAATTTGTTATTTGGAGCTAGGCCCCAATCTAGGGATATGTAATTTTCAGATTTCTAAATGGATAACTTCATATGAATCGCTGAAAATTCGTCATCTACTCGTATTTGCAGCTAATGGCTATAGTTTGAGCTAACTATTGGATTTGTTGCTTGCTTATGGGAGTAAACTTACATGTCTTTTTCCGCATTATGATTTTTATATTGCACCTGACCGACATTCAGCATGAATGAGTGGATACATGCAAATCATTTTTTATTTCACATATCACGTGATAAGGGAACATACATATACTATCGTGATAATCGACTAAAAAGGGGTAGGAAAAAAATACTTCTACTTGAATTACTTCAGAGTGAACTTTCCGTTGGATTGTACGAAGAGGACACAGTTGTATGCGAATCGGAAAGGTGAACAAACGGTGCTTTAAGACTGGAACAGACCTGCGGAAACTGCGTCACAGCTTCGTTAAAAAGATACTGCGTAACAGTTCCAGTGTTCTCCCACTCTCCTGCTGCCAATTAAGTGGAAGAATACTTTCAGGGTAACCGGTTTTATCTTTAACGAAGGTACGATGGCACCCAGAGAAATATGTGCACTTAAACCACGAATTGCGCCTCACGCAAAAAGAACTATGGACCTACTTCTTTGTCGATTTTTAAAAAATCATTTCGAAATACAATTTGAACTCAACATTGCTTCAACACTTTTCTTGAGTTATAGAAAGTGATAATTGCAGGACTTCTCCGAAGCAAATTATTTTAACATTCAAAGCTCCGATTGATTTTGTCGTCGTTGTCAGCAAAGGTCCGGGGTTAAACTGTTGAGCAAGTGTCTATAACGTAGATACATGAATCGTTCAAACTTTTGGACTAAGCGTTCGCTTCTGATTGTTCAGTAAGTGTTCATGGTTTGAGCCGGTACAAATCTCTGGGGGATATACATGGCCAACGGAAGTGTCCTTCTCCTTTAATGGAGCCAGCGGCGCAAAATTACATACGGACTGATGCTCATATGAGGGCTGTGCAAGAAGAAAGTATCGTTCGAACATCACTTGCACGCAAGTACCATATTTGCTTCACAGTCGAGCATGCGCCGTTACCTTGCCTCATCCATTAGCCATGCCTTGACGGAATTCTGTAAGGTTTTGCTTATGTTAAAATAACGGACCGAGTGAAATTCATTCGCGAATCCTTATTAAGTACTCCTTAATTTTCCCGCCTAGTGATATAGAAGTATATTGCTTTCTTCTCGGTATCACCTTTTCTAAAAGAACTATATGAAGATTCTGTCTTCATCTGAAAATGTATCTCATCGGAAAGATATACATAACAACTCAAGTTTTTTAATGCACCGGTTTTCCACTAGAGGCCGTATTTCCATGTCCAGCATATTTTCAGCATCTAAACACCCGTTGTAGAAAACAGTTTTCCTGCAAGTTAGTACTAATTGCGATAACATATTATCTCCATTCCATGCCCAAAAGAGTACACAATTTTCATGTTAGAGGATGCGAATACATAATATGTGTTTAGCGTTATCAACGCTTCTACGAGTAAATCTTCGCGATTTAGAACATTTTCAAAACCGCATTGCGTTCTACTTGTGGAACATTTTGTATATACTGCTAAGTTGTTTGAGGTTCTGCAGATGTGGCGCCACGAAATTGTAACATGATTCCTTTTTGCAAGTGTATCTCCGCTGCTAAGAATATTTGAAGGATTGATATTTTAATGTATGCATTGCGCTACGCTGAATATTAGAATCACTGCCCACTTTAAAATGCAGAATGTTCACCTTAGGAGAGTAAACGTCCCTCTCTCCCTTTCTCTCTTCGTAGAATAGAAGGCGTATTAAAAATGTATTCCTTATTATAACACTAGCTATAAAAAATTCCTTATGATTTCTACTATTTTATTATTCAGGAGTTCTGCAGCCCTCAGACGGCGCTGTATATTTTTGGGTTAAATTTATTTTCGTTTCTTAAAACTAATTAGAAATATATTGGTAGTAAGGAAAATGTTCGGCTAAGTGACGCACAACTTGTCTTGGAGAGTGCATAAAGTTATATAAAGTTACAGTGTGCAGCTATTTTTCTAATTGCTCAAGTTGAAAATTATTTTGCCTTTTGATAACTTCCGTAATGCAAAGCTTCTGTGCATAAACAGTTAATTTTACTAACACAGTTTTCAGCTAAGGGTGGAAGTGATCAGATATTTGTATTTCTGTATATCTTATCTTGTACGTGTGTGTGTGTTTCTTTTTTATTATGAATGACACTGTATTTTAAATTATGCGAGTTTTTCTCTAGCTGGTGCAGGAGTATTATTCGTTTTTTTTGCGAAATATTTAGGTTATTTAAGAATATGCTTTGAAATATTTGTTTCGTTCCTGTAAGGATTCAAAAGACGTGCTCATTACAACTGAGAATTCAGTGCTTTCGTTATTGTTGCAGGTCATTTTAACATTTTTACCCAGAAATGTTCACTCTGAGAAATTTCAAATTATTTTCACGAACTTGAGTACACTTCTCAAAAACAATTATTTCAAATTTTCCACAATTCTCTTATTAAAAATTTTCTTGCACTTCTTGTTTCTCTTCAACAATAGTAGACAACAATTATTCGCATATTTCTGAGTATTTGTTATTTTCGTACCATTTGCTTCATATTGTGTTTAAATAAAAGCATTATTTCGAACTATGTACTTCAATCTTGTTTTTCAATATAAATGCGATATGCCAGAAATACGTGGTGTGCCTTTCGTCAGTCCGATTTATATTACTGTATGAATGGAATTTTTGAATTATTTTTGGCAAAAATTTGATATTTTTTGCGAATTTAGTTAACCAGATAGTTATTGTTGATGGAAATTTTAATTTAAATATTCTGGAAGGTTCAGAATTCTGAGCTCGATCATAGAAATTTATATGATCTGTTTTTAAAAGGTATAGAAATATTATTTTTAAGCACTTTTTAGTTGGATTATTATTCTCGAATTTATCCTTTCAAATCGGAACTACCAAAAATCGTGCTTGTTGGGAAGATTAAACAACAGCCTTAATGCAGTATTATCCTCACCATTATCCGTGAACATTGCAACAACAAAATTATTAACATTCATCTTAAAGCATGAACGTAAAGAGTGAGGAGGTTTCCGGTTCATAAGATATCTGTCTGTGCGAAGCTTCAATTTCTAAAATATTACTATTTTACATGCAAAATACGACTTCCTTCCACTTCGGGAAAAATACACCCAAAAGTACCTGGAAATATGTTTTTTGGGAAAGAGAGAAAGAAAATTACATGAAATGTTAAACATGTAATGATAGTGAGATATTGCATGAAAATGTTAAACGGAAGATTTGGAAATTGTACGTTTCTTTCCGGAAAGAATAGCGCCAGTCAAATATCATTGCATTTTAAATACAAAGCGCGTAATTAAAAAGACAAATGTTCAAAGTAATCAAACGTTTGGAAAAAATATCGTTATTTTGGCAACTTTCATGTTCGTATGTTCCCTTCATTTAAATTGTTTTGTCAAAGGAAATGCTTTTATTACCAGTATTTCATTCGTAAAATTGTGTATAATACAAAAAGAATAATATTTTTTTTTTAGTCAGCAACCCCTACTTCTTTTTTTTTAACGCTTGATAGGGCGCATGTCAATAAAACTAAAAATTTCCAGAAAATTATCTTCAATCAATGACTTACCACTAGCTGAATACACTATGTCAACAAAGAACTTAAAAGTCAATTTCAACAAAAGTAGTGGACTACAGAACTATATGTTTAACATGGAAGAAATGTGTTCTAAGTATTTTTCCAACGCAAAATTTTTTTTTTAAAAGCGCAAAGAACAATCACAGTTGTACGATGTAATCAAGTAGGTTAACAGAAAGTTTGAGAATGAGGGATCATGAATGTTTCCATTAATTTAAATGCGCATTTTTTAAATGGTGCAACATGTTGAATCAAGAATTTTTAAGATCATTCGATTTCGGTTGTGCATGAATTAATAAAAAAAGTTTCCATTATTTCCAGAAACGAACGCATGGTGTTAGAGAGAGAAATGTCCCCTCTCGACGGAGGACACCACTTTAAGTCCCCTATGACTTTAAATAAAATCTGTCTCATATAAATTTCGTTTGTGAACAGAATACGACTAGATAATTTATAATAGCACATTTAAAAATGCATCTTCTCTCGTACACCTTACAATAATAATATCATAAGGATGATAATTGTTTTTTTAAATATATGTTGTAAGACGTGGCCAGCGTTAGTTTAAGGGTTTGTTTGTCTGGAATCCTTAATGCATTTCCTCCTTCAAATAACTGAACATAACAGTGAAACTACAAGCTGTGTTCAACTATCTGCAAGATTTTGGATTAACCTTGCTTCTACCTCGGTATATGGTACAAAGCTCCCAAATACAAATTTTTCTTTTAAACCTTTTTTTTAGTGCGAAGAAATCGTCCCAAAGAATTGATCTCTATCTCTAGCTTAAAAATTTTTATTTTCAGAAGAAATACTGTAAACGGATATAACGATTAGTATTTCAACGTTGTTATCATGCAATGAGACAAATAATTTGCAGTTTAACATTACCTCTTAAAAACCGTGCATAGTGAGAATACGGCGACATGTTTGGGAAACAACGTTTCGTTCTCTTCAATAGGTGAAGCGGTTGGAAGCTCCTTCTTAGCTCCAGGGCTTAATATATGCATGCATCGGTGTAGTCAAACATAATTTTTCCTTTAAATTTAATTCAGCTTTCTCACTGATATTTGTTCGTGATGCTTATTCTTTGGCGTATTTCTCCTATGCGATTACCATTTTCATCTGCAGTAAGTAGTTTTAGCATGACTCAAGAGTTAACTTTGAAAAGCATTAAGAAGTGTGACGCGAAACGTACCGAAGACCCTTTGCAAGTCTACCTGAATCTCGTTCTTGTTTGCACTGCGAGAATTATTGAGATGGTCAATGCTCCCGAACGTCCTTTCCCTTAATTAGGGATCCTGCTTCATTATACTTATGGCTCTCATTTTGCTTCTGAGCGTTCCTCACCTATACCATATCCAACATACTGCACTCGAATATTGTACAGGGTTTTTATTACATGGTTTAAACATCACTCAACTCATCCCCAATATATGGAATTTATTTTGAATACATATTGTATTTCACATTGCATTGTGGCTTAAATGTATAATCACGTGTGTGGTTTCGTTGATTTTGGCACAAAAAACGGAAACTCAATGTACCAGCAGCATTTAACAGTTGAGTTTTCATGGCGTACACCACATTGCACACAATTTATTCTCCCAAACGTGCCTGCAAAAGAAGTAGCAGTTTCTTGCCTAATGGTTTGCCAATGTACTACTTTTCTTCTCAGAATTTTATTAGTGGATTCAGTACCTCACACGTTGCAAATTCATTTAAAGGTCCTCCACATTTACGTTTTTATTAAAATATAACACTGAGAATATTTATTTATATTTTATATATAACCGTGTTGGTTCTATTCATTTGAGGAACGCTCTTGGTAACATAAGATCTGGCATTAGCTTTATTGGAATTTCCTTCTTCGTCTGGACACCCGAAAATTGCTTAAAATTCTCATTAGTTCGCTGAAACACGTGCCAAAAATGCAATTAGAGGAAGAGATGTCACAATGTGCTGTTCTTTTGACGTATAAATGCAATGTTGTGGGTTTTTTTTGTTGGTTGGGGTTTTTGCATCACCATGTGCAACTCGATGGCATATTATGCAGTCGCCCATCCTTAACTTAGTGGTGCTGGTTCCAAGGAAGGGAGATAATCTGTAACAAAAGAGAAATACAAATTCCATGCCTCACAGGGATACGAATCCAGACCCAAATTGGATGACTGCTCAAAAGAAGCCACTGCTCATACGTTTGCGCAAACGGGACAGCTAATGTTTTCCCCATGTGTTTCTAGTATTTGAATGTACTTTATCTTTTGATAATCTTTCTATAAAGTAAAATTTTTAATATACCGTCCTCTCTAGTTAATTTACAATTACATATTGTGAGAGGATTAAGAACGTTTCTAAAAAAATTTTCAGGACCACTATAATGAATAATATTATAAACATATCGTAAATCAAATTGTAATGCAATTAATAAAATTGCAAATGTACTAAAAAAATTATAAAGGGTGAAAATCCGCTTGTTGTTACCAATGTTGTTATGCGGGCAAAACAATCATTGTGTGATGGATATGAACTTCAAAGAACAATTATGCGGTTTTTAATCGAAAATTACATGTTGTTTTAGCAGTGACTACATTGGCGAATAAATCTACAATACCGGAAGGCAGAGTAGCATTTCACGGAGCAACCTCATCTCAAAAGACGCTACTCTTTATGTGATAACCCAGAACTTCTGTTATGTCAAGGCATTACTTTAATTTACAATTTCTGTACTATTTCCTTAAACCAAATAAAGGTTGTTACTTTATTCTGGATTTACAAAAGGATTTGCGATGCAGGTTATTTCACAACAGTGTCTTAGCTGAAATTCACTTCTATTTAATATCTAAATATTTCGCTCCACAAAGGGTTTAACTATGATTTCGAGAAGCTAATAATCTGAAATTTGAACATTATATAATTTATATATAAATACCTTTTATTACAAATCTTACTTCGACAGTCTTGAAGTTACAGAACGAGTCATTATTTAGATCGAAGGAGGTCATTAGTTTTGTGTGAATCATCTGTGTTTGCTTGTTCTTAAAACTACTGAAAAGTGGCTCTGCTGTTAATACAAATGAATGCTAAAATACAAAATTTTCAGTGCGTTGTGATGTGAAAATTCCCAATATACACAATAAACTAAACATACACGGCAATGGCATTACCATATTCAGGGTAAGCTTACTTAAGGTATGTATTTGAACAAATCAGGTTGATTTCAGACACTGATTTATAATATTGTGATGAATATTTGCAAAAAAATTAAAACACGTGTATTCGGTTCATTTTTTAATCTTTGTGGTGACTATAATATCATTTGTTAATAGGCACACGTTTTCTAGATTGGGAATTGATTCTTCATCTTGATTGTTTATTGCCGAACGTGATAACAATTACTGAAAATACGGAAAACCCAGGTGGGATGATCAACGTTATTAACCGTAGTAAAAATTAAAGAAGAATTGGAATCACGGTAGGGGAGTTTGGAACAGTGGGCCATTCCCTACGAAGATGTTTCATTTTTCTATGTATTTGGATAAATCGCCACTTAGTTGAGAAAATGCTTTAATTTAATAAACATGCATCCCATTGAAATAGAAAAAGCCTTCAGTTTTTTTTTTCAATTTAGCATTAACTTTTATTCGTTCTGGGGTACTTCAAAACTTCTATTAACCCCCTACCCCCGAAAAAAAATTCATATTCGTCCCTGAATCACGGCAGTTTTTTGCTACATGTGACCCAATTTGCAAGGTTTTTATAGATTAAAACTTTGATTTGTCCTATTTATGAAAGCGAAGATATTTTATTGAAAAATATTATACTTTCAATACTGGATGAGGTATTCTACCGTCAGGAATAGTAGCTTGAAATCCTGTCTTCTTAAGACAATGAGTCATAGTTTTCTTCTTGCATTGTCTTTAGGAAAACTGGGAAAATTGAAACCTCGAATTAAAAAAAAAATCCGTGCTAGAAATCTATCAAAAACGCAATCTGTCTTTTCCTATTCTGGCGTCTGTCACCATAAAAAAATGGTGTTTGGTCTTTTTAAAGATGATGATATCGAAATGCTGCAATCATGCTGTTATTATACATGAATAGAATCTATTCAATCATTTAAATCGTGTCTCATCTGTAAAAAGTAGAATTTCCTTTAACAAAGTATTTAAAGAGTTTATAGGAACAACACGATATAACACATTTTTCCTAATGTTACGTGACTTTACGTCTTTCAATGTGGAAGCCGGAGACTGATTCCATGCGAAGTCTACCCATATATATGTTCGAAGAATAAAACAGCAAAAAGTATTAGTTCATTTTTAAAATCGTTCGTAACTAGCAGCGTGCTAAGCAAACGTAATCAAAGCCAGGTGTTTTGCTGAAAGACAGTTTTGAAATCACGGTTTTAATTTTGTGTACTCGGAAATCGCCATTGAATAAAGTGTTCACAGTAAAGCACTGGATTATTTAGCTCTTCTTCACGGCACATTATAGAACCCTGTCAAAAATAGCTTGTCTTACAAGTATATGTCGGAGCTTATTAAAAATCGCAAATTTTTATACTCTTCCGATAGAAATAAACCATTTACGTACGTATTACTTTCCAAAGAAGAAGGATGCGAAGACGTATTGTTCGTCGCTTTTCCATAGCTACTGTAGGTCATACAGGGAGAAGGTCATCACTGAACATATTGGCGCAATTTGTAGGCGAAATGTAAAGCAAAGCGTATTTACACAAATGTAATCAATGTAATGTTTAGATCACACGTATATTTTCGACGGCATCTATCTGCAGTTTACGAGTATATTTTAGATAGCTTCACGAGATTGTTCTGTGCTATAAATTGTTTATTTTTCCCTATTTTACTGATAGCTTTAGTCTGTAAGAACCTAGGGGTCACTGCGAAAAATAATTTCTAGGTTTTATTTGAAACGTTATATTCGTTATTTGTTTTTACCTATGGCGTTTTGCAGTACACGAAATGAGCTTGGTGGGATATCGCTGTTCAAATCTCAAGATATCTTCGAGAAACACTCTTCCAACCATCAGCCAATCGATCAGGTCAGCCAAAGAACACAGTGACCTTAATGTAGGTAATGCCCTTCGGCCTTAACTAGGGCAGAAAATTCTCCTCTTATCGCCGAGGCGTCGCTGTCATTCGGTATTCATGTCTTTACTAAAAACTTAAGCACAGTGATGCGAATATGGCGTGATTAGGAAGATGAAGGTCTGGAGCTCCGGCGTGAAAATTTTGGAGCGTTGGGACAGACAAACATATGTGAAGGCCGGCACCTGCACCATATGGTGTTAGCAGACCAAACAGAAATGTCCTCAGGGTTAGAAAAACAATGGCGATCAGTATTACATCAAGGTTTTTCTGCATTCTGTTTCGGACGTAGCTGGTTTCATAGAAGCCTTTCGGCTTTCCGTGGTCGGTCCTAACGGCTTATCTTGACTTTAAACCACAGACGCAAGCTGTTACGATTGGGCCAATAAAGCACACACTGGCGTGATCAGTGGCTAGGTGGAGTGTTTTTTGACAAGCCACGGATCACGTTAATGACCCATAATAGATGTATCCTTGTACGGCTGCACCGTTGAGAAAAAACGACTTATGGCTAATTAGAAATATCGAAAACCATTCAGTTATGTATATGCATCTGTGTATTAATGCATCGATGTTTTCCTAAATCGGCTGTATTGAATTCAATCCTTGTGTAGTGTGTCACTATTTCTTTATTTTAACAGTTAAACATTCGAAATGTAAGAATCTTCAGTGATCTTTCTATTATATTGATACTATTGGGAAAAAATGTATATTTTTCTATGTACTAATTCCAGTTTGTTTGATTTAACACATTCTTTAAAGTCGTGTGAACATTTTTCGAAGCGCAAAACTTAAACTCAATCTTTTGTAGCCCATATCCCTATTTCTATGTCAAGAGAAATTTATTAGAAGATGACTCTCATGACTAGTTCCTTTTAACTAGCATTAGATATAGAATAAACATAGAGAAGAAAATGCTTAACCATAGTAGTTTACTGTACTGATGCGCAGTGCGCTGGTATATCTATTTTTAGAGGACACAGCGTTTCAGCAAATGAATTCAAAATTTGAAGCAAACAAAACATCGGATTTATTTGTTTCGAATTTCTTTCAACGGACATACTTTCAACTATATTGTGATTGCTGATATTACACTCTATGCGAAAAAAAAACCGGAGCACCCAGCAGCAATCATCCAATTAAGGTGAAAATTGAAATGTTCAATGTATATGTACATGAAAGGAAATTATTGCAATCTCAAAGCAGTTGGGCCATTTATTCAGATAAACCGACTTCACGAGTGGAACCAGTTAGTATATCGCTGCAGCTACTCTGGCTCGGATACAAGGGGGAGGTGTCACCTGGCGGTCTTTCAATTAGTTAACTCTCTACATGGATTTTCATATTTCACTGTAAAAATGCTTAGCATTACGGCGAACAATATGTGGCAGATTAGTGCCACAAATGACTGAAAATTTTTCAAACGTCGCTTTTGTCTTACAGCAGTTTATTAATAGGTCAGTGTCATAATCGCGTGTGGGATGTTATGCTTATACATATATTTAATATATTTTCTTAGGGTAATTTGCTGCCACCCGACCAGGATATCTCTGTCCCAGTCAACTTACGCTGTTGTTTTGCTCCTCAGAGGCATGGTGAAGGAAAAGATGACTTGTAGAGTACAGACTTAGGGCTGAGCAATATGTACAGGTTTATTTACAACTTTGGTGACGAGTAGGTTGAAGATACATGTCAAACGATAAAAACGGTTCTTGAACTTCAGCAAGTCGACATTCGAGCACGATTATAGTTCATTCACAGTCGTTGCATGATACGTGTACACATAGCATCAAGGAGTTATTTATACATAGCAATTATCTGCTCTTTACAGGTGGTTAGGTTTCTCAGGTGAAGGATTTCCCTGGCAGACCGCAGTCTGGCATTTAGTATTATTACACAATTAGCAACAGGTAATGCAATATATATACTCTAGTGGCCTTAACCCGCCGGTAGGCACCTAATTAACTCTCTAGTCAGCCGCAGCCGACTAGCGTACGTACATCTTGAGCGACGACTACAAAACGACCGTCCTCTTCCTATTCGAGCAAAAAATGTGTCCTCAAAGTTCGTTACAACTTTTTCTTGCTTAAACTCTCTGTGCAGCCGGAACGCGAAAACAGCCAATCTTAAAAGCGCAATCTTCGGAGCAAGAGGCCATGTGGAAAATCTCTCTTCCCTCCTCAGCTGTATCTAGCTGCTTGAAACTTTCTGCGCTCGGAAGACATCACCATGTTCTGTGAACTCCTGCCTGAGCTTGGAATTCACCATGGAAAGAATTTCCTTCCCCCTTCTCCTCTCCGTGGACCCCTGGGCACAAAATATGGCTGACCTAAAGTCATTTTTCTTCCTACATGAAAAAAATGGCGTTCCACCTCGCATTTTTGATTCTTTTCCATTTTCCCTGTCTTCAATATTTTTACATAATCACAGTCCTCCCTCCCAAGCTTGATGACTGTTTTTTGTCAAGTGCTACCTGACAAGAAATGGTCACTTCAGTGTATCACCTATATCCTCTGTGAGAACATTACTCCTGTAGCCTAACATGATTTCCTGACTGTTGCTATGTGATAACTCTGTGTTCACCATTGCTCTTAAAGGCCTCTTCTGCACTCATGTGCAGTTACATGCTCCTATGATTCACTATGATGGATGCGATTCAAATCCTGTGCGTTAGCTGTAATGAGAGACTTAACATTGCGGTTGTTAGCACGTCTTTTGTAAAAACAGATCGAGCGTATGTTACCGGTTTGTCCTTCCGTCCGTCCGTACACACGATATCTCTGCAACTATTAGTCCGAATTGAAATATTATTCTTGCATTAGGAAGCTTGAGATATGTGAATGATGATCCTTCATTTCGTTTTTATTTTAAGATGTAGAATTTCGCCGCTAGAGGGCATAAAGGCAGATGATGTCGAATTCAAAAATACGTTTTATTCCACATATTTGCTTCTAAACATCCGATTGAAAATAATATTTTATCTTTCGATTCCATTTATGTCAAAGAGTATTTTAGATATAGTTACTTTTTCAAATTACGCACAGATTTTACGGTAGGGTGCGTAAAAGTAAATGTTATTTTCCCCCAACAACTCTTCTTCTAAAACTCCGATTTAAATTTTTTCTTCTTCACCGGATACACATCCTGATGGAAAATCTTTTGCATGTAATTTCAAATTTTTGGTAAAGAATACTTTAGCCACTAGGGGGCGTAAGCGTCAATTTTTGCTTCTGATGTATTCGCCATAAAATCTGAGCTTCTAAATTATCGATTGAAAAAATTATTTCCTGGACTCATGCCACTCACATAGATAAACCTTTTGGGAATATTTTCTTCTTAAAATATTTCACAGTTTCTCCGCCAGAAGGCGTAGATGCATATCTTATTTTCGTCAATATCTCTACTTCTAATAGTCCGATTTCAAAAATGTTTTCTTTGTTGTATAGTGATTTCAATGTGACATGTTTTTCATATAATTTCAAAATTTTCAAGTAATTCGTAGACTTTCGGCTAGGGGGCGTAGAGCTGAATTGGGTTTCCCTCTATATCTCTACTTCTAAATTATTTCTGCAACGGATACAGCTCCAGACAAAAAATCGGTTGCACCTAATTTCTAATTATTGTAAAAAAAAATTTTTGGCCACCAGGGAGCGTAAACCTTAATTTCCGTTTCTGATGTATTTGTAGCAAAATATGAGCTTCTAAATTCTCGGTTGAAAAAGACGTCGTTTGTAGACCGATGCTACTCATGTCGACAAACGTTTTAGAAAATTTTCTTCTTAAAATAATGCATGGTTTCTACGCCAGGGGGATCAGATATATATCCTATTTTTGTCAATATATCTACTTCTAGGAGTCCAATCCGAAAAATGCTTTCTTTGTTGAAGAATGTCTCCAGTGTGACATGTTTTTCATATATTTTCAAAATTTTCAAGTAATTCATAGACTTTCCTCTATGGGGCGTAAAGGTAAATTGCTTCCCCCCTATATCTCTGCTTCTAAATCTCCGATTTGAGAAATTCTTTCTGCACCGGATACAGAGCTCCTGATGGGAAATCCTTTGCATATAATTTCAAGTTTTTTGTAAAAAATGGTTTGGCCAAGAGGTTGCGTAAGACATAATTTCCTCTTCTGATGTATTTGCAGCAAAATGTGAGCTTCTAAAATCTCGATTGAAAAAAACGTCGTTTGTTGACTGATACAACTCATGTCCACAAACCTTTTATGAACATTTTCTTCTTGAAATAATGCATGGGTTCTACGCCAGGGGATGTAGATGTATATTTTATTTTTGTCAATATCTCTACTTCAAGGAGTCCGATTAGAAAAAAAAATCTTTGTTTGTTGGATAGTGTTTCCAATGCGAAATGTTTTTCCTATAAATTCCAAATTTTCAAGTAAATCATAGACTTTCCGCTAGGGGGCACAAAGGTAAATTGCGTTTTCTGCGTTATTTCTGCTTCTAAAACTCCGATTGGAAAATTTCTTCTTGTATCGCATACAATACCTGATGAAAAATATTTTTCACACAATTTGTAATGTTTGATAAAGAATGGTTTGGCCACCAGGGGCCATAAGCGTTAATTTCTGCTTCTGATGTATCTGTAGCAAAATCTTCGCTCGTGAAAATTCTACTATTTTTTTTTCTTTAACTCATAAAGCTCATATGGAAAATCATCTTGAGAATACTTTCTTCCTAAAGTAATGCATGGTTTCCCACCTAGGGGCGTAAAGTCACATCTTATTTTGTCGATATCTCTGTTTCTGAGTGTCCGATTTGAAAAATTATTTCTCTGTTGGAGAGCGTTTCCTGTGCGAAATGTTTTTCATATAAATTCATGTTTTTTTTAACCCACAAGACTGCAACCAGAGAGCGTAAGCTCAGGATTCCGTTTACAACATTATCTGATTGATTAAAAACCCGATTGAAAAACTTCTTTCTTCCGTCAGATACTATTGTTTTGCATACCGGTTCCATTGACCGGTTCATAGCTTTGATAAATTTAATTTGCGTCAGATACTATTGTTTTGCATACCGGTTCCATACCGGTTCCATAGCTTTGATAAATTTAATTTTGCGTCAGAATGAATTTAAAGGACGTGCTTATTACACCCGAAAATTTGGTGTCATTTTTCTTGTTGTTATAAGGAGAGGAAATTAGCAATGTGCCCAATGGAGAGAGCCCGTTTAAGGAGACATGGGTTCTGGGGATGGGTAGTATTTTGGTGCGCCAGTTTTAGTGACACATCTACGGCTTCACTATGAGTAAGAGAATAAAATACAGAGGAGAAAACATTTCCAAAATAGGTTGAAGCCATAAAAACACCCCTGCCATATTGAAGTGTCTTAGCACGCTGATTCTTTCCATGATTCGTTAATCGTGATTCTTTAGCTGACTCTTTTCATGATTCCCTGACGAATGTGTTAGTGTGTTCGCCCGCTGATTCTTTCCATGATTCGTTGACGAGTGTGTTATGTTGATCCTTTGCATGATTCGTTGACGTTAACACGCTGATTCTTTCCATGATTCGTCGACGTTTGCACGCTGATTCTTTCCATGATTCGTTAATAGTGATTATTTAGCTGATTATTTCCATGATTCGTTCACGAATGTATTAGTGTGTTATCACGCAGATTCTTTCCATGATTCTTTGACGAATGTGTTTTGTTGATGCTTTCCATGATACGTTGACGTTAGCACGCTGATTCTTCCATGATTCGTTAATCGTGATTCTTTCGCTGATTCTTTTCATGATTCGTTGACGTCAGCACGCCGATTCTTTCCGTGATTCGATGACGTTAGCACGCCGATTCTTTCCATGATTCATTAATCGTCAGAAAGAAAATGTTAGAATGCGTCGTTGGAAAATACACACTAGTTCAGTTCTGCTTCCGCCCCCCTCCCCGATTCAGTTTGTTAGAATTATATCAAAGTAGTAAACAAAATAATAGGATCCAAATATCGTGTGTGATCCCAACGAATTCTTAATGGGGGCGACTATAAATTTTGAGTACTCCTTCTAAAAGTGGGAAAGAAATAGAAAACATTTTTGAGAAAGCAGTTCTTATAGCTTTTGCAGTGCACTCTCCATAAAAGAAATACAGACCGATCTAGTCTTCAAGCATCCTGCATGATTCTGGGGCACCTTGAACATGTGGGGCCCTGGGCTGCAGCCCTCTTAGCCACCGCCTTAAATGGCCTCTGCCAATGCAGATAAATATTTAAACTCAATAACACGTCTTTGTAATGAAATTTTTTCGCTAAACGTAGGATCGTTTTTACGGAGCGTGTGCAATATAATACAAACGTTCTCTGGATAAACGAATTACAAATTGGCATTTACATAGTTATTACAAACACTGATGTTCCTTCACAATGCTGATTATTTTAATACCCTGGGAAAGTCGATTTTTTCTACCCGATGTTATGAAGAAAAGGACTCCGCCCAGGTGGTGCAGTGGTCTAAGCGCTGGCTTCTGATCATTCGTCCGAAAAGGGTCCGGGTTCAAATCACGGTAAGGCCTGCGGGTTGTCTTTGTCTTACGTCTACTTTATTGTATGTGAACAGAAAAAAACCCCAATCGTACCATGCAAACAGAAAATGCGAATTAATAAGTTATTTTTTATTCATGTAAAATATATTTTTCGTTATTTTTTATCACTCATTTCTAGTGGATAATATCAAAACCTTAGATCCGGTGGCACAGTGGGGGCACACTGTGTCTATCCGCTGGTTTGTGACTATTCATACAAGATGGGTTCTGTTTTGAATCCCGTGAGGAATAGATTTTCTGGTTGTGTTTGTCTCAGAGCACTGGCTTCTCTGCTCCTTGAAATCAGTGGCTCTAAATCAGGGACGGGCGACTTCTTATAGCCAATCGAGTTGCTCATGGTTCTTGTTAAACGCGAAACAAAAAGATGGTTGCTTAAAAGTTTATCAGCTCTTAATTTTTTGACAATGTGGAAAGGTAAGAAACATTCTTGTCGGAATTTTTTTTTATCCCGGAAAAGAAATTTTCTCCTGAGCAACTTTGATAGCACGCTATCGATAGTTATCGATTGCTATTTTTTGACTATCAAAAAATATCGATAGTTCTCTACCTCTAGTTCTAATCCATTTGAGGCACGAATGTTGTGTTTGACTTATGGCACTGGCTCTCTCCCTTCCCTGGAACCAGTGGCCCTAAATTTGGGACTGACGAGCCTTTTTTTAGCCCACCCCGTTACTCACTGTGGTCGTTTAACCCCAATAAGAAAGGAAACAGAGAATGTAAAGTCCTGTTTAAGGGTATAAAGGTATGTGTTGTGTTCGTTCATGACATTGTGAAACTTCTCTATGAACTATTGTATAAATATATGTTTCCTGAAAATTATCAGGATTAACATGTATGGCACGTTAAAAAAATGACACTTTTTTCGCCTACTTCCAGCTCTGCGCACAATACTCTGATTTCTCTTAATAAGACGATTTGAAATTCTGCGTTTCCCACGAAAGTAGTGTCAGTAGTTTTTGTAAGAATACTGACAAAAGTGTACACTGCTGATTATTAACACCCAATAGCACATCAAATCGTGGCATCCTCACGTACGAACGGGGTATTACACTAAAATGGCTTTATGACTGTTCACTACAAATGACCCAGAAGTATGCGAATTGTAGGTAGCGGCAGTAAGGAAAAGACTGGCGATTTAAGTTTCTTGAACAAGGCATGATAGTAAATGCTACGTTGGAACTTATTTTGTTTGTATGGTGATGATATTCTTTATTTTTTCCTTATCAAATCCATACATGGAAACATGCCGGAGATGTAGTCACATTGTTAAATAGAATCCAGTCTTTTAAGACAGCGAATGAAGTTGTTCTCTTAATATTGGAAGTCCGGTAGATTATTATTTGGGATATTCAATGGAAGCGTTGTGTTCAAAATGCGCGAACAGTCAGTAGACAAGAAATGTAAATGTACATTTCTTTGAAACAGTAATACATATTAATGAATTAATTCAGTGTTGAATGAAAACAGATAATTTTTATATTTTTAATATACGGTCAGTATTAAATGAAAAAGAAAATTTATTAGAATTATTGACGCATTGAAAATGGCGTGAAGTCTAACCTGTTTTGTAAACAAAGAACGTGAGCTCCTGCTCACACAATGGGTGGGTTAATGGCTAGTATTTGGTTCAAATGAAATTAATGCCCGGTTTCTAGTTGCCACACGTCGAAGCTTCATTCACAATACAGATTGGACACTGAGATTTCGAAGCACACCGGCATTACATTAGCAGGTAGGTGACTTCATAAAGTTTCAGTTAGATGTCAAATGGAGAAGTGGATAAGGAGGACATCTGCTATTAAATGCTGTTTGAACGTTGTCCCGGTAGCACTCCTGCACGTGCAGTAAGAAACATTAATAGTGTGTACCCCAATGCCATATCACATTCGTTCGAAAGGTTTCGGAACGGAGAGTTTGACCTGTCAGCCAGAAGACCGGCCACAGTGTATATGGAAATGCTGAACACGTTATTGGAGACCGACCCACGTGTGTTCAGGAGGGAGTTTGGCGAATAGCGGGGTACTACCGAAACCAGCATTATAATGCACCTGCGTCAACTTGGGAAGGCGCGCAAGAGGTGAGTTTTGCTACTCCGTCAACTTCCATTTGCGTAAGAAGCACTTCCCTGATTGCACGTGACCAGGTTTAGCCGTTCTTCAACCGCAGTGAGACAAGTTAGGAGAAACGTGTCCTGCATGACAACGTCAACGCCCGGAAACAGTGGAGGGATCCAAAGTAAAAGACCACGCTGACGCCAAAAGCCGGTTTATACCCCCATACGCCCTACTGTCTGTTTAGAGATATATGCAGGGTGTCGTGTTTTCTTGAGCTGCTGTCGGACAACACCACTATCACCACCGATATGTACTGCCGTCAGCTCTGTGATCTGCACGCATCATTCACATCAAAACGATCAGCACTGCTGAACCGCAATGGCGTCTTCCTACAGCAGATTAGAGTGAGACCTCACACAGCAATAAAAAAACAAGTTAATAAAACCATGCAATGCACTGATTATGATACGCTTTCCAGCATACCAGAAATCGTTACTCAAGTTATGATTATAATGGCTGTACAATAAATCTTGTTCCTGTGTTCTGAGCTTTGACCCCATTTCGCCCATTTTCAATAGAGTTCGTACCCGGGTGTTCCCCGCCCACATAGTAACATTCCATCGGAATCAAAACATTTTTATGCCAGTTATGACGCATAAGGGCAATGGAATGGTTCCCTCTGTTATGTCGTGACCTTTGACCCCATTTCGCCCATTTTTAATAGGATTCGTCTCCAGGTGGTCCCCTACCACATACTGAAATTTCATCGAAATCGAATCAATTGTACGCGAGTTATCGTGCAGACGAACAGACAGACGGACAAAGCTGGGGCATGTACGCTTCTTCAACCTACGGTTGGAAAGCGTAACAACACGAGTTCACGATGTTTTCCAAAAATGCAAAAAAAAAAAAAACGAATCTCACACAAAGCTTCGTCAGGTCTTACGACAAAGTTGGGAGTGAACTATCACCACGGCATTTGTGTGTCATGCTTTTTGAGAAGTTTTATAACGACACCATGAAGACTTCGAAACTTGCTCGATATTTACGTTCCAACGATAATAACTTGGAACCAAACCACTGGAATTTTTGAAACACTGTGCAACGAATTGAAAACGTAGGACAGTTCTATATAAAAAAAAGAACAATATCGCTGATAAATCTATGTTTAATTTTTCCTACTTTGTGGCCCTAGAATATTAACAGATTAGTTCATATTACCTGTAAAGAGATGATATTTTATTATTTAGTAAATCAATAATGAATTGTACGAAATGATCATTATATAACAGTTATTTGCGAGATAAAATGCTCCAATATAGCCTGTGGTTTTTGTTTCGCCATTTAGGATCTGTGAATGCAAAAATGTTGGGAAACACTGGTCTAAAGAATTGTTTTTGTAAGTACAACGCAAATAGGTTTTTTCTACAGGTTTGCATATTTTATTGGAAAAATTAAATACATTAAATGAATATTAGTAGAATGTTTCTTGTGTAACATCATTATTTTTAGTTTCTTTCTTGAGCTGAGCTCACTTACATTTAAAATTCAATGAATTTAACCAGAGCATTTGCAATACTACACTGTTCTACTGGGAGGTGGCAGCGGGATGTATCATTTTGCTTCGTGGCAAGTTGAACATAGTGTTATAGCTAAATGACCTTTAAACCTTTAAAAATGACAGATAGCATATCTAACCATTTACGTTGGAAGGTCGGTTACATGTTACTCAGTTATGCGTTTTTTAACTTTTATACGCGATTCTGCATTAGTCTCGATATCTTAGTGTACTTTCTAACGCTTTTTAGCTCGTTTTAAAGTAATTTATTTACATACTTTTTCTAATTATGCGTTAAAATTAAAATTTCATATTATCAAAAATGCACGGTTCTTTGACACTTTAGTAAGATACCCGGTATGTTACCACTTTGATAGTATTGAAAGAGCCTCGCTCCGTTCTTTATTTATGAATCTGTGTTTATTTTTTGGTGTCTTTCTGCTATGTGTTGGAAATAGAAACTCACTGAGAGGATGCAGATGCTACCTGTACTACCGTAATCTTTGATTCGAAAAAAATATGAAGGAAGCACAAAGCCAAGGAGATCTCTGCTCCGTAAATCCATATTTTAAAAAGCATAAATTACTGTTTAATTATTTCAAAATTTTAGTAGCCTTCAATGTAGAAAAAACTCCTTCAATGCAGAAACAAACTGGTGTGGGATTGCAAAAATTACAATTACCTCAAGTAATACAATTGTTCACTAGAATACGAAGATTTTATCTGTTTGACAGTTAATTCATCAGACAGTTGGAAAATTTTAAAGTAAGTTATACGAAGTCCTTTGTAATTAAGTATAGTACGCTCTATATCTTCCTCTATTTACTGTTCAAAGACAGGCAGATTGCATGAGAAAGAGTAATCAACAGATACGTCTCTCTACTTCCTCGAAGAAGAAATAAATATAAGGTTTATCGAATTGTCTACAGTATAATATTAAAATATTCCATCATTTTCTTGGAGCTTTTGACGGATTGCAGTTTTCACAATTCCTACCGTAAATGTCACTGTACATTTTTTTTATTTGGATAGACTGCAATCAACTACAGTGCTAAGTTATCCTACTCATGAAGATTTACCTATTTGTGGGAAAAGATGAAAGCAACCAATGCCTTGGACAGAAGATATCAAGCGAGGGTGATATTGACGAAGAAATTAATCGGTGTGTAAAACTTTGTTGAAGAGCTTTTGGAAGAAACAAAGCAATTTTTAAGGACAACATGCCGTTATGTCTTAAAATAAATGTGTTTAATTAATGCATCCTTCCAGTGATGATGTACGGAGCACAGACGTGTACGTTAACTAAAAAGGTCATTCAAAGGCTGCAGACAAATGAAAGACGCATGGAGAGTTGCATTGTTGGTGTAAACATTAAAGATATGAAGCGGAACTCGCAGATAAGGAAATAGACAAGTTTGGACGATATCATGATCAGAGTAAAATCGCTGAAATGGCAATGTGCTGGACATATTAACCGTTAGGACAACCGAAATTTTAGACTGTTAATCACTATTTAGGTGAAATCTGTTCTCCTTACCAATTTCTTAAGCGAACGCCTTTCACCAGCGTTCTAGCCATTTTTACCACTGACCTGAACATGAAGTGATAGATGCTTAATATTGAATACATGTTATTTATCAACGGTATAACGAAAATCTATAGTGACTGAATCATACCACAGTTGAGGATATTTTATGCTGTCGTTCCTTTCTGTTTGTATACTATAATTAACAGTGCGGAAATAAATAGATAAATCTAATTTATGGTTTTGTTGTCACAATTTGTTTTCTCTCCCATGCTATTCGTTATATATTGGTCCAAATTCAGCATTTTGCATATTTCCTATAGTATGAGGTAGTTTAAAGTCATGTCAAATTAATAATATTGTTGTTCTTCATTTACAGCGATCTTAAAATCTTTTATCATGGTGTTTAACCCAAGAACACCGCGTTCTTGAATAATATTATTTTACTAATCAGTAAACGAGAGCTTCATTTCTGATGGCGCGAGGGATACACGCCTGGTGAAGTCCAAGTCAAATCTAAGAAGCTCTAGTATTGTTTTCAAATTTCATTGTTGTACTTTGCATTGAAACCCGAGAAATTGAAAACTAATTTCCTACATGGGTGTCCGAACACAAGAGCCTCCTTCGCACTTGAAACCTGAAGTGCGATGAACCAATTAGGAAAGTGTTTGACAACCCTTCCCCCTTAAGACAGACCGAGCCACTACCTTCTGGGGTCAGGCTTGAGATCACTTGAGTCGTCCTCTCACTGGGCAGCGCTGAAGTGGTGGCGAACAATTAGGAAACAGAGAATTAGAAACAAATGTGTCATGATGCAGCTTGACACTGTTTGCACGTTCTCCTCCGTAACTCGAATTTTTGGCACATCTTTTTGGGTTATTGGTTGGTTGTATCATTTATCATCTCTTGGAATGGATACCCCACCACATTTCGTTGTCCAAACTGTGTAAAAGCATTTGGCATGAAAAAGCATTCAAATTAACATATTAGAAATTTTCATCCTGGTGTTTCCGTTGCATTTATACCAAACGCTACTAACGAAAATATAAACATATTAACATATTTGAAATAATCAGATTTCTTAATTTATATACAAAATTTTTAAAATTATGTAAAAATGCTGTTAATCAGCATATTGAAGAAAAAAAGAGTTCCATTATATTTTCCCTTATTATTTTTTCTCTAGTTTCATATTTGAAATAAATATGAAAATTAAGTAATTAGGTATCATATATATCTCTTTCGGGATTTTGTTTTCAAACCCTTTCTGTATACTAAGTGTTAATCTTACGAAACAACATAATTTTACTTATTTCATAATCAGTAAACACGTTTGATAAAGCTTACACTTGTCGTTAACGGCACAAATCATCAATCTTATTTACTTATTTCATAATTAGTAAACACGTTTGATAAAGCTTACACTTGTCGTTAACGGCTCAAATCATAATCAAAAGTTGTTACGTATGTCGAAAGTCTTTATAAAAACAGAATATCTGTCCATGAAAAATTTTCCAAGGTCTCAAATAAATTGTTACGTCTTCCATAACGTATTTTATTTGATAATGAAAAGTGCGCGATGTATCAGTGACTTTATTTTCGTTATTAAGTGCTGTTTAATTTAATGATGAATGTATTTGTAATGACCTATTTGTAGAACTTAGAACATTTTCATTCATTCATTCATTCATTCATTTCCTTCGGAATTAATTAAAGTATGTAGTAAAATAGTAATAGCATCTGAAACACTTTCCTTCATCAGTTTCTTTCGCAATTCGCTAACATACGTATTGCAGAACTTGAAACATTTTCATTCATCCATTAGCTTCCCATTTCATGAATGCACGTAGTGAAAACATAGTAGTACCTAGAAACTTTTCAGCTTGAAACACACTCGTTCTACACATACGTAGATTGGCAAATTGCATAAGTATGTAGATCTCTTGCTGGGGAAAAAGTTATAGTCAAACAGCCCAGGAAAACGTTATGGTTTCACATAAGTTGCGGAATGTCTCAAAGTATGCGTATGGTAAGAAAGAAAATTTCAGAATTAATAAAGTATGAGTAGCAGGTTGACAAGATTATTGCCGAAATATTGGCATTAAGTTAGGGGCGTAAATTTTTTTCCGACCGTATTAATGCCCGTAATCGTGTTTTCTATCGCTATGTATTTGTTATGATAACAAGACCAAGAATGGAAAAAGAATAGTTTTGCTGCCAGCAAAAGAAATAGTTATTCTTCAAGAATTTTATCAAATGGGACGCTTTCCCTTATAAACAAAAATTGGCACAATATTAAAGAAAAGTTTAAGTACATATTTTATATTATTAGATTTCCTAGATCATTTGGACGTACCATATTATAAACCACAGAGCTTAATTTTAAGCATTTCTTCTTTATAAATGCATTGTAATTGTATTTGTGTACAATTTATTCAGTAAAAGGACAGACAGAGGTGTGAAACAAGATAATTTATGTTGGCTATTTTATTACAACGTAAATATGATAACATTACAAGATGGGAGTAGTAAAATATTTCTGCAAAAGCTTTTGCTTTCCTTCTTTGCGCGTTTCCTTTAGTCATCAGCGTACTAAATGCGTTTATCCCTGACAAAACTACCGAAAGAACAGAAAAATTAATGAACACACTTCCCTAAGTTCTTTGGTTTGTATAAATGTTTACCATGTTAGAGTGTTTTACTTGCTGTACACAACACAATATATTTGTTGGATCAAACAAGGTGATATTTCAATTACACACAGGTTGACAGTAGTTATTTAAAAAAATGAAAAATGAAATATCGTAAAATCCAGAAATATCATTTTTCCATTTTTTTAAAGACTTCCTTTTCACTTGAAAGATTATACTATTCGGTTGAAAGTGCTGAAGCTTCAAAGACGATACAACAGCACACGGCATTCCTGCTCAAAAACAGCCGCGTACAAGAGCTGCGTAAATCGTCTTTCACCCATTCACTGTGTTCGGTGCAGTCCACTCCAGAATTATTTTCCTCGTGTTATCTAAAAACCATTAACATCATTTTTTTATTGATGGTTTAACGACCACAGTAACCAACTAAGTGGGATTACAAACAGTAAAATATGCCGTTTTCAATTTAGAACCACCATATTTGGTATATTGTATCATGGTACTCTAACTTAGATGGTAGACGGTTTTTGGAACGCGTCGGGGCCCGGGGGGGGGTTACAACCACTCCATACAAAATTTTCGTAAAATCTACAGTTTTCAATATAGAACCACCATATTTGGTATACTATCTCATGGTACGCTAACGTAGACGGTAGACGGTTTTTGGAACGGGTCGGGCACGTGGTCGGGCCCCCTCCCCATAAAAAAATTCGTAAAAACTAGAGTTTTCAGTTCAGAACCACCAGATTTGGTATACTATCTCACGAAACTCTAACTTAGACTGTAGACGGTTTTTGGAAGCGGTTGGAGCAAGGGGGTCAGAGCCACCTTCCACCCCACATACAAAATTTTCGTAAAATCTACAGTTTTAAATTTAGAACCACCAAATTTGGTATACTACCTCATGGTACTCTAACTTAGACGGTAGACGGTTTTTGGAATAGGTCAAGGCGCGTCGATAAGAGCCCCTCACATACAAAATTATGTGGGGGTAAGAGCCCCTCATAGAAAATTTTTGTAAAATCTATTGTTTTCAATTTAGAACCACCAAATTTGGTATACTATCTCACGAAACTCTAACTTAGACTGTAGACGGTTTTTGGAAGCGGTTGGAGCCAGGGGTCAGAGACGGTTTAGACGGTTTTCGGAATTTTCCATACAAAATTTTCGTAAAATCTACATTTAAAAATTGTCTTTATTCTTCAGTAAAATAACATTTCTATGTACATGACAGTGCAATTCTGCCAATAAGTACAGTGGTGTATACATCAACTGGAATGTTCCAGTGAAACGTAAAACAAAATATTGTTAAAATTATAAAATTATTTCGCCACGTATGGCGAAGAAGAGGCAGACAATAAAGCACGAGCGATACAAATGAACATGTTTACCTACAGTATTTTAGACAGGAAAAGATATGATTCTATTCTACGCACAAATTCCAATCAAGCATTACTACCATACTAAAGATTAAACATGCACACGGTACTAATTCACAGATAAGACCATGGGTGAGAAGGAACTAACAGGTGCAACAGTATTTAGAAATATGCCAGTAATGGTAGAAACAATTAAGCACAAATACTTATCATACGTACAGAATTATGCAGTGATAAGAGAGAAGTACGCTAAACGGACCCAGGAGGCAACTTTACAAAAAACAGAAATCGAATAGTAATGCAATGTATAAGTGTCATATCATATGTACAGAATTATATACAACATCATCAAATCCAACATTATCTAGGAGAACATGGGAAACATGGAAAACATGGTGAGATTTCTCCAATAGCACATTCAACTGAATAATCACAAATAGCGAACCATGTGGGTGAAAAGCAGACACAACCTAGGAGTCTCATACCACCAAAATTAACACGAAAATCATGAGTTGTGACAGTGAACGTGGGCGACAACAAAAATCCCGCTTATAAGTTGAGATGTACCTGCAAATTGTGGATCCGAACCACCCAGCTGATTGGGCCCAGGTGGATTGAAAAACGCTATCGGTGTTTGTTGAGACAGCACGAGAGTACTCCATTCGGAGGCGAGTGGTTAACCGTGCTCAGAAGCGTCTCCGAATGATAGCACTTGCCTCCTGAGGAGATGGAGTAAGAGCAGGGAGGCGTTGTTGGAGATGGAAAGCATAGACAGTGAACTTCACAAGGAGAAAAATGTAGCGGCACACAGGGGACAAGTGAGTAGATGGATGCTTTGTTTGGAGTAACCAAGCATATGCAAGAAATGGTAACGATGAAGCACAAATTCGACCGGCAAGACGAAATGCTGTGTTTACGACTGGCAGGAGTACGGGGCAGAATAGGTACTGATGTTTTACGTCGCTGACTTCAAGGCAAAAGGAGCACTGTGGAGAGGTGAGAAGGGTCATGCGAAATAGTACTGATGGGGCGGGGAGACGAAGGTGAAAAAATTGCCAATGGACATTGAGTTCAAGAGGGGAGGAAAGGGAAGAACTAGAAGCTGTCCAGATGGCGGGGAAAAGAGAAGGAGAAGCGGAATGAACAGAAAGTGGGAGTGCGGGAATGGAAACAAGAAGCCAATAAAGAGAAGAGGAGGAGATAGAAGTATCTAGAACCGGGGAACTACGAAAGAGGAGAAAGAACGGTAGAGAAAGAGGGGCGGAGTGGATCGAGAAGAGACCATCAGGGGAAGCTAGGAGTAGAAAGAGGCTCCATAGCGGTGAGCGAATAAGAAGATATTCGTTAGCAAGGGTATTGGTTGGATATAGAAACAGGGAAGAAAAGAGGTTTCCAGGTTAGATCAGAAGTTACGAGAGAACGGACAGTAATCACACCAGAACGGATCCAAATAGGAAAATAAAAGTAAGAGAGGTTAGGAGCGTGAATAAGAGAAGAGAAGAAGAGAGGTTCATCTAGGAGATCAAGAGTTGAAGAACGAAATGAACGGAGATGAGAAAGCGAACGAAAGAGAGAAAAGCCCTCTCGTAGGACAGGAGGGAGGTGTGACGGGAGAAGAGAGTATGCATCCATCTTCAAAAACAGTAGGAAGGTGAAAGATGGGTCACGTGAAGAAGCTAGAACATTCAAGGTAGTGGTAAGGGACGGAACAGTTGAAGTGGCAAGGCGAACGAATTGAATAATACGATGCGTTTTATAAAGGACAGCTGGATCAGGAAGCTGGATGCCACCTAATGAGGCTGGTAGATGAAGCGTGGCAGGTTTAACCCAGTGTTGTGAAGACCAAATGACGCAAGTCGAGAGGCGAGTGATGGTCATCGTTTGTGACACGGGCACAACTGTCGACACCTAAGAGTATTCGCATAGGGAGATAAGTTGTCTACGAACAATGGCTGCTCGTTGACAGAACGATGTGAAAGGGCGGGCCTTACTCCAGTAGGCAACAGCTCGTTGTATCCGGGGAAGAAGAGCAGTACAGGTGGCAGATACAGAAGCCAAGGGCAATCCGACATACACACCGATTATCTTCTGTGTAGTGGCTGTCCACTGCGCTCCACAAGGAGCATCGGTGCGGGCAGCCCATGCCCCACACCATAAGCCAGTTCTTTTAGTTGCATTCAGCGCAGCTCCTGATATTGCAACATAGTGTTGATATACAGAATACAGGCGACCAAATTGAGATCCGTCCTGGACGCAAAAGGTTACATCATCAGCATAGGCGGTGAAAATTATTCGATGAGGATGACTACTAGCCACTGTCGGCGGTAGGACAGCCAGGAGTGATCTTCGGGCTGCTAACAGAAAAGGCTCGAAAGCGACAGCGAATAGCTGGCCGGAGAGAGGACATTCTTGCCGGATGACACGCTTAAACGGAATTGGAGTGTTTAGAAAAGTGGCCGCTCGAACATGGAAACTGGCGCCCTGATAAAATGCCAAGACAGCGTAAGAAAGGCAAGATGAAAGCCAAATTGTGAAAGGACACCAGAGAGATAAAAGTGAGAGTCGTTATCAAAAGCGGACTTTTGATACAGATTGAGAAACGCAAGAGGTTCAGAAAAAGAGCGAGCGAGGAAGTGAAGATGAAGGAGAAGAGAACCGTTAGTGGAAATTTTCCGACCAGGCACGGTGTTTGTCTGGTCGGGGGAAATAACGAAAGAGAGAACAGAATTAAGACGACGGGATAAGAGTTTTGTATAGAACTTATAGTCAATGTTTAGGATAGAGATAGGGCGCCAGTTTCCAAGATCCAAGAGGTCACCCTTCTTAGTAAGCAGGATGATGTGTGCCAAAGTAAAGTCGGGCGGTAACGCAGGAGAGGAAAAGCAGACGAGAAACACGCAGACAGAAAAGGCAGAAGGCACGGTAGGAAAGCACGATAAAAGGACAGAGGAAAGCCGTCAAGTCCAGGCGCGGCATGAGGATTGAGAGTAGCGAACGCCTCGCGGAGTTTCCGAAGAGAGAAAAGGGAGAGTAGAGAAGTAGATAAAGTAGAGGAGACCTGAGGAAGAGAGGAGAGAAGAGGAGAAGCTAATGAGGATGAAGACTGCGTTACCGCGCTGTACTTGGAGGTGAAAAACTGTCTGGTAAAAGTGCATAGCTTCGAAGGGTTCAAAGTTATGGAACCATCCTGGAGGCGAAGATGACACAAAGATGTAGCAGAACGATGTTGAGATTCCAAGGCGGTTAAGTAATCTTGAGAATCAGCTGTAAGGGAGAGATGCAAGAAATGCATCCTGCAGGATGCATTGGATGCACGGGGAAGAAGCAAAGCGTGGAGATCTGACAGATATCCGGGATATTGCGGATCATCAAGGAGAGCATCGACAATAGAGCACGTAGATTCGCTATTTTCATATCACTCTATTTCCGAGAGGCATGGGAGTAGCGCCGTACAAAAAGGACCAAGTCGTGTTTGACACTTAGCCACAGTTGCATCGTGTCTGACGTAGTATCAAGAAGGAGCTGACGACTACGGAGGAACTCACGCACAGCATAACAAAATTGTTGATCATCCAGGAGCGGGTCCGGAAAAGTCCATACTCGTTGAGTCCTTGAAGGTGAAGGAGAAACACACACCGACAGACTGACAATACTGTGGTCTGAAGTGGCGGAAGGATGATGGGCAGCAGCTGCGATCGAAGGGAGCAGAGCAGTCAACACATAAAATGTATCCAGCCGTGCTGCCGTAGTGCTGCCATTAATGGAAGAACGCCAGGTAAAGAGATTTCCGTTGGGTGTAGATGACGGAACGCATCAACCAATTGAAAATCATCTACTAGCTGAGAAATCTGTAATACACGGTGCCTGCGGTATTCGCCAACGGCTGAATTCCGGTCAAAGGCCGGCAACAACGTACAATTAAAATCTCCGCCAATGAGATAATATTCAGGCGGTGGGATGCATGACAGCTCTGTACGGAGTGTGGAGATAAGGTCAGGTAACAGACGTCCATCGCAGGGGTCATATATGTTAAAAACATGATAGGTCACGTTTTCAATGCAAAAGACAACGACTTGGAGGTTTTCCACATGTAATGCACGAACCACTGGCGTCGAACTCAGAGGGAGTAGACGGTGATGGATCCCAAGGGCAAGTCCACCATTCCGTCCAACTCGATAAGCATGGTGAAAATCGTAGGGCCAAGCCCGCCAACGAGAGAACAAAGTAGTAGCAGAGAAATTGGCCTCTTGGAGCAATAGAAGATCTGGGTGTAGAGGCGCCAAGTCCTCATACACTAGGGCTTTTCTGGGAGAAGCGGAGAACACTCTGCAGTTAAGTGTCACCACCTTTAATTGGTAGGTCCTTCCCAGGTGGACACGCATGTGCACTGGACTCTGTTATTTTCTTCGCTTGCTTCTTCATTCTGTCAAAACTAAATTTGAAATCGGGATAGGAAAGCACAAGATTTCGAAATACAGATGTCACACTAGAAACTTGGGTTTTTTGTTTTTTTTGATTGGAGGTTTAACGACCACCGTGAGGAACTCAATGGGCTATAAGCAGTCGCCCGTCCCTAATTTAGGGTCACTGGTTCCAAGGAAGGGAGAGAGCCAGTGCCGTAAGACAAACACAACATCCATGCCTCACCGGGATTCGAATCCGGACCCCTCACGGACGAATGATCAGAGGCCAGCGCCTTAGACCACTGCGCCACCAGGGCGGCAGAAACTTGGGTTAGAACAGTAGGAAGATCAAGCATATGACGTGCAATAAACTGATTAAAGAATCTAGGATGTTTATGATAGCATAATACTTCATATATTTTATGAAGGAAAAGCGAACCTACCGGTATATCCGCCTTCGCTTCAGCTAGATATCGGAGAAAAGAATCTAGGGAAAGCACTGGGGGTGGAGTCTTAGAACCTGGAATCACAGCAGGATGTCGACTTATTCGTGGCGAAGTACGTCGTTGAGAGGAGGAGCGGGAAGATTTTTGGAAGGGGTTGCAGCCCGGGGGTAAGGGTCCTCTTCCTAAAAAAAGTCGCAAAATCTAGTTTTCAATTAAGAACAACCAAATTTGGTATACTATCTCATGGTACTTTAACTTAGACGGTCGACGGTATTTGGAACGGAACAAGGCCTGGGGGGAGGGGGATTAGAGCCCCCACACACAACATTTTCTCGAAAACTACAATTTTCAATTCAGAACCACCAAATCTGGTATCATGAGACTCTAACTTAGACGCCAGACGGTTTTTGGAAGGGGTTGGAAACTGGGGGTGGGAGCCCCCTTCTAATAAAAATTTCGTAAAATCTACAGTTTTCCATTTAGAACAATTAAATTTGGTATACTATCTCATGGTGGTCTACCTTGACGGTAAACGGTTTTTGGAAGGGGCGGGGCCCAGGTCAAAGGAACACCATACAAAATTTTCGACAAAAGTTACGTTTTTTACTCTTAAGAATACCCTATCTTTGTTCTAAGGCGCTCTTTGGACCTTTGAGGGCCTTGCACCATAAACCATCAACCAACCAACTAACCAACTTACGGTCTACGTTAGAGACTGTAGATAACAATAAAGTGCAGAAATATGCGTTTAATGATGTATTAAAAACACAAATCAATATAGTTTAGCTTTCACTAACAACGAGCGGCTTATCAGGAAGAAATATAATGTAATGTAAATAGAGAGTTCTAGATATTCAAAATTCAAAACGGTAACAAAAAGATGATCAATGCCAATGTGAAGTCGTACGCATGCGACATCACATAGGTACATTGCATTTCTGTTTCGCGGAATTCACAGAAGCACACGCCAGATGTACGGCAGTTCTATAGATGTCTCCTAGAAGGTAAGTATTGCCATTCCTTTTTCTTTCTTTTTTTGTTTCGCAAAATTAAATTTACTAAATCAAAAAATTTAAAATACGTTTACTGAAAAATTGCAGGAATATCTTTTTCTTTCATTAACTTTCACCCACTGAACTTGGTGATTCCACAAATAGTAATATCTACCTGGCAAATAACTGGTATCCCTGCTAGTACAAACTATATTAATGATTTATTTGCGTCCAGTTGAATCTAGTATGTCCATAAGAGCGTTTGGGGGCGTATGTAAAATGCATTTCAACGCGTGCCGCTACGGCGGCGGAGTGATCTAGACGCTGGCTTCTGACCACTTGTCGAGAGGGATCCTGGTTCAAATCCCGGTGAGCCATGGACGTTGTGATTGACTTCTGGCACTCTCTGTCCTCCTTCCCAGGAACCAGTGCCCCAAAATTGGGAACGACCGACTGCTTATAGCCCACTGAATTGATCACGGTGGTCATTAAACACCAACTAAAAAAAAAAAAAAAGATTGCGACGTGTCCATTGCTATTTGTTATGGGCTGTACAAAAAGTACGTTTTTGATATCAACGTGTCCACTTCCATGTAGGCTGGCCGTAAAATGTTAGGGGACCGTACAAATTTGCACTTTTGTTTTCACCTTGTCAGCGCTTCGGTATATGGTTGAAGTATACGTATATATAGTTGGGCCATTTCAGAACGTAGTTTGGTTTATACAGAAAATAAAGATAATGTTACATTTTTACTCAGCTACAACACATTATTCCCAAAGGCTATTTCCTGAAATCTTTAATCCGCCGTGCTCATATTCACAACGTTAACATAACATGTCAAGTTATTAATGGTGCAGTTTTACTCTGTCACAAAACTTTAGTTACAAGACCTTAGGCGTAAACTTTTTAGGAATTTTTAGTCCGACTTATTTATAAGGTTTCGATAACGTGCCAAGGTTATGAAATTGCGTTTTGACTGAGGCACAAAAATTATTAAACAGGCCTTAAGCCTTTTTATCAGTTTTTATATCAACCGTGCCCATATACATAAAATTTTCAGAGAAAGTCAAGTTTATTGTGTTGCACATTTACTCGAGTACAAAACTATAAACAGCCATTAACTTTCACCCGCTGAACTTGGTGATTCCTCAATTCATCCATTAGCAAGTCTTTTAAGTGATTGTATGTCATGGTCATATTGATAATGTTTGATGACAAGTCAGGTTAATGATGTTGCACTTATTAAAGACTTAAAAAGGTGTAGAGGCTAGTAATTATTATTTGAAGCCTAAGTAAAAGCTCATTTTTAACTTGTCATGAAATCCTTATGAATATGGCATTTATTTTATTTTGTACATTTTACATAGCGTGTGCATTTTTTTTTTATGTTTTGGCATTTGTTTTATTTTGTGTTGTACTTGTTACATAGCGTTTCGCATTTTTGTAATGCTTGTGACTTGGGATTGCATTTTGAATTTATTTGTTTCACATTTTGGATTACATTTTGACATTTTATGTTTTTGACAGGCTATTTTGAAAATTTTGTCTTTTTTAATTTTGCGTTGTGTTTTACATTCTTGCATCTTCGGCGGAATTACATTCTTGAAAAATTCAAATACCAGTTAGTAAAAGGTATAATTCAATTAGTGAAAAATACCAGCACATTTTAGTAAAGGGTAGAATTATAAGAAATTCCTCTTAAAACGTCCAGCACGTTAACATTGTCTCTGTGCACCAAAGAAGTTCGAATTCCATTTTATCTTGCCAACGTTTCTCTTCCAGGTGGATTTGTTGGAATCTGTGATATCACTCTTTCGATTTTAGCCGTAGCTGTTCTCTGCTGTTTCGCAATTTCGGAGATTATTTGATACAGTCCTAGATTTTTCTCTCCCAGAATTGTATTGCAGTGTCTGTCTCATCCTTCAAGTTCGTTTTGTGTTCTAGGAAAACCAAGTAAATTGTTTTCACTTACTGACCGAATCGTTGGTGGAAAAAGCGGAGGGCTTCTGCTCGGATTGTTTCTTCTGCTTCCACGAAATTTTCCAAGAACATAATTTTCCTCAAACCACTGAACTACAAAATCTGCATATTCTAGTAAAATTGATTTCACTTCTTCAAACGCAGCTGAAATTTCATCAGAGGAAAGATTTGCGTGTGCTTGAAAATGTCTAACTTTGAGAGCAAACTCACTGTTTTCCCCATATTCCGAGGTTATGCCAGAGGATGGATATTCCTCCGCACATTTTTTCCGAGATGAAACCAACAACATTTGTGTGTGCTGCTTCCAAATTCCTTTTTAGCAGCATTATAAAGGTAGCTATTTCAAAATCTATCATTATGCGTATATTGTGGTGCAAGCTGAATATCATAGTATGATGCATAGTCTTGTAAATCCTGCAAAAATACTGTATAATAGTATTATAGTCTTTATACTTGCTGGAAAATAACCCACAAACTAGTGGGACAAGTCTGTGCATATTTGGAATCGTTTCAACCATAGCGTGAATGGCATATAATTGCCTAACAAGGGTTGGACAAGTTTCAAATGTCCCATCCATAATCCAGAGGGGTGCTTCTTTAGGCCTTCGTAAATTGTTCTCTGTTAAAAATGAACTAATTCTTTGATCTCCAAATGCGCTGTCTCTGCCAAGAAATTTTACTTTATCTTCTGCTGTAAATTTATTGGGGCATCGATCACTTCCGAACTCGTAGGCTCCGCAGGCATGTTTTCTCTCCGTATTCGTTTCACAACTTCCCTCAGCGCATCCATATTAGGCATGTAAGCTGCATTTACTGTAGCCATTAACGTTGTCACGGTTTGAATAATTTGTGCAGGGGTTTCGTCCGTATTTCTTGCTCGTTCTTTTACTTGCGCTCTTGCAACAGCAACATTACTTTTATCCGGTCTTGGAGCATGATTATATGGTTTCTCATTGCGCATCCTGTGTTCATCTCCAATAAGAATAGTACTAGCAAAGCCAGTACAATTTCCATAATTTCTTTCAATACAGTGCCAATACCGTAAATCACCCCGCATTCTGTTATGGCAAAATAAATACTCTTTCCATTTCAGCAAATCATTTTCTTTTTGTGAGTTAACTATTTATGTTGCATTCTTCATCTGCATAGTGCCTTCGGAAAACAATGCACTTTCTCTTTCCGAAATATTTAGAATGATATATTTCCACTATTATCACTTGACAACGCATAACAAAGGTTTCAACAAGCACGTTCTCTGTTCCCCAGTCAACTTCGAACTGATGAGCCACCATTCAATAAAATGCTCAGAATATAGACGATCACGTGAAGCTTGTTCCTCCAGTTAAGGTTTAAGCGAAGTTCAAGATTTTTCGTGCCTGCGGTTACAAGAAGTGGTTAAGCTTAAGGATCAGCATCTTACCTTTTGTTTTTACAAACGCAGACGTACATGTATTTTACAGCAGGGACGCTCAAAGCGGGGGATCAAAAGATGCGAAGAACCCGGGCGCCAGGTTCTGGAGGCGGCAGCAGGCGCGGACTGGGCAGCTTTACTCTGGGCCGGAAGGCGTCATGCTAATTCTCAAAAATAAATTCAAATTTTTTCAGGGCAGCACCATGCGTATGAAAGAAAATTGTTATACTGAAGAGACAGTTTTTTACCCCGTAACTATTAAACAAAACCTACGTCCCTACGTGCCAAATGGTCTGTAAGCCAAACACAGTTATTCATGCAATAACTTCCCCAGACTTTCTAAGTTCAGATCTGTCTCGTTCGACTTATTTCCTGTATCACCCCTCTCTTTCGCTAAATGCAGTTAATTGCCGTGAAATTGGTGTTTTACGTTGGGGTGTATTGCCGTGTGTCCTGAAGACTATACTGAAAGCGGTGAGCCCCAGAGGAAAAATTTTCCATCAAAAGCAACAGAAATCCAATGCCAGAGCAAAACTTTGTTCGTTAGCATTACATCCAAGCAATTTAGGCGAAGTAGGAAGTGCGTTTTTCTACTACGACACCAGAAGGTTGTCGCGAATTCTCCGGCAATTGCGATGCAGGTGTGTCCTTAAGACTTCTCTTTCAAGACGTCCAAAGGCCGCCACTAGGGGACGGGGAGGTATACAGTGCGGATGATCTTTTTGCTGCAGTTAGAAATTCCTAAGCTCATTCTTCCTTTAAACGTTGCCTGGTTACTAATAAGTACTGTCTCATGCCTCAACCATCGCACAGATTTGTTGTTTTTGTTTTCATTCTTTCAGTTAACAGCGGGAAAATATCTGAACAACGTTGTTTCAGTTGGAAATATTTTTTTTTACTTCAGCAACAGGGCTTCACGTATAATTGCAAAATACTTCGATCAAATAGCCATACCTTACATAAAGAGTTTGCATGAGAAAATAGATTAATAATAAGGAAAATGTTCTAAAACCAAGAAAAAAAATTGCAGAACAGAAAAATCTAGGTGGAGGAAAGAAAAGGCTCTAAGAAAAAGTTCATATTTAAAGAAACCTGTAGTCGCTGAATGAGTAAGTGGTATAAATCAATGCAAAATCATGTGCTGTATTTGAAAAAAAATTATAAGCAAGTAGGCATCGTGACTGTCCACAGTTTCCCTTTTTCATCCTGTCGACATTACAACCACCACAGAAAAGAAAATAACCAAAACATAACAAAAACACCCATACAAAGTAAAATGCCCAAAACATAAAAACAAATAACCACACAAAATGAAGTGCCCAAAACATTAAAAAACCTGCAACCACACAAAATGAAGTGCCCAAAACATTAAGAAACCTGCAACCACACAAAATAAAATGCCCAAAGCATGGTACGAAATTCTGTTAAAAGCACGATGAAGGTAAACGATAGGAGAAATATATGTTTTTAAAACTTATTACAACTGTCAAAACTGAAAAGAAAAGAAAAAAAAGAAATATTCCAAATTTCATTGTTACTTTAGATATTTTGACATGTTGACATTTCGTAAATTGTACTTGCACTCGGTCAAAAAATATTACTTACAAGGACTCTTTAGTAACTTTTAAGCGCTGTGGTCGTATTTAAAAGGTTTGCATAACAAATCAAGTTAATAATGTTGCGCTTTCACTTAGGCACCAAATACTATATTTATTGGCCGCTAGGCCTAAGCCTTTTAAATAATTTTTTAATAAGCGTAACACTCTTAAATTGATTTGTCATGGAAACCTCATATGATCACAGCATTATAAAAATTACTAAAAATGCATATGTCTAGGTCTCGGGCGTATGTATTATTGTTTTGTGATCGAGTAACATTTCAGCAGAATTCATTTTATTTTCTATGAAAACTATATAAATATCAGCTCGGAGGACTGAAAACTATCAAAAAGCCCTAGGCCTGGAGTCTGCTTAATAGTTTCAACCTCAGTAAAGCGCACTGCTATAATCTTGGACTTATATGCAAACCTTATGAAAATTAGTACGGCGGACTTAAAATTGCTAAACAGGCCCAATCCTAGGGCTTTCTAATTATTGTTTTGTACCTGACTAAAAGTGTATTATTATCTTTAGTTCTTACTAGCAGGGGTACCCGGTATTTCCAGAGTAAATATTACTATTTGTAAAATCACCAAGTTCGGCTGGTGAAAGTTAATGAATGAAAAATATATTTCCGTAAATTTCCAGTAAACTTATTTTAAATTTTTTATTTAGTTAATTTAATTATATGAAACAGAAAATAATTTACATTATTTACATTGCATTGCATTTCTGCCTGAAAAGGCACCCGTCGGTGGTGAAAGCTAAAGTTTATTTATTTGTGTTTTTAATACACCATTAACCGGATATTTTTACACTTTATTGTTATCTACGGCCTCTAACCTAGACCGTAGGTGGGGTAATGGAGTGCTGCATTGGGATGCAGTTCTTAAGAGTAAAAAATGTAATTTTTGCGAAAATTTTGAATGGGCGCCCTTCACACCGGACACCAACCCTTTCCGTCTGCGGTCTAAGTCAGAATACAATGAGGTAGTGTACCAAATTTGGTCATTCTAAATTGGAAACTGTAGATTTTACAAAAATTGGTATGGGGTGCTCTGACCCGCTGGCTCCAACCGTTTCCAAAAACCGTCTACAGTCTAAGTTAGATTACCATGAGATAGTATACCAAATTTGGTGGTTCGAAAATGAAAACTGTAGCTCTTACGTTTTTTTTTGGGGGGGGGGGCTCTGAACCCCTGGGCTCCATCTCCTTCCAAAAACCGTCTAGCGTCTTAGTTATAGTTTCATGATACCAAATTTGGTGGTTCTGAATTCAAAACTGTAGATTTTACGAACATTTTATACGGGGGAGCTCTGACCCCCGGGCCCCTTCCCGTTCCAAAAACCGTCTGCCGTCTAAGTTTGAGTACCATGAAATAGTTTACAAAATTTGTGGTTCTGAATTGAAAACTGCAGATTTTACGAAAATTTTGTATGGGGAGGACTCTGACCCAGTACCCCGATCCGTTCCAAAAACCGGCAACCGTCTAAGTTAGAGTACCATGAGATAGTACACCAAATTTGGTGGTTTTAAATTGAAAACTAGATTTTACGAATTTTTTTATTAGGGGCTCTGACCCCGTGCCCGTCCCGTTCCGAAAACCGTCTGCCGTCTAAGTTAGAGTACCATGAGATAGTATACCAAATTTGGTGGTTCTAAATTAAAAACTAGATTTTACGAAATTTCGTGGGGGGGGGGTGCTCTGAACCCCGGGCTCCGGCTCTTTCCAAAAAACCGTCTACAGTCTAAGTCAGAATACCATGACATAGTATACAAATTTGGTGGGTCTAAATTGAAAACTGTATATTTTATGAAAATTTTGTACAGGGAGGGGGCTCTGACCCCAGGGCCCCGACCCGTTCCAAAAACGTGTCTCGCCGCCCCGGGGGCGCAGCGGTCTAAGCGATGGCCTCTGATCATTCGTCCGAACGAGGTACGGGTTCGAATCCCGGTGAGTCATGGATGTTGTGTTTGTCTTACGGCACAGGCTCTCTCCCTTCTAAGGAACCAGTGACCCTAAATTAGGGACAGGCGACTGCTTATAGCCCATTGAGTTGCTCACGGTGGTCGTTAAACCTCAAATAAAAAAACAACAAAAAAAACGGCTCCCTCTAAGTAAAGTTAGAGTTTCAGGACACCAAATTTGGTGGTTTTAAATTGAAAACTATAGATTTTACGAAAATTTTGTATGTGGGGTCTCTTACCCCCGGGCTTTGACTCGTTCGAAACACCGTCTACCGTCTAAGTTAGAGTACCATGAGATAGTATACCAAATTTGGTGGTTCAAAATTGGAAACTGTAGATTTTACGAAAATTTTGAAAGGGAGGGCTGTAACCCCCGGGACCCAAACCGTTACGAAAACCGTCTACTGTCAGAGTTAGAGTACGATGATTAGTAAATCGAAATTGATGGTTCTAAATTAAAAAACTAGATTTTACGAAATTTTGTAAGGGGGAGGGCTCTGAACCCCGGGCTCCGACATTTTTCAAAAACCGTCTACAGTCTAAGTTAGAATACCATGAGATAGTATACCAAATTTGGTGGTTCTAAATTGAAAACTATAGATTTTACGAAAATTTTGTATGTGGGGGCTCTACAACAATTCCAAAAACCGTCTACCGTCTAAGGTAGAGTACCATGAGATAGTATACCAAATTTGGTGGTTCTAAATTGAAAACTGTGGGTTTACAGAAATTGTGCTCCGTGAGTTTTGTTTGAATAACAAGTATTTCGGCTACTAGGATAACTGAGTTTGTGCTAACCTTCACTATAAAGGTTTGGTGATTCATTTCGGACATCTTCCGAAGTGGTGAGAGCCTTTTTCGTTTTTATCGTCGTGTTTACAATTCCTACCGAGCTGGTAGAAGCCTAGTTATCTTGGAGCCATGAAACATGGCGTCATCCGGTGGTGTTGTCAGCCCTGACATCACTTCCGGTGATCGCGGCACTTTGCCCAGCGGTGGCGTTGTCACGTTGCCCTCCAGGTCGACGTCAACCGTTGGCAGCGTATCGTTTACTTCCAATGACGTCACTGTTACGATTCTTGCCGCAGCTGCTTCTTATGTAGTGACAGATGACGTCATCGACACTATGGATGACGGTGCTCCTCTGCCTTCAACCTCCAGTTCTACTGCTCCTGGCTCCTATTCTTCAGCGGTAACTTCCCAAAGGCTTCAGCCCAAGTCTAATTCCATGCTTGCGGATGCCGCAGCTTTAAAACCTCATGTCCGTCGCTCTGGTAATGAGGTTGTGCTCAAAATTCCAGTGGATTCTCCAGCAGGTACTTCTTTCACCACGGCTACTGAGTTGGGTGTGTGATTTGAGGCGCTGCCGAACACACCACTCAAAATGTACTCTACTGCTCTGAAACAAAAGTTCTCTTTGTCAGCGATATGTCATATGTCGCGCAGAGGGCCGAGTGTCATTGTTTATATCTTTCATGCGGCAGATGCTACCTCTGTTTTACAGACTGGGCTGATTGTTGGTGATCACCAATTATTTTCTGAGCCTGTCGCCCAAAGACCAGTAACGGTCTCGATGTACCCAGTACAACCTGAAGTCACAGATGCTATGCTTTGTGCTTTACTAATGCAATCCGGTCGTGTTGTGGGTAACATTACCACACACTCCACTGCTCCAAAGGGCGAGGATGATTTTTCGATTGAAAGTTCCCGACGAGTTGCACGAGTGGTATTCTCTTCGGATGATCATATCAAGACTTTTATTACTCTCTTCACTGTAAAATGCGGAGACCAGATCTAAGGCATCGACGTTTTAACCTCCTTTCATTGTCAGACTTGTAACGCGTATTGCCATCAACGAAGTGAGTGCTTTCCCCACCCTGCTGTGCCTCAGTCTTCGAGACAGAAAGTCACTCGTGACAGCCCAGCATTGTCCACCCCTACCACGTCTCAGGTGCCACCAGAACGTCATCAACCCGCTCTACCATCGGGGCCACCTCCAGGGGGTCCTCACCTACAACTGTTGAGAGTGGACTTTCCTCATCCGGTGCCGACTGCTGCACCCACGTTCCTTTCAGCTCCAGCTGACCTGACTGCTGACCTTCATCCTCCGTCGAATGATGACACTCCAAGCACAGTTACTGATAAGGACTGCCGTATTGCTAGTGGCTCTTCTGGCAGTAACTCTGACCCTACCACTACAAGCAAGCCTGCTCGACGGGAGCCCTGGAGTGCTCCGCAGAGTCCGCTCCCTCCTCGCACCGGGCCTGCAAGAGGTCAATCTATTGACTCATCTTCGCGTTCCTACTCTCAACGTCGTTCTTCGCCACGAACAAGTCGACATCCTGCTGTAACTCCTGGTTCTAAGACTGCACATACAGTGTTTTCCCTAGATTCATTTCTCCGGTACCTAGCTGAAGCGAAGGCGGATATACCGGTAGGTCCGCTTTTTCTTCATAAAATATATGAAGTATTATGCTCTCATAAACATCCTAGATTCTTTAATCAGTTTGTTGCACGTCATATGCTTGATCATACTACTGTTCTAACGTAAGTTTCTAGTGTGACATCTGTGTTTCGAAATCTTGTGCTTTCCTATCCAGATCTAACATTTAGTGTTCACAGAATGAAGAAGCAAGCGAAGAAAATTAAAGATTCCAGCGCATGTGCGTGTCGACTTAAGAAGGACCTACCGATTCAAGGTGGTGACACTTAACTGAAGAGTGTTCTCCGCTTCTCCCAGAAACGCCCTAGTGTATGAGGACTTGGCGCCTCTACACGCAGATCTTCTATTGCTCCAAGAGGCCAATTTCTCTGCTACTACTTTGTTCTCTCGTTGGCGGGCTTGGCCCTACGATTTTCACCATGCTTATCGAGTTGGACGGAATGGTGGACTTGCCCTTGGGATCCATCACCGTCTACTCCCTCTGAGTTCGACGCCAGTGGTTCGTGCATTACATGAGGAAAACCTCCAAGTCGTTGTCTTTTGCATTGAAAACGTGACTTATCACGTTTTTAACATTTATGACCCCTGCGATGAACGTCTGTTACCTGACCTTCTCTCCACACTCCGTACAGAGCTGTCATGCATCCCACCGTCTGAATATTATCTCATTGGCGGAGATTTTAATTGTACGTTGTTGCCGGTATTTGACCGGAATTCAGCCGTTGGCGAATACCGCAGGCACCGTGTATTACAGATTTCTCAGCTAGTAGATGATTTTCAATTGGTTGATGCGTTCCGTCATCTACACCCAACGGAAATCTTCTTTACCTGGCGTTCTTCCATTAATGGCAGCACTACGGCAAAACGGCTGGATAAATTTAATGTTTTGACTGCTCTTCTCCCGTCGATCGCAGCTGCTACCCATCATCCTTCCGCCGATTCAGACCACAGTATTATCAGTCTGTCGGTGTGTGTTTCTCCTTCACCTTTAAGGACTGATCAAGAAAGGACTTTTCCAGACTCGCTCGTGGATGATCAACAATTTTGTGTTGCTGTGCGTGAGTTCTTCCGTAGTCGTCAGCCCCGGTGTTTCGAACGAGTCAAAGCCCGGGGGGTAAGAGACCCCACATACAAAATTTTCGTAAAATCTGTAGTTTTCAATTTAAAACCACCAAATTTGGTGTCCTGAAACTCTAACTTTACTTAGAGGGAGCCGTTTCTTTTGTTGTTTTTTTATTTGAGGTTTAACGACCACCGTGAGCAACTCAATGGGCTATAAGCAGTCGCCTGTCCCTAATTTAGGGTCACTGGTTCCTTAGAAGGGAGAGAGCCTGTGCCGTAAGACAAACACAACATCCATGACTCACCGGGATTCGAACCCGTACCTCGTTCGGACGAATGATCAGAGGCCATCGCTTAGACCGCTGCGCCCCCGGGGCGGCGAGACACGTTTTTGGAACGGGTCGGGACCCTGGGGTCAGAGCCCCTCTCTGTACAAAATTTTCATAAAATATACAGTTTTCAATTTAGACCCACCAAATTTGTATACTATGTCATGGTATTCTGACTTAGACTGTAGACGGTTTTTTGGAAAGAGCCGGAGCCCGGGGTTCAGAGCACACCCCCCCCCCCCCTACAAAATTTCGTAAAATCTAGTTTTTAATTTGGAACCACCAAATTTGGTATACTATCTCATGGTACTCTAACTTAGACGGCAGACGGTTTTCGGAACGGGACGGGCACGGGGTCAGAGCCCCTAATAAAAAAATTCGTAAAATCTAGTTTTCAATTTAGAACCACCAAATTTGGTGTACTATCTCATGGTACTCTAACTTAGACGGTGGCCGGTTTTTGGAACGGATCGGGGTACTGGGTCAGAGTCCTCCCCGTATAAAATGTTCGTAAAATCTACAGTTTTGAATTCAGAACCACCAAATTTGGTATCATGAAACTATAACTAAGACGCTAGACGGTTTTTGGAAGGAGATGGAGCCCAGGGGTTCAGAGCCCCCCCCCCCAAAAAAAAAAAACGTAAGAGCTACAGTTTCATTTTCGAACCACCAAATTTGGTATACTATCTCATGGTAATCTAACTTAGACTGTAGACGGTTTTTGGAAACGGTTGGAGCCAGCGGGTCAGAGCACCCCATACCAATTTTTGTAAAATCTACAGTTTCCAATTTAGAATGACCAAATTTGGTACACTACCTCATTGTATTCTGACTTAGACCGCAGACGGAAAGGGTTGGTGTCCGGTGTGAAGGGCGCCCATTCAAAATTTTCGCAAAAATTACATTTTTTACTCTTAAGAACTGCATCCCAATGCAGCACTCCATTACCCCACCTACGGTCTAGGTTAGAGGCCGTAGATAACAATAAAGTGTAAAAATATCCGGTTAATGGTGTATTAAAAACACAAATAAATAAACTTTAGCTTTCACCACCGACGGGTGCCTTTTCAGGCAGAAATGCAATGCAATGTAAATAATGTAAATTATTTTCTGTTTCATATAATTAAATTAACTAAATAAAAAATTTAAAATAAGTTTACTGGAAATTTACGGAAATATATTTTTCATTCATTAACTTTCACCAGCCGAACTTGGTGATTTTACAAATAGTAATATTTACTCTGGAAATACCGGGTACCCCTGCTAGTAAGAACTAAAGATAATAATACACTTTTAGTCAGGTACAAAACAATAATTAGAAAGCCCTAGGATTGGGCCTGTTTAGCAATTTTAAGTCCGCCGTACTAATTTTCATAAGGTTTGCATATAAGTCCAAGATTATAGCAGTGCGCTTTACTGAGGTTGAAACTATTAAGCAGACTCCAGGCCTAGGGCTTTTTGATAGTTTTCAGTCCTCCGAGCTGATATTTATATAGTTTTCATAGAAAATAAATTGAATTCTGCTGAAATGTTACTCGATCACAAAACATTAATACATACGCCCGAGACCTAGGCATATGCATTTTTAGTAATTTTTATAATGCTGTGATCATATGAGGTTTCCATGACAAATCAATTTAAGAGTGTTACGCTTATTAAAAATTATTTAAAAGGCTTAGGCCTAGCGGCCAATAAATATAGTATTTGGTGCCTAAGTGAAAGCGCAACATTATTAACTTGATTTGTTATGCAAACCTTTTAAATACGACCACAGCGCTTAAAAGTTACTAAAGAGTCCTTGTAAGTAATATTTTTTGACCGAGTGCAAGTACAATTTACGAAATGTCAACATGTCAAAATATCTAAAGTAACAATGAAATTTGGAATATTTCTTTTTTTTTCTTTTCTTTTTCAGTTTTGACAGTTGTAATAAGTTTTAAAAACATATATTTCTCCTATCGTTTACCTTCATCGTGCTTTTAACAGAATTTCGTACCATGCTTTGGGCATTTTATTTTGTGTGGTTGCAGGTTTCTTAATGTTTTGGGCACTTCATTTTGTGTGGTTATTTGTTTTTATGTTTTGGGCATTTTACTTTGTATGGGTGTTTTTGTTATGTTTTGGTTATTTTCTTTTCTGTGGTGGTTGTAATGTCGACAGGATGAAAAAGGGAAACTGTGGACAGTCACGATGCCTACTTGCTTATAATTTTTTCAAATACAGCACATGATTTTGCATTGATTTATACCACTTACTCATTCAGCGACTACAGGTTTCTTTAAATATGAACTTTTTCTTAGAGCCTTTTCTTTCCTCCACCTAGATTTTTCTGCTCCGCAATTTTTTTTTCTTGGTTTTAGAACATTTTCCTTATTATTAATCTATTTTCTCATGCAAACTCTTTATGTAAGGTATGGCTATTTGATCGAAGTATTTTGCAATTATACGTGAAGCCCTGTTGCTGAAGTAAAAAAAAAATATTTCCAACTGAAACAACGTTGTTCAGATATTTTCCCGCTGTTAACTGAAAGAATGAAAACAAAAACAACAAATCTGTGCGATGGTTGAGGCATGAGACAGTACTTATTAGTAACCAGGCAAAGTTTAAAGGAAAGAATGAGGTTAGGAATTTCTAACTGCAGCAAAAAAGATCATCCGCACTGTATACCTCCCCGTCCCCTAGTGGCGGCCTTTGGACGTCTTGAAAGAGAAATCTTAAGGACACACCTGCATCGCAATTGCCTGAGAATTCGCGACAACCTTCTGGTGTCGTAGTAGAAAAACGCACTTCCTACTTCGCCTAAATTGCTTGGATGTAATGCCAACGAACAAACTTTTGCTCTGGCATTGGATTTCTGTTGCTTTTGATGGAAAATTTTTCCTCTGGGGCTCACCGCTTTCAGTATAGTCTTCAGGACACACGGCAATACACCCCAACGTAAAACACCAATTTTACGGCAATTAACTGCATTTAGCGAAAGAGAGGGGTGATACAGGAAATAAGTCGAACGAGACAGATCTGAACTTAGAAAGTCTGGGGAAGGTATTGCATGAATAACTGTGTTTGGCTTACAGACCATTTGGCACGTAGGGACGTAGGTTTTGTTTAATAGTTACGGGGTAAAAAACTGTCTCTTCAGTATAACAATTTTCTTTCATACGCATGGTGCTGCCCTGAAAAAATTTGAATTTATTTTTGATAATTAGCATGACGCCTTCCGGCCCAGAGTAAAGCTGCCCAGTCCGCGCCTGCTGCCGCCTCCAGAACCTGGCGCCCGGGTTCTTCGCATCTTTGATCCCCCGCTTTGAGCGTCCCTGCTGTAAAATACATGTACTTCTGCGTTTGTAAAAACAAAAGGTAAGATGCCGATCCTTAAGCTTAACAATTTCTTGTAACCGCAGGTACGAAAAATCTTGAACTTCGCTTAAACCTTAACTGGAGGAACAAGCTTCACGTGATCGTCTATATTCTGAGCATTTTATTGAATGGTGGCTCATCAGTTCGAAGTTGACTGGGGAACAGAGAACGTGCTTGTTGAAACCTTTGTTATGCGTTGTCAAGTGATAATAGTGGAAATATATCATTCTAAATATTTCGGAAAGAGAAAGTGCATTGTTTTCCGAAGGCACTATGCAGATGAAGAATGCAACATAAATAGTTAACTCACAAAAAGAAAATGATTTGCTGAAATGGAAAGAGTATTTATTTTGCCATAACAGAATGCGGGGTGATTTACAGTATTGGCACTGTATTGAAAGAAATTATGGAAATTGTACTGGCTTTGCTAGTACTATTCTTATTGGAGATGAACACAGGATGTGCAATGAGAAACCATATAATCATGCTCCAAGACCGGATAAAAGTAATGTTGCTGTTGCAAGAGCGCAAGTAAAAGAACGAGCAAGAAATACGGACGAAACCCCTGCACAAATTATTCAAACCGTGACAACGTTAATGGCTACAGTAAATGCAGCTTACATGCCTAATATGGATGCGCTGAGGGAAGTTGTGAAACGAATACGGAGAGAAAACATGCCTGCGGAGCCTACGACTTCGGAAGTGTTTGATGCCCCAATAAATTTACAGCAGAAGATAAAGTAAAATTTCTTGGCAGAGACAGCGCATTTGGAGATCAAAGAATTAGTTCATTTTTAACAGAGAACAATTTACGAAAGCCTGAAGAAGCACCCCTCTGGATTATGGATGGGACATTGAAACTTGTCCAACCCTTGTTAGGCAATTATATGCCATTCACGCTATGGTTGAAACGATTCTAAATATGCACAGACTTGTCCCACTAGTTTATGGGTTATTTTCCAGCAAGTATAAAGACTATAATACTATTATACAGTATTTTTGCAGGATTTACAAGACTATGCATCATACTATGATATTCAGCTTGCACCACAATATACGCATAATGATAGATTTTGAAATAGCTACCTTTATAATGCTGCTAAAAAGGAATTTGGAAGCAGCACACACAAATGTTGTTGGTTTCATCTCGGAAAAAATGTGCGGAGGAATATCCATCCTCTGGCATAACCTCGGAATATGGGGAAAACAGTGAGTTTGCTCTCAAGGTTAGACATTTTCAAGCACACGCAAATCTTTCCTCTGATGAAATTTCAGCTGCCTTTGAAGAAGTGAAATCAATTTTACTTGAATATGCAGATTTTGTAGTTCAGTGGTTTGAGGAAAATTATCTTCTTGGACAATTTCGTGGAAGCAGAAGAAACAATCCGAGCAGAAGCCCTCCGCTTTTTCCACCAACGATTCGGTCAGTAAGTGAAAACAATTTACTTGGTTTTCCTAGAACACAAAACGAACTTGAAGGATGAGACAGACACTGCAATACAATTCTGGGAGAGAAAAATCTAGGACTGTATCAAATAATCTCCGAAATTGCGAAACAGCAGAGAACAGCTACGGCTAAAATCGAAAGAGTGATATCACAGATTCCAACAAATCCACCTGGAAGAGAAACGTTGGCAAGATAAAAAGGAATTCGAACTTCTTTGGCGCACAGAGACAATGTTAACGTGCTGGACGTTTTAAGAGGAATTTCTTATAATTCTACCCTTTACTAAAATGTGCTGGTATTTTTCACTAATTGAATTATACCTTTTACTAACTGGTATTTGAATTTTTCAAGAATGTAATTCCGCCGAAGATGCAAGAATGTAAAACACAACGCAAAATTAAAAAAGACAAAATTTTCAAAATAGCCTGTCAAAAACATAAAATGTCAAAATGTAATCCAAAATGTGAAACAAATAAATTCAAAATGCAATCCCAAGTCACAAGCATTACAAAAATGCGAAACGCTATGTAACAAGTACAACACAAAATAAAACAAATGCCAAAACATAAAAAAAATGCACACGCTATGTAAAATGTACAAAATAAAATAAATGCCATATTCATAAGGATTTCATGACAAGTTAAAAATGAGCTTTTACTTAGGCTTCAAATAATAATTACTAGCCTCTACACCTTTTTAAGTCTTTAATAAGTGCAACATCATTAACCTGACTTGTCATCAAACATTATCAATATGACCATGACATACAATCACTTAAAAGACTTGCTAATGGATGAATTGAGGAATCACCAAGTTCAGCGGGTGAAAGTTAATGGCTGTTTATAGTTTTGTACTCGAGTAAATGTGCAACACAATAAACTTGACTTTCTCTGAAAATTTTATGTATATGGGCACGGTTGATATAAAAACTGATAAAAAGGCTTAAGGCCTGTTTAATAATTTTTGTGCCTCAGTCAAAACGCAATTTCATAACCTTGGCACGTTATCGAAACCTTATAAATAAGTCGGACTAAAAATTCTTAAAAAAGGTTTACGCCTAAGGTCTTGTAACTAAAGTTTTGTGACAGAGTAAAACTGCACCATTAATAACTTGACATGTTATGTTAACGTTGTGAATATGAGCACGGCGGATTAAAGATTTCAGGAAATAGCCTTTGGGAATAATGTGTTGTAGCTGAGTAAAAATGTAACATTATCTTTATTTTCTGTATAAACCAAACTACGTTCTGAAATGGCCCAACTATATATACGTATACTTCAACCATATACCGAAGCGCTGACAAGGTGAAAACAAAAGTGCAAATTTGTACGGTCCCCTAACATTTTACGGCCAGCCTACATGGAAGTGGACACGTTGATATCAAAAACATACTTTTTGTACAGCCCATAACAAATAGCAATGGACACGTCGCAATCTTTTTTTTTTAGTTGGTGCTTAATGACCACCGTGATCAATTCAGTGGGCTATAAGCAGTCGGTCGTTCCCAATTTTGGGGCACTGGTTCCTGGGAAGGAGGACAGAGAGTGCCAGAAGTCAATCACAACGTCCATGGCTCACCGGGATTTGAACCAGGATCCCTCTCGACAAGTGGTCAGAAGCCAGCGTCTAGATCACTCCGCCGCCGTAGCGGCACACGTTGAAATGCATTTTACATACGCCCCCAAACGCTCTTATGGACATACTAGATTCAACTGGACGCAAATAAATCATTAATATAGTTTGTACTAGCAGGGATACCAGTTATTTGCCAGGTAGATATTACTATTTGTGGAATCACCAAGTTCAGTGGGTGAAAGTTAATGAAAGAAAAAGATATTCCTGCAATTTTTCAGTAAACGTATTTTAAATTTTTTGATTTAGTAAATTTAATTTTGCGAAACAAAAAAGAAAGAAAAAGGAATGGCAATACTTACCTTCTAGGAGACATCTATAGAACTGCCGTACATCTGGCGTGTGCTTCTGTGAATTCCGCGAAACAGAAATGCAATGTACCTATGTGATGTCGCATGTGTACGACTTCACATTGGCATTGATCATCTTTTTGTTACCGTTTTGAATTTTGAATATCTAGAACTCTCTATTTACATTACACTATATTTCTTCCTGATAAGCCGCTCGTTGTTAGTGAAAGCTAAACTATATTGATTTGTGTTTTTAATACATCATTAAACGCATATTTCTGCACTTTATTGTTATCTACAGTCTCTAACGTAGACCGTAAGTTGGTTAGTTGGTTGGTTGATGGTTTATGGTGCAAGGCCCTCAAAGGTCCAAAGAGCGCCTTAGAACAAAGATAGGGTATTCTTAAGAGTAAAAAACGTAACTTTTGTCGAAAATTTTGTATGGTGTTCCTTTGACCTGGGCCCCTACCCCTTCCAAAAACCGTTTACCGTCAAGGTAGACCACCATGAGATAGTATACCAAATTTAATTGTTCTAAATGGAAAACTGTAGATTTTACGAAATTTTTATTAGAAGGGGGCTCCCACCCCCAGTTTCCAACCCCTTCCAAAAACCGTCTGGCGTCTAAGTTAGAGTCTCATGATACCAGATTTGGTGGTTCTGAATTGAAAATTGTAGTTTTCAAGAAAATGTTGTGTGTGGGGGCTCTAATCCCCCTCCCCCAGGCCTTGTTCCGTTCCAAATACCGTCGACCGTCTAAGTTAAAGTACCATGAGATAGTATACCAAATTTGGTTGTTCTTAATTGAAAACTAGATTTTGCGACTTTTTTTAGGAAGAGGACCCTTACCCCCGGGCTGCAACCCCTTCCAAAAATCGTCTAGCATCTAAGTTAGAGTGCCATGAGATAGTATACCAGATCTGGTGGTTCTGAATTGAAAACTGTAGTTTTGCAGAAAATTTGGTATGTGGGGTGCTCTGAAACCCCGGGCCTTGACCCGTTCCAAAAGCGGGCTACCGTCCAAGTTAGTATACCATGAGATAGTACATCAAATTTGGTGGTTCAAAATTGAAAACTGTAGATCTTACGAAATTTTTATGAGGGGGGGGGGGGTCACCTCCACGGGCTACAACCCCTTCAAAAAATCGTCTAGCATCTAAGTTAGAGTACCATGTGATAGTATACCAGATTTGGTGGTTTTGAATTGAAAACTGTAGTTTTTAAGAAAATTTTGTATGTGGGGGCTCCGACCCCTGGGCCTTGACCCGTTCCAAAAACGGTCTACCGTCTAAGATAGGGTACCATGAGATAGTATACCAAATTTGCTGGTTCTAAATTGCAAACTGTAGATTTTACGACATTTTTATGAGACGGGGAGCTCTTACCCCCGGGCTCCAACCCCTTCCAAAACCCATTGAGCGGCTAAGTTACAGTACCATGAGATAGTATACCAGATTTGGAGGTTCTGAAATGAAAACTAGATTTCACGAAGAAAAAATTATTAGGGGGGGGGGGGTCTCTGTCCTCCCGGGCTCCAACCCCTTCCAAAAACCGACAACCTTCTAAGGTAGAGTACCATGAGATAGGATACCTGATTTGGTGGTTCTGAATTGAAAACTGTAGGTTTACGGAAATTGTGCTCCATGAGTTTTGTTTGAATAACAAGTATTTATGCTACTAGGATTACTGAGTTTGTGTTTACCTCCACTATAAAGGTTTGGTGATTCGTTTCGGACATCTCCGGAAGTAGTGAGTGCCTTTTTTCGTTTCTTATCGTCGTGTTTACAATTTCTACTGAGCTGGTAGAAGCCTAGTTATCTCGGCGCCTTTAAAATGGCGTCATCCGGTGGTGTTGTCAACCCTGACATCACTTCCGGTGATCACGGCACTTTGCACAGCGGTGGCGTTGTCACGTTGCCCTCCGGGGCGACGTCAATCGTTGGCGGCGTATCGTTTTCCTCCCCTGACGTCACTATTACAGCTCTTGCCCCAGCTGCTTCTCTTATAGTGACAGATGACGTCATGGACACTATGGATGACGGTGCTCCTCTGCCTTCAACGAACGGCGGTGCTCCTCTGTCTTCAATGAACGGCGGTGCTCTTCTACCTTCAACCTCCACTTCTACAGCTCCTCGCTCCTATTCTTCAGCGGTAACTTCCCAGAGGCTTCAGCCCAAGTATAATTCCGTGCGAGCGGAAGCCGCAGCTTTAAAACCTCATGTCCGTCGTTCTGGTAATGAGGTTGTGCTCAAAATTCCAGTGCATTCTCCAGCAGGTACTTCTTTCACCACCGCTACTGAGTTGGGTGTGTGCTTTGAGACGCTGCCGAACACACCACTCAAAATGTACTCTACTGCTCTGAAACAAAAGTTCTCTCCGTCAGCGATACGTCATGTGTCGCGCAGAGGGCCGAGTGTCATTGTTTATTTCTTTCATGCGGCAGATGCTACCTCTGTTTTAGACTGGGCTGATTGTTGGTGATCACCAATTATTTCCTGAGCCTGTCGCCCAAAGACCAGTAACGGTTTCGATGTACCCAGTACATCCTGAAGTCACAGATGCTATGCTTTGTGCTTTACTAATGCAATCCGGTCGTGTTGAGGGTAACATTATCACACACTCCGCTGCTCCAAAGGGCGAGGATGATCGTTCCATTGAAAGTGCCCGGCGAGTTGCACGAGTAGTATTCTCTTCGGATGAACATATCAAGACTTTTCCTACTCTCTTCACTGTAAAATGCGGAGACCAGATCCGACGCATCGACGTTTTGGCCCCCTTTCATTGTCAGACTTGTAAGGCGTATGGCCATCAACGAAGTGAGGGCTTCCGCCGCCTTGCTGTACCTCAGTCTTCGGGACCAAAAGTCACTCATTACAGCCCTGTGTTCTCCACCCCTGCCGCTTCTAAGGAGGTGTCTTTAGAACTTCATCAACCTGCTCTACCATCGGGTCCTTCTCCACGGGGTCCTGTCCCACAATTGTTGACAGTGGACTTTCCACATCTGGTGCCGACTGCTCCACCCACGTTCCTTGCCGTTCCAGCTGACCTGACTTCTGACCTTCATCCTCCGTCGGACGAAGACACTCCAAGTACAGTTGCTGACATGGACTGCCCTAGAGCTAGTGACTATTCTGGCAATGATTCTGACCCTACAACTACCAGCAAGTCTGCTCAACGGGAGTCCTGGAGTGCTCCGCAGTCTACGCTCCCTCCTCGCACCGGTGCTGCAAGAGGTCGTTCTGTTGACTCATCTTCCCGCTCCTCCTCTCAACGACGTACTTCGCCACGAATAAGTCGACATCCTGCTGTGATTCCAGGTTCTAAGACTCCACCCCCAGTGATTTCCCAAGATTCTTTTCTCCGATATCTAGCTGAAGCGAAGGCGGATATACCGGTAGGTTCGCTTTTCCTTCATAAAATATATGAAGTATTATGCTATCATAAACATCCTAGATTCTTTAATCAGTTTATTGCACGTCATATGCTTGATCTTCCTACTGTTCTAACCCAAGTTTCTGCCGCCCTGGTGGCGCAGTGGTCTAAGGCGATGGCCTCTGATCATTCGTCCGTGAGGGGTCCGGATTCGAATCCCGGTGAGGCATGGATGTTGTGTTTGTCTTACGGCACAGGCTCTCTCCCTTCCTTGGAACCAGTGACCCTAAATTAGGGACGGGCGACTGCTTATAGCCCATTGAGTTCCTCACGGTGGTCGTTAAACCTCCAATCAAAAAAAAACAAAAAAACCCAAGTTTCTAGTGTGACATCTGTATTTCGAAATCTTGTGCTTTCCTATCCCGATTTCAAATTTAGTTTTGACAGAATGAAGAAGCAAGCGAAGAAAATAACAGAGTCCAGTGCACATGCGTGTCCACCTGGGAAGGACCTACCAATTAAAGGTGGTGACACTTAACTGCAGAGTGTTCTCCGCTTCTCCCAGAAAAGCCCTAGTGTATGAGGACTTGGCGCCTCTACACCCAGATCTTCTATTGCTCCAAGAGGCCAATTTCTCTGCTACTACTTTGTTCTCTCGTTGGCGGGCTTGGCCCTACGATTTTCACCATGCTTATCGAGTTGGACGGAATGGTGGCCTTGCACTTGGGATCCATCACCGCCTACTCCCTCTGATTTCGACGCCAGTGTTTCGTGCATTATATGTGGACAACCTCCAAGTCGTTGTCTTTTGCATTGAAAACGTGACCTATCATATTTTTAACATATATGTCATCTGTGATGAACGTCTCTTACCTGATCTTCACTCCATACTCCGTACAGAGCTGTCATGCATCCCACCGGCTGAATATTATCTCATTGCCTGAGATTTCAATTGTACGTTGTTGCCGGCCCTTGACCGCAATTCAACCGGTGGTGTATACCTCAGGCAACGTGTATTACAGATTTCTCAGCTAGTTAATGATTTTCAATTGGTTGATGCGTTCCGGCATCTACAACCGTCGGAAATATCTTTACCTGGCGCTCTTCCATCCATGGCAGCACTACGGCAGCACGGCTGGATACATTTTATGTGTTGACTGCTCTGCTCCCGTCGATCGCAGCTGCTGCCCATCATCCTTCCGCCGCTTCAGACCACAGTATTGTCAGTCTGTCGGTGTGTCTTTCTCCTTCACCTTCAAGGACTCAACGAGTATGGACTTTTCCGGACCCGCTCCTGGATGATCAACAATTTTGTTATGCTGTGCGTGAGTTCCTCCGTAGTCGTCAGCTCCTTCTTGATACTACGTCAGACACGATGCAACTGTGGCTCAGTGTCAAACGCGACTTGGTCCTTTTTGTACGGCGCTACTCCCATGCCTCACGGAATGAGAGCGATATGAAAATTGCGAATCTACGTGCTCTATTGTCGATGCTCTCCCTTGATGATCCGCAATACCCCGGATATCTGTCAGATCTCCACGCTTTGCTTCTTCCTCGCGCATCCGATGCAGCCTGCAGGATGCATTTCTTGCATCTCTCCCTTACAGCTGATTCTCAAGATTACTTAAGCACCTTGGAATCTCAACATCGTTCTACTACATCTTTGCGCTATCTTCGCCTCCAGGATGGTTCCATCACTTCGAACCCATCGAAGCTATGCACTTTCACCAAACAGTATTTCACCGCCAAGTACAGTGCAGTAACGCAGTCTTCATCCTCATTAGCTTCACCACTTCTCTCCTCTCTTTCTCAGGTCACCTCTATTTTATCTACTTCTTTACTCTCCCCATTCTCTCTTCGCGAACTCCGTGAGGCGTTCGCTACTCTCAATCCTCATGTCGCTCCTGGACCTTACGGCCTTCCTCTGTCCTTTTATCGTGCTCTTCTACCGTGCCTTCTGCCTTTTCTGTCTGCGTGTTTCTCGTCTGCTTTTTCCTCTCCTGCGTTACCGCCCGACTTTATTTTGGCACACATCATCCTTCTTCCTAAGAAGGGTGACCTCTTGGATCTTGGAAACTGGCGCCCTATCTCTATCCTAAACACTGACTATAAGTTCTATACAAAACTCTTATCCCGTCGCCTGAATTCTGTTCTCTCTTTCGGTATTTCTCCCGACCAGACATACACTGTGCCTGCTCGGACAATTTCCACTAACGTTTCTCATGTCCTTCATCTTCACTTCTTTGCTCGCTCTTTTGATGAACCTCTTGCCTTTCTCAATCTGTATCAAAATTCCGCTTTTGATAACGTCTCTCACTTTTATCTCTCTGCTGTCCTTTCTCAATTTGGCTTTCCTCCTGCCTTTTCTTCCGCTCTCTTGGCCCTTTATCAGGGCGCCAGTTTCCATGTTCGAGCGGCCACATTTCTAACCGCTCCAATTCCGTTTAAGCGAGGCATCCGGCAAGGATGTCCGCTCTCCGGCCAGCTATTCGCTCTCGCTTTTGAGCCTTTCCTGTTAGCAGCCCGAAGATCACTCCTGGATGTCCTACCGCCGACAGTGGCTAGTACTCGTCATCATCGGATAATTTTCACCGCCTATGATGATGATGTGACCTTTTGCGTCCGGGATGAATCTCAATTTGATCGTCTGTATTATGTATATCAACAGTATGTTGCAATATCTGGAGCTGCGCTGAATGCCACTAAAAGTACTGGCTTATGGTGCAGGGCATTGCCTGTCCGCACCGATGCTCCTTGTGGTGCACAGTGGACAGGCACTACACAGAAGATCCTCGGTGCGTATGTCGGATTGCCCTTAGCTTCTGCATCCGCCACCTGGACTGCTCTTCTTCCCGGATACAACCGGCTGCTGCCTACTGGAGTAAGGCCCACCCTTTCACATCGTTCCGTCAACGAGCAGCCGTTGTTCGTCGACAACTTATCTCCCTATGCGATTACTCTTGGATGTCGACGGTTGTGTCCTGTGTCACAAATAATGACCATCACTCGCCTCTCAACTTCCGCCATCTGGTCTTCACATCACTGGGTTAAACCTGCAACGCTTCATCTACCAGCTTCATTGGGTGGCATCCAGCTTCCTGATTAAGCTGTTCTTTATAAAACACATCGCATTATTTATTTCATTCGCCTTGCCACTTCAACTGTTCCGTCCCTTACCGCTAGCTTGAATGTTCTAGCTTCTTCCCGTGACCCATCTTTCACCTTCTTACTGTTTCTGAAGATGGATTCATACTCTCTTCTTCCGTCCCACCTCCCTCCTGTCCTGCGAGAGGGCCTGTCTCTCTTTCGTTCGCTTCCTTTTCTCCGTTCATTTCCTTCTTTAACTCTTGATCTTATAGATGAATCTCTCTTCTTCTCTTCTCTTATTCACATTCCTAACCTCCCTTACTTTTACTTTCCTCATTGGATCCGCTCTGGTGTGATAACCGTCGGTTCTCTCGTAACTTCTGATCTAACCTGGAGACCTCTTTCTTCCCTATTTCTATCTCCAACAATTACTCTTGCTAACGAATATCTTCTTCTTTGCAAAGCGCTTTGGAGCCTCTTTCCACTCCTCGCTTCCCCTGATGGTCTATCCTCGGTCCCCTCCGCCCCTCTTTCTCTACCGTTCTTTCTCCTCATTCGTAGCTCCCCGGATCTAGTTACTTCTATCTCCCCTCTTCTCTTTATTGGCTCCTTCTTTCCCCTCCCGCACTTCCACTTTCTTTTTATTCTGCTTCTCCTTCTCTTCTCCCCGCCATCTGGACAGCCTCTACCTCTCCCCTTTCCTCCCCTCTTGAACTCAATGTCCATTGGCAATTTCTTCACCTTCGTCTCCCCCCCCATCAGTACTATTTCGCATGACTCTTCTCACCTCTCCCCAGTGCTCCTTTTGCCCTGAACTCAGCGACGTCCAACATCAATACCTCTTCTGCCCCGTACTCCTGCCAGTCCTAAACACAGCATTTTGTCTTGCTGATCGAATTTGTGCTCGATCGTTACCATTTTTAGCATATGCTTGGCTACTCCAAACTAAGCATCCACCCACCCACTTGCCTCCTGTGTGCCGTTTCAATTTTCTTCGTGTGAAGTTCACTGTATATACTTTCCATCTTGAACAACGCCTCCCTGCTCTTACTTCACCTCTTCAGGAGGCAAGTGCTATCATTCGGAGACGCGTCCTAGTACAGTTAACCACTCGTCTCCGAATGGAGCACTCTCGTGCTGCCTCAACAAACACCGATAATGTTTTTCAATCCACCTGGGCCCAATCAGCTGGGTGGTTCGATATCCACAATTTGTAACTACATCTCAACTAATAGGTGGGATTTTTGTTGTCGCCCACATTCACTGTCACAACTCATGATTTTACGTAATAATTTTGGTGGTATGAGGCTCCTAGGTGGAGTCTCCTTGTTCACCCACGTGATTCGCTATTTGTGATTATTCTGTTTTATGTGCTATTGTAGATATCTCACCATGTTTCCCATGTTCTCTTCGATTATGTTGTATTTTATGTCGTATATAATTCTTTCTTCTGCACAGTTTACTGCACACGCAATGTCCCCTGTATTATATTGAATATATTTTGAAATTTATTGTCCCTGTGTGTATAATTTAATGTAAGAAGATGCCCTTCTGAATACCTTTAGCGATTCTCCCCCTTGTCACTGAATACTTATGTACATATGATGTAAATTTTGAGTGTAGCAGCACTGTTACATTTCTGTTTTATGTGAAGCTGCCCTTCTGGGTATGTTTAGCGGCTTTCTTCCTTGTCACTGTATTCTGTACATATGATATGACACTTATGCCTTGCATTACTGTTCGATTTCTGTTTTTTTTTGTAAAGTTGCCCTCCTGGGTCCGTTTAGCGTATTTCTCTCTTGTCACTGCATAATTCTGTACATATAATAAGTATTTGTGCTTAATTGTTTCTACCATTTCTATCATATTTCTAAATACTGTTGCACCTGTTAGTTCCTTCTCACCCATGGTCTTTTCTGTGAATTAGTACCTTGTGCATATTTAATCTTGAGTATGGTAGTAATGCTTAATTGGAATTTGTGAATAGTATAGCATCATGTCTTTTCTTGTCTACAATACTGTAGTATACATTTTCATTTGCATCGCTCGTGCTTTCTCTCCTTCGCCCTTCGGGGCGAAATAATTTTATGATTTTAACAATATTTTGTTTTACGTTTCACTGGAACTTTCCAGTTGATATATATACCACTGTATTTATTGGCAGAATTCTACTATCATGTACATCGAAATGTTATTTTTATTTGAAGAATAAAGACAATTTTGAAATGTAGATTTTACGAAATTTGATGAGGGGATGGAGGCTCGCATCTCCCATGTTCCAACCCCTTCCAAAAACCTCGCCGCCCCGGTGGCGCAGTGGTCTAAGGCGCTGGCCTCTGATCATTCGTCCGTAAGGGGTCCGGGTTCGAATCCCGGTCAGGCATGGATTTTGTGTTTGTCACACGGCACTGGCTCTCTCCCTTCCCTGGAACCAGTGACCCTAAATTAGGGACAGGCGACTGCTTATAGCCCAATGAGTTGCTCACGGCGGTCGTTAAACCTCCAAAAAAAAAAAAATCATTTGTCCGTAAGGGGTCCGGGTTCGAATCCCGGTGAGGCATGGATGTTGTGTTTGTCTTACGGCACTGGCTCTCTCCCTTCCCTGGAACCATTGACCCTAAATTAGGGACGGGCGACTGCTTATAGCCCATTGAGTTGCTCACGGTGGTCGTTAAACCTCCAATCAAAAAAAAAAAAGAAAAAAAACCGTCTAGCGTCTAAGTTAGAGTTTCATGATACCAGATTTGGTGGTTCTGAATTGAAAACCGTAGTTTTTAAGAAAATGTTGCTGGGGGCACCACCCGGGCCTTGATCCGTTCCAAAAGCGGTCTACCATCTAAGTTAGAATACCATGAGATAGTATACTAAATTTGGTGGTTCAAAACTGAAAACTGTAGATTTTACGGAAAAAAAATGGGGGGCTCAACCCCCGGGCTTCAACCCCTTCCAAAAACCGACAACCGTCTAAGTTAGAGTACCATGATATAGGATACATGATTTGGTGGTTCTGAATTGAAAACTGTAGATTTTAGGAAATTTTATGAGGAGTGGAGGGAGCTCCCATCCCACGGTTTCCAACCCCTTCCAAAAACCGTCTAGCGTCTAAGTTAGAGTTTCATTATACCATATTTGGTGGTTCTGAATAATAAGCTGTAGTTTTTAAGAAAATGTTGCAGGGGGTGGCACCCCCCGGGCCTTGACCCGTTCCAAAAGCGGTCTACCGTCAAAGTTAGAATACTATGAGATAGTATACCAAATTTGGTGGTTGTAAATTGAAAACTGTAGATTTTAGGAAATTTTATGAGGAGGGGAGGGAGCTCCCATCCCACGGTTTCCAACCCCTTCCAAAAACCGTCTAGCGTCTAAGTTAGAGTTTCATTATACCAGATTTGGTGGTTCTGAATAATAAGCTGTAGTTTTTAAGAAAATGTTGCAGGGGGTGGCACCCCCGGGCCTTGACCCGTTCCAAAAGCGGTCTACCGTCAAAGTTAGAATACTATGAGATAGTATACCAAATTTGGTGGTTGTAAATTGAAAACTGTAGATTTTACGAAATTTTTATGAGGGGGGGGTGTACTCCTACTTTTTGACAGTCAAGAAGCAAGATTTTAAAAATGTGTGCTAGATAATAGTGCATACAGTAGAAATTTTCGGTGTATTAAGCAGTACAAACCTATACACGACGTTTTCAATAGCACACACGTTACTGTATCTGAAAAAGAAAGTTTTACAACTGGAGTGCACAGATGCACTTAATTTTGTTCCAGAAACTAAACAATTTGCCAATAGAAACGAAGTGGAAAATCTTTGAGGGTAACGTTGGCCGGAGACCACTGTACGATGTAAAAGACGAGCTTTATTGGTCAAAGCAATGCGCAGTACAAAGAATGCACTGAGAATAGTACTACAACATATCAAGCCCGCTGTAGTTTAGTTCGAATTGGTTTGAACCATAGAGGTTCTCTTCATGCACAGTTCGACTCTATTTATACCAAAAAATGAAACTGAATTGGGCGTGGATTACAAAAAATAGACACATCAGGAGCGAAAGAAGGTCGGATACTAACCTATAGGTCAAAATATCAGGTTATCTGCGCGACTTAATGGACTTCGTCAGTCTAGAGTTAAACGTACGAGATTGTGGTAGCATCACAATGGTCTGGGTACAATTCTCAAAGTCCGCATTAGGTTCCTTGATACCTATGAAGCAGCATATCAGGTCACAATATCAATTATGATCAGCCAACCCTGTTCATGTGAAAGGTGTTTCCTGACGGACAGATCTATGCTCAGCCGCATAATCCGACATTTTTTAGTGTTCAATTCTTCAGGAGAGATTTACTTCAATTTGGTAAATTGGCTCTAAAAATCACCAGATCATTATCCAAATTCACGCTTGTAGGATACGATAGAGAAAGCCGTTTGGGGTTGAGTTTCTCTTCCAATGAATATTCGACAGTTGATGGGCACTCCCACATTTGCTTAGCTGACCATAACTATTTCGTAATATTTCTTCAACAATCACCAGATAATATTCCAGTTTCAAGCCTGTAAGGTGAGCGTGAAACATGACGCCACAAGCATTCATATGTCCTTATCTAGTAATGTATGCATGATTCCGTTCGATTTTATGTTTAAAATCTTCAGCCATAACATCCAAGCCGCCCCCGGTGGCGCAGTGGTCTAAGCGATGGCCTCTGATCATTCGTCCGAACTGGGTCCGGGTTCGAATCACGGTGAGGCATGGATGTTGTGTTTGTCTTAAGGCACTGGCTCTCTCCCTTCCTTGGAACCAGTGACCCTAAATTAGGGACGGGCGACTGCTTATAGCCCATTGAGTTGCTCACGGTAGTCGTTAAACCTCCAACCAAAAAAAAAAAAAAAAACAACATCCAAGGAATTAATGGAACACGTCAACGCCAAAAGGTTTTTCGTATTTATTAATACGTCCTACCTGCTACCCATTGAATTTCTTCCCAGAAACTTACTTTCAGCGTTGAACTGCATTCATGGAACTGCGTTATATCCGTATTTCATCAAATGTATCTGTAAGACCAACGGAATATGCACAAAAAGGTTTACTGGAAAAAAACGTTTCAAAATGACTCATATTTTTAAATGAGCGAACATTATAATCCTAGTTGTAGGTGTAACATAAACACTGAGACATTCAAACGTTCTACGTATAAATGAAGTGCAAGAATTGGATTTACTATGCTCAAAAACTATCATTTGTATATAATATCGGTAAAAGAATAAAAATATCTTATAATACTTACAATTTTTTACTTAAAATCCTAATTAACAATGATTTTCGAACTATTTTCAGCTCTTTTTGCCTGAAATGGAGATCTTTACCTGATTTTACATTATATTTTAAACTAAAATGGAATAGCTTTGAGGCAGACGGTAGTTAGTTTTGACTCAGAAAGAAATCAGACAAGTAGCTTAAAGATACAATTACATTTTAATTTTTCTAAAAGGATAAATGTCAGGCATCAAAAGCCATTAAGGCTATCTTTCAGTTTATTATTAGCGAAAATATTATAATTAATATCATTAAGTTTAACACATTCCACTCTCCGTTTTTTGTAATGCACACACAGTCGACTTTAAATAGGTTAAAAGTAAGGGGTACAAGGTCGAGACTTCAAATTCTTAAATAATGACCTTCGAACCTTAATCAAAAGGAATATAGGAGACTAATATACACAAAGTAATTGATATTCAAAAGGAAATAGTCATTTATACATAAAAAAGCAATATCGGGCATTTTCACGTAAAAAGAAGGAATATTAAATATTTTTACAGATTTCGGAGGACAATTAAAAACTTAAGACAGAAAATGAATCTTTGAAATATACAAGAATTTGATATTAAAAATTAAACAACAGACATTTGTGCTTTAAAAAGGAATGTCATACACTTATATTTAAAAAAAGGAACATCGGACACTTATACTTAAAAAAGAAATATCAGATATATGTATAGACTTTAGTAGATAGTTAAGACAGAAAATAAATCTTGAAGACATAAAACAGAAGGAAAACCTCTCTATTACTCATAACATCACAAGAGTTTTATTCATAACTGAAAAATTAAAAACAAAACAGGTCCCCAGGTTCAAATGCATTCCATCGTAGATCTACAAAAACAGTTTGAAAACCACTTAGCCATTTTCTAAGATCCTAACGTTAAAGTAGTATTTAGAGAATTAGAACATATTAAATCTGTTTTAAACGAATTTATGGTCGAGTCACATGTAAATTCAGTTATAGGTACATATACAAAGATATCAAGTTTGATATGACAAAAATATTATCAGTCTAAGAACATACGAAATGGAAAAACCTCAAGGCTTATCACCACCACTACACAACTTTCAGCTTAATGATGTGCCACATACTTGCATTTGTTTTAATATAAATGGCTTATTGACATATCATGTATGTTTCACAATGTGTGGTAGTATTTTTAAGACTGCTCACACAGACTTTCACAGTACTGGTGTCATCAATTTGTAGTAAGGTAACTACAGTCTACGCATTATAATTCCAAATTGAAAATTGAATTTCTTTACAGGTGTAGGTACACCACCAAATAACATGAGGACCGTTAATTCGCTATCGATTTAAAATGACTTTCTACTTGAAGCGAGAAAATAAACGTCATGGTTATAATAATACTTCCGAATTTGTTTTATCAATTATCACGTTGTCAATCCCAACATACAGTATATTAGTTTACTTTATCACTATGTTAGCATTAAATATGTCCGAATACTTTGTCGTATCTTTTAGAAAAATTGAAAAAAAAAATATCATCTGTCCAATTCATGTCTTGAGGTCTGAAGACCTGGCTGACCGCTGAAAAAATATTTCTCTGGAAAACGCTGTTCTCGTAGTTCGACACGCTTTCGTAGACTGAAATCCTCTCTGGGAATTAAATTCAGCTCTTTTTTTTTTACTTCATCGCAGGAAACTGAAAAACACTGATGCGATTTTCAAAGCCACTGTTAGGGTGATTCACAAGATTTTGCCGCATTTGAGAGTCATTCTGTGTCAGGCAATTACTTGGTGCGCATGCGTTATGCAAAAACACATAAACGCATGATCGGAAAACCGGCATCCTCCAATTGGTAAAAACAGGAGCACTCGTTGTCGTTATTTACTGGAAAATTATCAACTGTCAAGGGCTGGGGACGCGAAATACACAATCGGAGTGCTAATACGGTTTCTCTTTTAAACAGAGTTGACCACTGCTGCTGGAACAAGACATATGTATGCTGTAATACGTGAAGGGAAAAAACGACAAGATTTAGTTTCAGCTATGTAGAAATTGGGACTGCAGCCTTGAAAACAGGACATGTGTTAGAAGACGTCGACACTAAATTCTGAGGCTTAAACGAAGTCCTAGAGCCAAACCCGTGCACAAGCACTAGACAACTTTGAAATGAGCTGGGAATACCTCACGCAACCCACAATCGTTCGCGTACTACACAAGAATTGTCAAAACATCTTAAGGATTACCATTTCTTTAAGCGAGTTTTGACTTGCGATGAAAAGTGCATATTTTCAGGAAAACTGACATAACAGAAAAGTGGTAAGATCCCCAAAAGACATCATAAGCAGTCCCAAAAATCAGACGATTTGAGAACAAAGTTATGCTAAGCGTAAGGCGGACCTTTTGGCCCCATTCATTGGAAACTGGTTCCAGATGGACTAGGCATTATTTAACCGTAAACGAGTTATCCTCCAACAGAACAATGCTGCTTCATATCTTACCCTGTCAATAAAAAAACATTCATTAACTGAAGGATTTTAGCTAATGCTCAATAATGCGTATAGTCAGGAACTTTTGCCTTCAGACTACCACTTATTGCGATTCATTTCCCATTTTCTACGTGGGAAATACTTCCAAGACGTCAACGATGTTCAACTTCGGGTCCAATACCTTTTCTCTTCGAAACCAAAGGAAATTTTTCGCAGGGAGATTCAAGACATGGAATCGCGATAGTGTAGGACCATCAAGCAGGGTGAACTCTGCCTATTTACAAGATTAAACTTCTATGATGGTGATGAGCTTCTATATTTGTGCATTTTTACCCGTTTTCATCAGCTGTCAGAGAAGGGTAATAGCTTTTGAATAAGCACCGAATACTCGTATGTTTACCGACACGCTATTTGTCTCACAACAATGTTTCGGAATCATCAACTGCAAACCATGGCGTCAACTCAGATGCCACCGGGTATGAACGGAAACGCTCTCTCGTTCGACCATCTCGGCAGAAGTGCCGCATCGTTCTGCTAATTGAACGGCCAACCACGTCAAATAGCGTAGGAATTCTGGGACTGTTACTGATTACAGCTCGGGCAATTTTACGATGGTAACTGCTATTCTGCATGGTAACTGCTATTCTGCATGATACCTACTATTAGGATAGGTATATCAAGAAATAGGGAGTTGAACATGAAATACCCCAACATCCCGTCAGCTACCCTACAAGTGCCACATGGGGACAATCTGCCTGTACGGAACCAATCAGAAGATTACAGTCTAGACTCAGATGAAAAACAAGACAGTACGGAGGTGACGTCATACCCACGCCCAGAGGTTTCGGGTTTCGACATCACAGGATCCTGATTTCGCACCTGGGTCACTGGGTGAGCCACACAGACTTACCCAAGGTGAACTAAGTGATTTAAATCGAGAACTGGACCTACCAAAAGACAAAGCCGAGCTTCTAGGTTCCAGGCTCAAACAGTGGAATCTTCTAGAACGTAATGTTAAAGTGTCAGTGTACACGAGTCGGCAGAAAGATTTGCTTCCTTTTTTTAAAAAAGATAATAACCTAGTTGCCTGCTGTGATGTGAATGGTTTGATGATAGCTTTGAATGTGGAGAGCAAGCCACAGGACGGGATGCTTTCATAGACTCATCAAAGCTTAGTTTTAAAGCTGTGTTGCTAAACAATGGCACTTGTCTTCATTCCGTTCCTGTAGGCCAAGCTGTCCATATGAAGGAACCATATGCCAATATGAAATTACTTCTGGAAGCAATTAAGTACACAGACCATCAACAGAAGGTCTGTGGAGACCTGAACGTGATTGTAATATATTTCAATATGCTTCAAACCTGCTGAAGAGTGCTCTGTTTAACAGGAATGAGATTGTAATACGTGTTGTTAGGCCCTGTAAAGGAGCAGTTGGCAGCAATATTTTCCTACAATTTAAAAATGCACGTCCTGACTAATCAAAAGGCTAACCAATGGTTTGAGCTAAACGTCGTCAACCATATGAAGAGGGAAGCTTGTTCATTCGATAGGAACCCTACTTAAAACTCTCGAGATACTTCAGTCAGGTATTTCGGAAACATTCATCTTCCTGCCCGACTCTACAAAATCGCAGAAAAGCTTCAATGTACGAAAAGTGTTCTTTGATTTATTGGAAAGACAGCTTTAAACTCGCGTTTTGTTCATGAAATGTCGCTCTGTAGGGGATGATCACGCTCCACATTGACTCACTTTGACTATCACATATGATTGATGCCTTTTGTTCAGGAATGGTTACCTGCTATTAGACCTTCATTTAAAGAAACCTTTTCTTATTTTGTACACATAATACAAAACATCATATCAATTTATACAATTTCCTAAGATATCATACGAAAACAATTTAGAGGTTCGAGATTTTGATTTGTTTCTAAATTTATGGAAACCGATGTATTTTAGGTTTGAGGAAACTTTGAAGATTATGAATGAAACAAAGACGACTAGAATATTTCCTGATGGAGCAGTAGCCTGAGTCAATAGAAAGGAAGATAAAGAAAAGGAGTTAAATCGTGGAAAAGAATTAACCGTATGTCTAAATATCGTATACACTAAAGTTTGTGTACCTTAGATAAGACCGGCGAAGCTATACTAAATATTTGTGAAAAAATTAATAAAACAACTCTTGAATCGGTAGACGGATATTTCATTTTTAACACTATTAAGTAGAAGGAAAGAACGTACATGGATTATTCAGTTGTCTTCCGGTATGTTGCAGTATTCTTGGAATGTATAACATATTTTTCCTGTAGAATACGTAATAAATTTCTAACACTCTACAATATATTGTGTTACATATACAGGGTGGTTCGAAACTATATGTAAAAAATGTAAAGGCTGGTAGAGGGGATCTAAATAAGCATATTTCGTATAGGAATGTGTGTGCGGTAATGCCGCATTAAAGCGCTAGCACGTAAAGCAGTATGAATCACAGAAATAGAAAAGACAAGTAAAGACAAAAGAAAACAAACATTTATTAACAGTTTACAACAGCGATACAAGATTCACAGCGGCGGCGCATGGATCGGTGTACATTAGAAAAGACGTCAGGCATGTCGAGAACATGTCCAGCAGCAACAGACAAGCGGGCAACAAAATCTTCTGCAGATGTGACGGGACTCTCGTACACGAGGATTTTAATATGAGCCCAAAAGAAGAAATCCAAGCAGGTTAAATCAGGAGAACGCGGTGGCCAGGGAACTGGTCCGCACCGTCCTATCCAATGCTGACCGTAGACAGCGTCCAGGTGATTCCTGACGTTTCGGCTGAAGTGAGCTGGGGCTCCATCGTGCTGGAACCACACATTCCATTGCGAACATCTAGAGGAACATCGACCAGAAGTTCAGGTAAGACCACCTGTAGGAAGATGCCGTATGTGTGGCCAGTTAAATGACTAGGTAGAATGTACGGTCCTACTAAATTATTGTGCACAATGCCTGCCCAAACATTAATAGGAAACCTTTCTTGGTAGGCGCGTGTTATTGTGCCATGTGGGTTATCATGAGCCTACAGGTGAGAATTATGGATGTTAAACATACCCGACCGCGTAAAGGTAGCCTCATCAGTGAATTAAACATCTGCAGGGAAGGTTGGATAGGCTGCAGTCTGCTGTAGGTACCAACGGGCAAAGTTGAGACGTGGAAGATAATCGTCAGGGGTCATTGCTTGCACTCTCTGTAAATGATACGGATGCATTCCGTCTTCATGTAATGTCCTCAAAACAGTTGGATGACTCACACCCAACGCACGTCCTACAGCTGTCGAGCTTGTCGACGGATTATCTTCTACTGTGTTTAGTATTCTTTCTTCCACTGCAGGAGATCTGCGATATCTTCCAATGCCAGTATCACGCCTGGAAGCATAAAACGATCCACTCGTGCTTAACTCCCGATGAAGCCGCTCGAATGTTCGACGATCCGGCTGATTCCTATCCTGGAATCACTCCCTGTACATCCGTGAGCAGCTAATCCATTTCCTTGTGCAGCCCCATACATGAAATGCATGTCGGCCAGCTCCGCATTGGTGTAACGATGCATGCTGCTCGAGATCCGTGCGGGAAATGAAGAATCCAGCTGGCGAAGCGCTTTTATACGCCGCACTCATCAGCGCTCTCTACCGGCTCAACGCGGCATTATCGCACACACATTCACATACGAAATCTGCTTATTTAGGTTCCTTCTAACTGCCTTTACATTTTTGACATATATATATTTCCTTGTGCAGCCCCATACATGAAATGCATGTCGGCCAGCTCCGCATTGGTGTAACGATGCATGCTGCTCGAGATCCGTGCGGGAAATGAAGAATCCAGCTGGCGAAGCGCTTTTATACGCCGCACTCATCAGCGCTCTCTACCGGCTCAACGCGGCATTATCGCACACATTCCCATACGAAATCTGCTTATTTAGGTCCCTTCTAACTGCCTTTACATTTTTGACATATAGTTTTGAACCACCCTGTATAGATTTATATGTTTTACATTCTGAACATAAGGAGTATGAGTGGTTAATCAGTGATGCCGGCATCGGTGAAAATTTCAGTCGTGCAATTCCTAATTCCAGTACGAACCAGCATTCAGGAAGGAAGAAATGTAAAGCAAGAAACTGGTAAACGAACGACACAAATTTATTAGTTCGAAAATTTGCATGGCTTGAACTAGACAAAAGAGTCACCTAACTATTTATTTTCCTTCGTAAGAAATGCAAAGATATTAGGATGAAATTTTTGAGCTTGTAAATGGCTATGCAGCATCTTTTAGATTGTAAAGCTTCAAGATTCACGATGCAACTGATACTCATAAACGTTGCCTAGAAACAAAATTGGTTGAAAAGGAACCGCTTTCTTGCTCTCTGTCAAAGCGCATTCGTAAAGCTTCACAAGAAAAAATTCCTCAAATGTGAATATTTTTAATATTGTGTATTTCATTGATTTTTATTGAAAACTACTTCAAGATTTTGAAAAACAGGTAAAACTGACCCGAAAAGCTGAGGCCTTGCTTTTTCAATCTTATTAAAGCAGAACTGAAAGTGCTTCTAGGTCCATTTCAGCAGCCCACCTACCTCTCAAATTTAAAAATTCAAACAGCCTGATCGTTTGTGCTCGAATGAACCGTAAAAATTTTCGTTTGTACCACAACCGTTTTCCGTTATTCGCGAAACAAACTGGGGGGGCGGGTTTGGGGAACCGGCAGCCCCCACCTTGGAAATTTCATAATTTGAACATACCATTCGTTTGTGCTACGTTTGTGCTCGAATGAACCGTAAAAATTTTCGTTTGTACCATAACCGTTTTCCGTTATTCGCGAAACAAACTGGAGCCCCCACCTCGAAAATTTCATAATTTGAACATACCATTCGTTTGTGCTACGTTTGTGCTCGAATGAACCCCAAAAACTTTCGTTTGTACTGCAACTGTTTTTCCGTTATCCGCAAAACAAAGGAGGGGGGGGGCAGTGGAAACGGTAGCCCCCTTCCTTCGGGAATTTCATAATTTGAACGTACCATTCGTTTGTGCTACGTTTGTTCTCGAATAAACCCCAAAAATTTTCGTTTGTACCACAACCGTTTTTCTGTTCTCCGCGAAAAAATTTGGGCGGGCTGTGGAACCGGCAGCCCCCTCCCCCCTCGGAAATTTCATGATTTCAACATACCATTCATTTGTTCAACGTTTGTACTCGAATGAACCGCAAAACCTATCGCTTGTACCGCAACCGTTTTTCCGTTATCCGCGAGACAAAGTGGGGGGCGGGGCTGTGAAAACGGCAGCCCCCACCCCCTTCGGAAATTTCATACTTTGAACATATCATTCGTTTTTACTCGAATGAACCGCAAAAACTTTCGTTTGTACCACAACAGTTTTTCCGTTATCCGCGAAATACAGTTGGGGCAGTGGAAAAACGGCAGCACCCCCCTCGGAAATTTCATAATTTGAACATACCATTCGTTTGTGCTCGAATGAGCCGCAAAATTTTTTGTTTGTACCAGAACTATTTTTCCGTTATCCGCGAAACAAAGTGTGTGTGTGTGTGGGGGGGGTGCTGTGGAAACGGCAGCCCCCCTCGGATATTTCATAATTTCAACATACCTTTCTTTGGTGCTACGTTTGTGCTCGTATGAACCGCAAAAACTTTCGTTTGTACCACAACCGTTTTCCCGTTATCCGCGAAACAAAGCGGGGCGCTGGGGAAACGGCAGCGCCTCCCCCACCTCGGAAATTTCATATTTTGAACATAACATTCGTTTGTGCTACGTTTGTGCTCGAATGAACCGCAAAAACTTTCGTTTGTACCACAACCGTTTTTCCATTATCCGCGAAATAGAGTTGGGGGGGCAGTGGAAACGGCGGCCCCACCTCGGAAATTTCATAATTTGAACATACCATTCATTTGTGTTACGTTTGTGCTGGAATGAACCGCAAAATATTTTGTTTGTACCAGAACGTTTTTCCGTTATCCGCGAAACAAAGGGGGGGGGGGCTGTGGAAACGGCAGCCCCCTCGGATATTTCATAATTTCAACATACCATTGGTTTGTGATACGTTTGTGCTCGAATGAACCGCAAAAAGTTTTGTTTCTACCACAACCGTTTTTTTCGTTATCCCCGAAATAACGTTGGCAGGATATGCAGAAAAGAAATCCGGACCTCAGAAATATCTTAATTTCAACATATAGATCGTTTGTGCTACGTTTGTCTCCCAAAAATTTTCTTTTGTACCACGTTTTTTCTGTTATCCGCGAAATTAGGTGGCAGGAAATGCAGAAACGGAAGTCGGAAATTCAGAAATTTTATAATTTCAACATAATCTATTGTATTACGTTTGCGTTTGTATGAACTGAACAAAATTCTGATTTGTACCTCAACCGTTTTTCAGTTATTCGTGAAACAAAACATGGGTGGGTGGTGAGGGAGCTTCAGCGTCTGCCTCGGAAATTTCGTAATTTCATCATGCTGTTTCTTCATAGTGTAACGTTTGTGCACGTATGAGCCACGAAACGTTCCTTTTTTTTTATTAATGAAATCCAGAAGACCAAGTGGGTTACTTATGAATGCAATTCAAAACATGTAGGAGTGACATGGAAGAGACTGCCTTAAGATAAACAATATATAGTAGAATAAACTTGGGGAGCACCTTAATTGAGCATTGGATTGAAAATAGTTCACAATGACGATGATCATAAGCGGCGGGGCCTATACAGCAGGTCCGGCTATAGCCGTACCAGAAATAGAGCCTGGTATGGCTAGTCCGTACCAGGCATTTTCTCTTTCAGTATGAATATATCAGATATTTTTTCAAATAACTTTTTTGCAGTTGCTTAAATAAAATGTTGATGACAGGGTGGTCACATGAAGAAGGAAGAAGTCGGTAATCTTTCCGATTTATCGCATTTTTAAAAGTGAATGAAGGGATGCATGTGGTGAGCGAGGATGGACAGGTAGCAATTGGCGTTCAGTGACCCATCCAGTGGTACCAGTGGTCCCAGGTCATACCAGGAAAACATCCCCCAGACATGCACACTGCAACCGCTGGCCTGTACTTGACCGACAAGAGTGTCCGCGTGTTGGTTATCGAGTGTCTGACGCCGTCACTTCTGTTGTCCACCGCCTGTCACTTCTGTTCAGTAGAAACCTCGAATCGTTGGGGAAGGCAACCTTTTTTCGATCTTCCACTGTCCAGTGACGGTAGTCCCGTGGAACCGCAGGCGTCGTTGGCGATGGACCTGGGTTAACATGGGCGCCTGGACGCAGCGTCGACTCCGGAGACCCATGCATAACAGGGTTCGCTCTACTGTTATCAGGGACACGTACGTGGGTGACCCAGCGTTAATTTGCGTGGTCAATTTCTGCACTGTTGCGCGTCGATTGCTCTTTACCAGTCGACGGAGGCGACGTTCTCCTCTGGGGTCAATGGTCTATGGGGCTCCACAGTTATGACGTCCGGAGGTGCTCAGTGCGCCAGTGGTCAATTCTTGGTACACCCTTACTACAGCAACTCGCGAACAGCAAATGAAGTCAGCGGTTTCTGAGATGCTTCTAACCTTGGCGCGGTAGCCGAATATCATTCCTTTTTGAACGTCCGTCATGTCACTACCTCTGCCCATTGTTTTCACGTTACGCACTATGGCTCATATGTCCTGGCTGGGCGCTTATATCTCCGTGGGGCAACCTTGTCACATGCGCGCCTAGGCGGGTACACTGTGTGTGTGTGTGTGTGTGTGTGTGCGGTCGACCTTGTTGTGACGCGCCTTGACGAGTACACTGTGATTCAGGGTGTGGTCATATTATTCTGATACGACCGTGTACACCGACTGTACGCTAAATGGAAGACAAGTGCGTTGAATGAACAACAAAACAAGTAACTTTTTTCGTTTGATAACTTCATTTCGTTGTACCTGTATAGCACATTGCAACTGTTAGAAGAACAAAAGTATTTATGTATAGTTTAAATTTCCATATCCGTGAAAAAATGAAATTTTGAGACTACAGAACTATGTGTTTTCAGATACTTTACCATCCTGGAAATGAGAAAATGAACGAGACTCAAATAAAAAAAAATAAATAATAAAAAGCAAGTTTCTTTATCCTGCTATTTCAAAAAACAAACAAATCTGATGCCAGTTCTTCAGGAACAGAGAGTCCATCTTCAACCGCAAGTATTGGTGATATCAAGGAAATCACTTCAGCAGCAGTAAATGCCCGCGTGGAATCAAGAAACAGCAGTTTTGGCGGTAACGTTACATCGACAACCTACAGTTTACAAGACAGCAACCTTAAAGATCCTGATGTATTATTGAAGGAGGGTAAACGTGCCTATAATTCTGTTACACTGACTCCAAATCAACCTAGAGACAACAGTTTTCCAGTGGTTAAAAAACCTAGATCGCAAACTAGGAAATTTCAAAAATCATGGTTCGACACGCAGAAATGATTGGAATGGGATAGTGACAAAAAAGCAGCTTTTTGTTACTCATGCAGATTATCCCTGAAGCTTAAAATGAATGTTCATGCTTGAAATAGCGAAAACGCATTCACGACAAGTAGCTACACTAACTGGAAAGATGCTATCTGAATGTTCAAAAAGCATGAACGTTCTTGCTTTACCGGGAGGCATCACTCAAAATTTCAGCTTATTTGAAAAACATTCCTGTTTTCCAACAATTAAGTGAAGCACTTGGGGTGGAACAACAAACATTTCAGCAATCGTTGAAAAGGATTCTTGAGGTACTTTTACTCCTAGGCAGGCAAGGCATTGCCTTTCGCGGTCATAACGAAGAAGGCAGAAATTTTAAAAGTTTTTGAAACTGATTTCTGAAGATTGTGAAGAACTTTCAAAAAGGCTTAAATGTAGGAACGACTTCACTTCCCATGAGGTTCAGAATGAAATTAAAAAAAAATTGTATTTAGATATTGTGCGTAACATCATACACAGAGTATACGAGCCGCGGATGGCTTAGTGGTTAGTGTTTCAGACTATCGATGTTGGGTCCCCAGGTTCAAGCCTGGGCTGATCTTTCAGAGATGGTGTGATTTACTAACAATCGCTGAATATCCGCCGTGCATCGGACGAGCACGTTAAGTGACGGCCCCCAGGCTGGACCCACTGGTTAAATGGGTATCCTTTCCTATACCCCACCTGAAATTCTCTCACCCATCTATGTGCAATATCGTACTTGTACGGTGGCGCCATCTACTGTGCTCTAATCTCACTACAAACTGCTCTGTCAAAGTCGCTAGACTTGCTCTCATTCCTTCCGTTTCTGTGTCCTGCCCAAAAGGCGTTCTCGCTGTAGGTGGCTGGGACCTAAACTCTCCTCCCTGTGGACGTAAGTCCTACAAGAAAATGACGCTGAGCCCCTGCCTCATACACAGAGTAAAACAGTCTTCGAAGTTTTCGCTTATAGCGGATGAGACATCCGACATTGGAACACGGGAACAATTATCTGTTTGCTTACGTTATGTAACAGATGATTTTATTGTGCATGAGGACTTCATCGGATTGTATAACGTTGAAACAACCACGTCCTCTTTTCTCGAAAGTGTGATAAAAGACGTGCTTGTTCGATGCGGCCTAAATAAAAAAAAACTGGGGGGGGGGAGCTACGACGGAGCAGCTTATATGGCTGGAAGATTGCAGGGTGTAGCCAAAAGAATTTTAAATGATGAACCGAGGGCCACTTTTATTCATTGTGCAGCTTATTCCTTACATTTGGCGCTTCAAGACATTTGCCGAGCTATTCCCGAAATTCGAGACGTTTTGGATATCGCACCTGATTCATCAAACGTAATTTACTCGTCACGGAAGAGTAGTGCACAATTCCAAAATGTGTAGGTGCAAATAAACTCCGAAGCTTCGAGAACTGTTAAACCACTTTACCCAACCCAGTGGACAGTCCGGGCAGCTTCCATTTCTTCTATATTATAAAATTACGAAGTTCTCTTAAATTTTTACCCAAAATTGCCCATGAAAACTGCGGCAGCCCTACAAGTTCAGCTGCAAGTGGTCTTTGCGGAAAATTAGAAAATTTGAAACATTATTCTTTCTCAAATTAAGTTTAATTATCTTTGAAAAAACTGAGAACTTCAGTAATGCTCTTCATAATCAATCCATAACGGCTCACGAAGCAAAAAACGGATCTTTAATAATGCAAAGTAGTTTGAAAGAGCTACGTTGTGATAGCACATTTCAGAAATTGTGGACTGAAACTCTCGAATAAGCTTAACTTAAATGAGCCTTCTGTTCCTCGATTTCGAAAACCATCAAATCGTACAGACGACAGAACCACAGCGTATGAATTCATGGATCCCAAAGCCTTATTAAAGCATGTATACTTTTTTTTTGGATGACATAACATGCGCCATTAGTTTCAGGTTTGATCAACCAGGTTATAAAATTTATAAGAAAATGGAAACAGTTCTGCTTGCAGCATTAAAAGGGGATTTATTGCAAGAAGACACACATCACGTGTGCACTCACTTCGGAAACGATTTAGAAGAATATGCTCTAACAGATTAGTTAAAAATGCTTAAATATTTGTGTGACTCTGACTCTAAAAGCCTTGAAGATGTAGTGGCAGAAATAAACAAAGTAGTTCATTTAAAAAATCTGTTCTCATAAGTTTCTACATTTGTAAAACTTCTGTTACTTAAACCCGCAACAACTGCCAGAGCAAAAACATATTTTTCCGCTCTTATACTTTTGAAAACGTACCTCAGAAGTACAATGACTAGCAATCGGCTGAATCATGGGTATATTTTGCATGAGCATAAAGACTTGTGCAAAGACATTGATATTCAAAAGTGTATGGAAATATTTGTAGATAGCAATGAAAAAAGAAAACAACTTATTGGGAACATTTTACCATAAATAACATGGTCATAGAAATATTGTTTATTAGCAATAACAATGTGCGTACATAAACTCAGCACTTTTTATTTCCGGAAATAAACGCAATCATATATTCTAGGTAAGCAATGCTTTTAATTTTGTTTTCCAACAAAAAACGAACGAAGAGTTGCCTTGTTTCTTTAAAATATTTGAAAATGATAACACAATACTGTTTGTATATACACGTTTCACATTTACTTCAAACTGTATTTTCTTCCTCTGTTATTTAATGTTTTGTTTCTAAAAGGTTGTCTTAAATGTTCCCGAATAGGCCGGGGATGGCCTAATGGTCAGATTTCGTGGCCGCCATGGAAATAACCTCAGGTTCGATCTTGGGCAGGTACGAACGTTCGAACCACTAAATACACGCCGTGCGTCGGATGGGCACGCTAAGCCGCCGGACTCCGGGTACTGGCCCTGCGGTAATAAATAAGGGCGGCTTCCTCCCCTTTGTACCTGGCGTCCGTATCACTTTTCTACCGAGCACTCCGGCCCAAATATCCGAGTTTCCTATTTCTAAGGGTTGTTTTTGATCTGGGGTCAGACACTCTCTTCATAAAATCATCTACATATGATCTGATCAGAAACGCTACCAATTTTCTTTGGACTGGCCTAAGCCATTTATTCAGTCCTCTCACCTGCAGTATACATAAAAGAACCTAGAGTGTATTCAGTACGGAGCTCTGGTCGTAACAATATTTACTCTGCACGGAAAAAAAGGCACGAGAAATATTATTAATATTGAGTGACACTAACAAGCAAACGCGCAAATATGTAGTGTCCTGTATGCGATTCCTCTGAAGGTGACAGAAATTACGTTTTCGTTGACTAACCGTTTTCGAAATTTGTTTCGCATGTGTCAAAAGAAAAACAGTTCTCATGATATGTCTGCTTTTGACATTAAAAAATATCTTTCACCTGAAGGAATCAAACTATTTGTACTGGTAAACAAATAGAAAGGCCATGACAAAGATTTGACCAAGTGAAAATAATACACTGGAAAAGAAAATTTAAATCGAATTTTTATAATCAGAAATTCTGATAGAGAAAGCATACTTTTGTTTTCAGTGTACACATGCAATGTACTGCTTACAGTTGAAATTGTTCAATATTTGATCTTGAAAACTTTGAAGTGAGGGACTGCGATTCTTTCAAATCGGAAATGTATAGCGAGTTTCAATATAAATATATATCGAATTCAACAGCATCAATTTTTCACCGCTTATTAAATGAAACAAACATTATATTCTCCGACTACAATCCTTGCGATGTTTTGCAAATGAAACTTGTTCACAATTGAATTTTTTATGCCGATCTGATTGATCAGCATAACACAGTAGATCTCAAAATAAAAAAAGTGTTTGGGAATAATCATTTTTCATTTTATCAAAAAACTGAAATACGAGTATTTGTATCTATTGTATACGGCCCATCGAAGAGCGATCGTAAAATTAAGACATGACAGACAGGAACAAAAATTTGTTACATGAATTTTTTGTATTTATTTTTTTTAAATAATAAACTAAAAACTCTAAAGCAATCACTGTCATACAATATATAGATGCTATTCTATTTATGTTTGAAATATTAACCAAATATTTTAATACTCATTGTGCCGAAACAGAATTCAAGAATTGGATACACGCGGTTGCAATAATTCGATTAGTGTCGTCAATACACAATTCTAAGTTACCTCACGCACTGAGGGAGCTATGCTCATTGACTTTGACGCTGCTGATGAATGACAGGACACAGTAATCCTAAACAATTTACATTTCGGCACTGAAATAATATCTCGGAGGCTGTTCTTAATTTCGTAGCACATATACTTTTTATCATCCAAAATCAGAACTGCAACACTAGGACGTGCAGAACATATTTATATTTACAGATCTGTAAGAAACCATATCATGCCTGTGACGCGAAAAACAAATGAGATTGTGAAATCATGGTTTTTAGAGAAATAAACTTCACTATAGTTTAGGAAAAATAATTTTGCATTTTCTCGCATTTAGTAAAAAAAATAATTCCATTATTACGTACATGTAACGTGAAAATCGAATAAAGTTGGGAATTTAAGGTTTTAACCATAGGAATCCTCCTAAACTGAACTGAAGATAATTTTTTTTGCGTTAAATAAGAAAAATAACTTCATATAAAGAAATTGTAGGAAACGTCGATTTACTAGAGTTTTGAAAGGATTTATGACACGGTGGAATGTGACCTATAGATATCCTAGACCAAAAGTTAATCCCCTCTCACTAACACACTTCTAATTCATCTTTTCTTTCTATCTTGAGGTCAGATTTCATTTTCCGCTTTCGCAGATGGACTTTTGTCATTACATCACCTTTCATCGCTGTCAGGATCGTGTCTTAGGTTCGTTTAAATCTGAATAATAATAAGGAGAATAGTTTCGGCAAACGTAAACAGTTTAAAATACACTTTCGGAAAGTGAAAAAAAGCACCAAGAAGGAGACGTCAGTAGTATAAAATGACCGATCCGAGGGCAAGGATCATCCTTCTAGAGAAGGATGGGGGGCGTGGCCTGTAGCCGAAGGATGGGGGCGTGGCGTGTGACCGAAGGATGTGGGGGCGTGGCAGATGACGCTAGTGTGTTGGGTCGATGTGCTGCCCCCTAGCGGTGCTTCTTGGAACTTTATTATTATGTTAGATCTTTGTTTTTGAGAGATGGCAACGACCGAGTCGGGGAAAGGAGATGTGCTGCCCCCTAGCGGTGCTTCTTGGAACTTTCAATGTATCTTTGAGAGATGGCAACGACCGAGTCGGGGAAAGGAGATGTGCTGCCCCCTAGCGGTGCATCTTGGAACTTTTAATGGATCTTTGAGGGATGGCAACGACCGAGTCGGGGAAAGATGTGCTGCCCCCTAGCGATGCTTCTTGGAACTTTTAATGGACCTTTGTTTTTGAGAGATGGCAACGACCGAGTGGGGGAAAGGAGATGTGCTGCCCCTAGCGGTGCTTCTTGGAACTTTATTATTGTGTTAGATCTTTGTGTTTGAGTGATGGCAACGGCCGAGTGGGAGAAAGGGGTGGATATAGGGGGATGTCAACTCGATGTGCTGCCCCCTAGCGGTGCTTTTTGGAACTTTTAATTTATCTTTGAGAGATAGCAACGACCGAGTGGGGGAAAAGGGGGGTGTACGTTGCCCCCTAGCGGTGCTTTTTGGAACTTTTCTCGGGAAATTTATTAGACGTTGACAAATTTTGGGGAAGTCTTTCCAATATTTATTTTTTTAATTTTCTCGGGAGATTTACTGGACTTGGTCAAATTTTTGAAGGAAGTTTTTTTTGTCGTTTCCAATTACTTTTGTACTCGTATTTTTTTTTGTCCTATTTTTTCTCTCTAATTTATTTTATTAAATTTATATTTTCAGGAATTCCCTGAGGTATTATAATTTTTATAGACGTTGCAGTATTTTTTTGTCCTAATTTTCCTCTCTAATTTATTTTATTAAATTTATATTTTCAGGAATTCCCTGAGGTGTTATAATTTTTATAGACGTTGCAGTATTTTTTTCCCCTCAGGTTCATAAAAAATGATCTGGTGGTCCCAGCGAGACCATTGAGAAAATATGTTTGAAAGGGGAAGCATTTTTAATAAAATTCTTGGAATTTTATTTAAAAATGCAGTGTGAGGGAGTGGACGTTATTTGAGTTGTGAACGAGTTGGTGTGAACATGAATTTTTCTGTTACTTTGGAACATCTCTTGTTGAATAGTTGTAATGAAGGATGTAATGAAACAGGCGTATCTTACAGCCGTAAAAGAAGGAAGTCTCGGTGGGGTGAATGCTTTATTCCGTGTTGTCAAGGAAGAAGGCGTCAAGAAAAAAGACGTGGAAAAATGGCTGAAGGGGGAGAAAACGTACACCCTCCACAAACCGACCAGACGTCATTTTCCGAGAAACAGAGTGTTGGTGAATAAAATAGATCAACAGTTTCAAGCAGACCTGGTTGACCTTCCCAGTTTGAGTCGACATAATAATGGATTTCGTTACTTGTTGACGTGTATTGATATATTTTCCAAATATGCGTGGGTGATTCCCCTAAAACAAAAGTAGGGGTTCCATATCGTTCAAGCGTTTTCCAAGATTTTCGAACAGAGAAAACCTTTAAAACTGCAAACTGATAAAGGAACTGAATTTAAGAACAAAGAATTCCAAAAGTTTTTAAAACAGCACGAGGTGCATTTCTTTACGACGAACAACGAGACAAAAGCAAGTGTTGTGGAAAGATTCAATCGCACGTTGAAAACTAGAATGTGGCGCTACTTTACAAGTCAAAACACCTTCAGATTCATCGACGTGCTTGACGATTTAGTCCACAGTTACAATCATTCTCCCCATCGAAGTATAAAAATGAAGCCTGTGGAAGTGAACGAAAACAATGAAAAGCAAGTGTTTGACAATCTATATAGTGGTTTCAAGAGGGAAAAACCCTCCTATAAATTCCAAGTCGGCGATCACGTAAGGATTTCTAAAACCAAATTAACGTTTGAAAAAGGATACGAATCAAATTGGACGGAAGAAGTGTTTGTGGTGAGTGACCTCATTCCAAGATCCCCTCCCGTGTAGAAAGTAAAAGATTTATTGAACGAAGAGCTGGAAGGGACATTCTACGCCGAAGAGCTTCAAAAAGTGACACTTTCCGAGACATTTTCTGTGGAACGCGTTCTAAAGAAACGCAAAAGAAAAGGAAAAATTGAATACTTTGTCAAATTTAAAGGCTACTCCGATAAATTCAACGCGTGGATCCCCGCGGAAGACTTGACCTCGCTATAAAACCGGCCTTATTTTTAAATGAAACGTCATTCGTCAAGATGAGTTTCTATCTGACACTACCGAGCGACAGCTCTCTCGGATACTTTTTGGACAACTAAAATATCCCATTTTATAACACGTCTTCCTTCCCCAATCGAACTGAATGGAGACTGGGAAATGGGACTCGTCGAGCTCATCTACCCCCATTCGTGGTATAATATCACGGAAAATTCCAACCATTTCGAATACGATTTGGGAACAGGTCAGTTTAAGACTGGAAGAATATATCCAGGTCATTACGAGTCTATAGCGGACATTGTTAAATCCATGAGCAATCATTTTGCCAATAAAATCTTTTTGAATTATAATAAAGCTACTCAAAAGGTCAAGTCAACTCTTCTGAAAAGTACGCGCTTGGTTTTCCCCAGGGATTGCGGAAATCTTAGGATACCAGCCCATGCAACTTTCAGCCGTGGGTGGAGCTGTCTCGGTAAATGGTGAATTTATCGCAGATCTAAACGGTCGGTTTTCTCTGTTGTATGTGTACAGTGATATTGTGGAACCGCAACCGGTAGGAGACATGGTTGCTCCTCTCCTTCGCATCGTTAAAGTGAGTGGTGTGGATGGAGAGATGGTGAGCGCTTTGTTCGATCGACCTCATTATTTGTCTCTTGCAAGAAAAAATTTGCAAACCATTGAAATCGTTTTAAGGAATCACATAGGCCAATTAGTGCCATTTGAACGTGGAACAGCGATCATGAAACTTCACTTTCGTCTCAAGCATCTCTAATCATGTACAAACCATACCGCTGCTGTACGAAATCCTTCGAAGATTATTACGTCAGTCAAACGGGAAAAGGAATAGTTTACTATCAAGGAGTACCACTACAAAAAGGTTATGGACTTGGAGGACTTTTTCGTTCATTATTTAGAGCGGCGGTACCGTTATTTAAACAAGGTGCTAAAACGCTCGGAAAACAAGTCTTACGAACGGGTATGGATCTCGCCAATGACGTCATTCTCGGTAAAGATGTGAAAACGGCAGCCAAACAACGAGCTAAAGAAGCAGGACAAATTCTCACTGATAAAGCAGCTTCTAAAGTGAAGAAAATGTTTGGGGGAAGCGTTAAAAGAAAGAGAAAAACGAAGAAACGTATCATTAGTTCAAAGAAAGTCAAGAGGACCGCACGCGATATTTTTGATCCGTAAACCATGGCTATGATTCACAGTCATTCTTCCGTATGTCTCAAGTCGGAATTGGATGTTATTTGCTTTACCAACTACCCAAACGAGCATAGAAAAAGGACAATGGATCGAATATCACCCCTTGGCCAACATTCGAGATGGAGGACCTCTGGAATTTAATATTTCTGGGAGTGGAGAAGAATACATGGATTTGTCTTCCAGCCAACTCTATGTGAAAATTAAAATTGTGAAAGCTGACAATTCTTCCCTACCTGAAAAAGAGCCCGTGGGTCCCATTAACTGTTTTCTTCATTCTTTGTTTTCTCAAGTCGACATCAGTTTAAACGAAAGAGTGATTTCCTCATCAAGCAACACGTATCCCTACAGAGCTTATATCGAAACTCTACTGAATTACGGAGAAGAAGCAAAGAAATCCTATTTATCATGTGAAGGATTTTACAAGGATACAGCCGGACATCTACACGAAATTAATCCCACGAATGATGCAACAAACAAGGGATTACATCAACGCTACGAACTCATAAAAGAAAGCAAGACGCTGGATATGATTGGAACTTTGCACTGCGATTTATTTTATCAAAACAGACTGATGCTCAATTTAGTGGATATGAAAATCAAACTGGTTCGAAGTAAACCTGATTTCTGCCTTGTTTCCTCCTCCGAGATCCCCAGTTACAGAGTTCTCATCGAACACGCATCAATTTTTGTGAGAAAAGTGAAAGTCAACCCTGGAGTTGCCATCCGTCATGCAAAAGCATTAGAAAAATCTCCTGCCAAGTATCCCATTGATCGAGTTTTATGCAAAGTGTATTCCGTCACTCAAGGAAGTATGTCCTTCGTGCAAGACAACGTATTCCTCGGACAAATGCCCAAAAGACTGGTTATTGGATGTGTAGACAACGACGCTTTTAATGGTACATATAAATCCAACCCATTTGAATTCAAGCATTATGATGTCAACTTTATCGCCGTGTACGTTGACGGACAGCCAGTTCCTCATAAACCTCTAGAACCCAATTTTGAAAAGGGAAGCACAATTCGTTCCTTCCACAGTCTATTTCAAGGCACCGAGAAACTGGGTCAGGACCGTGGAATATTTATTGATCGTGCGGAATTTTCCGAGGGATACACTCTTTATGCATTCGATCTCAGTCCGGACCTATGCGATGGAGGACATTTGAACCTGATCCATCAAGGAAATTTAAGAGTGGAAATCAAATTTGGAAAAGCTTTGGTAAAAACCATTTCTGTGCTAATCTACGCAGAGTTCCAGAACATTATTGAAATTTCCAAGTCCAGAAATATTCTTTGTGATTTCTCCAATTGAAGAAATGAACAGTATACAAATAACCAAGTCCTTAAAGCAAGATCATGTGACCCGACGTTCCTTCCTCGGAGTGTTTGCCTGTGACCGCCTTCCCAAGAGAATTGTCAAGTTCCCAGCATGCCTTGTTGTGAATACAGACCGACATGGAAATCCTGGAAAACACTGGTTGGCTATGTATATGTCAAACCCAAAAACAATGGAATTTTTTGATTCTTTCGGACATTCTCCAGAATATTTTCAAGGACCTATTGCTCAATTTGTCTCCAAGTTTGAAACTATGAATTTTAATGATGTACCTCTTCAAAGTTTGTTTACGGCCGTATGTGGTCAATTTTGTATTTTCTTCCTTTATTCTAGATGTCGCGGAAAAAGCTTGTACTCCATTGTAAGAAATTTTCGATGGAAATCTGAAACAAACGACGTGCGTGTCTATTATTTTGTTCGAAATAAATTTGGAATTGTAACAAAATTTAGAATTTAAAATAAAAATTGATTTCAACTCTAATTTATGTGTCTTTAAATTATTTTGTAAGTTCTTGACTGACCTCAGTTGACAACATGGAAGTGCCCAGACTACAGCATCCTTTCACAGCTCTGATAGCGGGTCCTACGGGAAGTGGAAAGACCCAGTTTGTAAAGCGCTTACTTCAGTATCAAGGGGAAGTCATCTCTCCCCTCCCGAAGACGTGGTGTGGTTCTATGGGGTTCACCAAACATTGTATGATGAAATAGAAAACGTGACATTTGTGGAAGGCATCCCCTCTAATTTCCGTGACTATGTGAAAGGAAGAACGCTGTTTGTCATTGACGATCTCATGACTGAATGCGGAAGTGATAAAAAATTAACTCACTTGTTCACTAGAGGGAGTCATCATTTCAATGTGTCCGTGATATTCATTACTCAAAATATTTTTCATAAAGGTAAAGAAATGCGAGAAATTTCCCTGAATGCTCATTACTTGTTTCTGTTTAAATCACGAAGAGATGTGAATCAAATCACTCATTTAGGGAGGCAGTTGTACCCTAGCAAACTTAAATTTTTTCAAGAAGTGTATATGGATGCCACAAAATCCCCTTACAGCTATTTATTGATTGATCTAAAACCTGAGAAAAAGGAAGAATTAAGATTACGCTCCCAGATACTTCCGGGAGACATTCAAGTAATATATCAACCTCGGTGAAATGAAATAAATCTTAGTTTTCATCATGACGCTGTCTAAGCAGCAGGTCCAACTTTTATGTATGATTCAACACTGTCCAAAAAAAGTATTAAAAGACCTAATATCGAAGTGTAGAAAAAGTGGAATTAAAGCACTATGTGAAGTTTGTATGAATACGTTAAAAGGAAATGTTCCGCTTACTCCCACCCAGAAACATTCATTGCAACGGCATAAGCACACCTTGCGAGCTCTCTCTCGAAAAAAGACACCTCTGTATAAAAAGAGGAAACTCCTTATTCAAAAAGGGGGATTTTTAGGTGTGTTGATTCCCGCTGCTCTCAGTGTATTAACGACTCTGCTTACGAAATAATGGAATTTGCAAAGAAAATGGTTCTGATTCCCGAAGAACGGATTTCCCGTCATATGCAAACAGACGAAACGCTAACGGACTTGGACAAAGAAATGAAAAAAATTCTCCTAAGCAAAGAGTCTGACGAAGTAAAAGTGAAATTATATAATCAAGTCTTGAATAAGCGCATTCATGTTTCCAGTTTCAATCCTCCAGTTGCATCTCACGAAACCCCATCGAGAACTGAAGAACCAGTGAAAGAAGAACATGTCAAAGACGAGAAAGTAAAAGATGTTGTGGAAGACCTTATCGTTCAGTCCGTTCCTTCTAACTTGAAACGAAATGCAAGAAATGTGCTGGACGTCTTTAAAACGAACTCTGATATTATTGACTGGAGTCCCAAGGCCGAATTTAAACATAATGGACGCATTGTAAAAAACACGAATATAGTAGACCTCATAGACTCTATGTTTCGAAGCAAGGGATCAAGCTGTACATACCTGATGAATTTGTAAAAGATTAAAAGACATTAATTTACCCAAAAAGTACATTAAAAATAAACAAATGTTGAAAGTTCCTGTACAAGAAGGAAATTCTGTTGTAACTTCTAAACGAAAAAAGACAAATTCTAAGAAAATATGTAAAAATGTTCATTGGATTCCATATTAAAAAATTTAGTTGAACAAAAGTGTCATTTTTTTTTCTCTTTTTTAAATGTATGCACTTTCGGAACAGTTCATTCTTTCTTAGGGTTAAAAATGGAACACTTCGTTTTTTCTTAATGGACAGCTTTGAGAAAACACATTTCATTAAAAGCAGGGAAATTCTCATAGAATAACATGGGAAAACTAGTATACATAAAAAGACTGTTTTCGAAACGAGTAAAAATCTGTTGAAGTTCGTTTTCGAAAAATTTGGAAATAGAATGTAGTAAAAACAGTCACAGCAAGTTCCTGAAAGTTGAAAATTGGATGTACTAAAAATGTCTAAGGAAAGAATTTTTTATAAAACACAACTGCTTTAGTTTTCCCAGGCTAGAGGGGTCTTCAGTGAGAGCGCTTCTTCTTTTTCAACTAAAAGAATAGAGCGAGTCAGTTTGAAACATTTCAAACTCCCCGAAAATAAGCCGTGTACTCTGGTTTCGGCTCAATACTGTAAAGCATTGCTCTCAGACCAGTCTGAAATCCCCCGATTGGCCGCCTGATGGAAAACATCAGGCCCATTTCCCTTAATAAATACCCAAATATCCTTAAGAAAAGTCTTTAGCAAAAAAATACTAGTTCCCCATTAAATCAATTCATTCTGTTACTATTTTAAAAATAAATTTCTTTTACTTTTAAAATTCTTGAAACTTATTATTTTGACTCATTTCAATAAAAAAAAACATAATTTCACTTAAATTTAGGTTAATAAAAAAAAATTCACAAAATTTATATCTTAGAATGAATAAAATACTTACACTTAAATTTAGGCTCTGGAAATAGAAAAAAAATTACTTTAAACATTTCCAAAAAAATATTTACTTTTTTTTAAAAACTTGAATTCTCACTTTTTTTTCAGTAATTTACCTCCCTTCCTCCCCCCTTCCCTTACCCAAATTTTTAGGAGCCCTAAAAGGACTTTTTTCAACAGCTGCTGTTTCCTCCAACTCAATACAAGTCGTATTGGGCTACGTGCATGTCGTGAACTGTTTTCAACAAGTTCGTAATGTCCAGAGATTCTAAAAATTCTTTGGAGATGAGTTCCTTCGAAGCAGCAACGAAAGATTCCGCTACAACCACAGGCTGCAGCATAGCAACGGCGCAGTGAGTGCTAAACTTAATATTCATGGAATCAGAGCAGGCATGCTCCATGATGTTGTTAGGCAATTCACGATAAGGCAAGAGACATTCCGGACATTGAAACAGTGGGCTGAGCGTTCTTTTGCCACGGTAGACCATGACTCCAATAAGAATTTGTTGGCGGAAGCATCTGGAGTACAGATCCTGATCTCAGAGTTAATGAAACTGGTTTAAATCCGTTTCTCTTAAAAACATAATCTCTTTCTTGCCCGAGAGCAATGCACGACAAAGGTTCTAAATCTGATTTATTGTCCATATCCGATGCTATCTTTTCCAGTTCGGTATTTGTTTATTAAAACAAAGTTGAAAGTCATTCTTTCTCAACAGCGAGCTTGATTTCTTGAAGCAATGGGGTCCAAGCTCAAACCGCTAAAAGTGTATTTCAGATTGGGGTCCCCGAAGGCAACATGCTGTCTAGGAATGTTATAACACTTTCCGAAAATTTTTATTTTTGAGAATTCACCACTCAAATATTCCACTTCATCTTCCAAACGAGAATAGTAATGAATCGCTTGAGCAGGGGAGAAGAGCTGAAAGTAACGAAAATTCAGATTTTCCTTGTTATGACGAAGAGACATTTTTTTTCAGGTCAACACACTCACACCAAGCACCGAAGCGATAATGAGTCAGGCAGGCAGGCAGGCAGGCAGGCAGGCAGGCAGGCAGGCAGGCTTGCGATAAGGCGTATGACGTCAGGTTTCCGAGAGATGAGTAGGCAGCTTTTCCTCCTTTCCCCACCTGCTTGTTCTGTCAGAAGGTCCTACCCTTTTGAAATGTTGGGGAAAAATTACTCCCCCAATTACGTTGACAAAGAAATTTTCTAGAAGTGCGTACATGAAGACACAATATTAAAGTAACAACATTCCTCAATTTATATTAAAAAAAAAAAAACTCTACTGGTTTTAAAGTTCCTTCTCTTGTAATTTTTTTTCTCGCTAAATGCATCTTTGACAACCCCGAAAGCTGAACTTCTGTTCTTTTTAAAATGATTTGTTCCGAAAGGATTTCACTTCCTGAGGAATGCAGATTCAAAGCAACGTGATCACTCGTTATTTCTGTACAGACAGTTAAAACTATGATCAGCGACAAATTTGAAAAAAAGAAAAACATTGGACTGTCTCCACACATTTTTAAAATGACGTCATTTGAGAGGAGGTTTTTCATGACAAATTTCTTCCAAAAGGAAAAGAATGTATGCGAGCAGAGTAAAAATTTTGAGTCTTCGCGTGAGCAAATCGAGACGAAATATCTTCGCATGAGTAAATTGAGACGAAATATCTTCGCATGAGTAAATTGACACGAAATATCTTCGCATGAGCAGAGTAAACATTTTGAGACGAAATATCTTCGCATGAGCAGAGTAAAAATTTTGAGACGAAATATCTTCGCATGAGCAGAGTAAAAATTTTGAGACGAAATATCATCGCATGAGCAGAGTAAAAATTTTGAGACGAAATATATATGCAACTGAGATGAAATATCTTCACGTGAGCAAAACAAACATTTTGAGACGAAATTTTTTTCTATGAATCCAAGCGAGCAGCAGCAAAAATGACGGAGGCATTTCATAGAGCAGAGAATTTTTTTTTCTTGAGGGAAATTTTCTCGAATAATGAGTGAAGACTTGAATTATTCATTCTCTTCCTGGGCAAAGTGTGCCGTGTGGACCCCCATGCCTAGCAGTTTATCGACATGGAGTGGTTCGAATACAGGCAGCTATTTTGTTTTAAATTTCTTCCGGGGAGGCTCTTCCGATTCTAACGAATAATGCCCATAAGGAAGAGAATGAATATTGTCCTGGGATACGACTCGCTTGTTGTCATATGGGCTAAGAGATGTTTTGTTTGTGGCAACAGTGAAAACCGACCGTTTCATGCTTCGAATGCAATAGCTCATGTTCTTCTTTTCTTGCATATGAATGAGTGAAGACTTGAAATCATTCAAACGAAGCTGTTGGGAAACTACTGTTTTGCTCACGCCTTTAGCTTTTTTGACTTCTTCTTCTGTAGCAAAAGCATACATCTTCTGTCTAAGACCAACAAATTCTTTTATGGCTCTTCCTTGGGTCTCGTCTTTAAATTTCCCAATTACTTTTTTATTTTTTAGACAATAGAGCAGGTGGCTTGTGCAAAAATCACTCGTGTCTAATTCATCTTTAATGTTTTCCTAATCTTTATATAGATCTTCTGTCTTGATGTGATAGAAGAAACTATCAGTATTCATATAAAGAATGGAAATGTTGTCACGATATAAAGGCCTCATCACTTCATAATGGAAGTCGTACATTCTAGTTTTAGAGATGTCTAAAATGGCGACTCCCAAATAAATGGGTTTGTTGAAGGTGAGGTGAGTGACATTAAAATGCATAGACACAAGAAAATTTCCATCAGCTTCATCTTTTAGTATGGAGCGGTCTTTAAAATTGGGCTTACTGAGCAGCTTTTCCAGTCGATTGTCTTCGCACACCAGCTCAACTTTGGTTCGGTTGCGAATATTTTCCATTGTTTTGCCAAAAACGGAATTGTTCATCAATTTGAAAAAATCTTTCTCAAACTCATTTTTTGCCCTCTTTCTCATTTCAGTATTAAGCTGAATATAAGGTTGTAACCACTTGCTTTGATCAAAGCTTATTCCTCGATGCACTTTTGTTATGACGAGACCCGCTTTGACTGCCTGTTTGAGAAGACGATAATGAGCCACGTACCTGGATTTTTTATTTAAAGTAGTTAATAATTTGACCTGCCTGGTTCCAGGTACTACTTCCGTTTCCGGACGGAAAGGCAAATCCGAATGAAGATCGTGAAGGGAGTCAGGATAGCTGATGTCAACATCGAGAAAGTATCCCGTGCTGGCATCGTCCGCTATACACGTGACATCCAACTGCTTCAGTTCTTCATCGGAAAGCCACCGGAAGTTATTCACCGGAAGTGACTCATGCATTCCAAACCCATAAAGGTTCGTACAATCGAGATAAGAGATGAAGCTGGTTTCTTTGGAGGCATCAAAAATTTTCAGATACTTATTATTGGCCTGAGCATACCGCTTCACACACATACACAAGCCACCCCGCTTTCCGCTGTCCACAAAAAGTAGCATATCGTAGTCACTTAAAAGTTGGAGAGAAACTTTAGTACATTTGAGCATGGCGGACCAACTTAAGCCAGGACAACTGAAAAACCAGGCAGGATCTAAAGTAGAAGTGTCCTGGCAAATATTTCGGAAATTTTCAAACACGTCGGCCAAAATGAGCACATCTGTTTTTAAGTACACATCTGCATACTGGCCTAAATTCTGAATCTTCATGACCGCCCATACTTTTTTGGCATGCTCATATTCTTCATCTGTTATATGGCAATTCGTTAATTTTTTGAAAAAAATCCTTTTGGGGAGGTAAAGAAGTTTCCTCTAACTTGTTATACGACGAAATGTAGTCATAGGGAAAGATGCCTTTCTGCGTGAGGAGATTGAATTCTTCATCATGAGGAATAAGCTGTCGTGTAATTTTAAAATGCGTTCTCGGAAGATTATTTGCTAATTTCGATAAACTGCTTGGCATGAATCGAAAACTGTCCAGGAAACGAACTTCAAGCCCACCCATCTTTTTAGAAAAAGAAATAAATTTCTCCGTCGACTCGGGAATCACGCTAATTTCTCCTGGAAGGCAATCTAATTCCTTGGTGATAAAATGCGAGTCGTATCCCGAAAGGTTATGCATCAGAACTGGAACAAAGGAAGGATTTTTGAAATTGATATTGCAGGAAGCATGTGCGGGTCCTCTGAATTTTCCAGTACGATGATCGTGGTCCGCCACTTTCTTTTTGGATTTGCTGCATGAATTTTTTCCACCTTCACCACAAATATGACATATGCTTGCTTTCCGATAGACATCTTTTTCAGCCTCCGTCAATGCAATCATAGGGATATTTATTTTATAATTTTTTTCAATAACTTCCACATCTTCTTTGAGAGTGTGAAGGAAATGACTCACAACTCCCTGCTCTGCTCTATGAGTTCGGAAAACATCATAACGACCTTCCACATCTTTTATGAAATAAGCATATGATATAACTTCATGAGATTGGGTTGGCGTGGTGAAGGACTCGCTTGGATTCGGGATCGGACCTTGAACTGGTTTTAAGACGCTCTCTAAATCAGCGTACACAACGAAAGGAACCCGCTGACTGAATTTGAAATCTTTAAAAGTTAATTCATTGTCTTCTGGCATCTTGATGAGGACAGTCTTGTTTTTATTGCATAATTTCTTGTGCTCATTTAATTTTTGCTCTCCATTGCACCTCGTATCATAAGTTTTAAAACATTTTTTGCAGATGTGTACTTTTTTCCTAATGTTGACAATTGACTGGAAATAAGCCGCTCAAAATTCGTAATGTAAGCAAAGTGGTTGCAACCTCCGTTTTCTAAATACAACAAATCTCTGTGGTCCGCCAGCTCTTCTTCACATACTTTAATGGGAAATATTTTACCAGCTTCATCTATCCCGTAAATGTTAATAAACAATCGTGTTTTAAGATTATGTCTGCACCACAAAACTTTGGAAAACGTTTTTATGTTGGAACGTCCGTTGAAAATGCGTGAAGTCTCCTCAAAGAAAATAAAAAAATTGTTACGTTGAAAAATAATGAATATAAAATGGGAAACTATGAGGAAAAAATAAGGAATAAATTCGTTGCAAAATGAACAAGTTATTGAAAAAAATCAGTCTTGGAACTTAATGTGGCTACAGAATCTCAAATGACGTCAACCGCCGACCCCGTGGAGGAAATGGCGTTGGCTGATGTCATGTCTGCTATCACGACATGCGTCATCCGGCATAGTCAGTCTTCCCAAAACACGTGTCATACAAAATTTTCTGAGTCAAAGAGAAAATGGTGACTCATCCCAAAACACATGGCTCACAAAATGACAACGTGGTGAAACTAAAATGGCGGAACATGAATCAACGGGAACGAAATCTTTTCAAACAAAGCCTTTCCTCGCCTAAATTAAAATTGTAGGGGGACAAATATAAGAATTAAAAAAATAATGCAACGTCTATAAAAATTATAACACCTCACGGAAGTCCTGAAAATATAAATTTAATAAAAAAAAACATATTGGAAAGACTTCAAAAATTTGACAAAGTCCAGTAAATCTCCCGAGAAAATTAAAAAAATAAATATTGGAAAGACTTCCCCAAAATTTGTCAACGTCCAATAAATTTCCCGAGAAAAGTTCCAAAAAGCACCGCTAGGGGGCAACGTACACCCCCTTTTCAACCACTCGGTCGTTGCCATCTCTCAAAGATCCATTAAAAGTTCCAAAAAGCACCGCTAGGGGGCAGCACATCGAGTTGACATCCCCCTATATCCACCCCCTTTCTCCCACTCGGCCGTTGCCATCACTCAAACACAAAGATCTAACACAATAATAAAGTTCCAAGAAGCACCGCTAGGGGCAGCACATCTCCTTTCCCCGACGCGGTCGTTGCCATCCCTCAAAGATTCATCGAAAGTTCCAAGAAGCACCGCTAGGGGGCAGCACATCTCCTTTCCCCGACTCGGTCGTTGCCATCTCTCAAAAACAAAGATCTAACATAATAATAAAGTTCCAAGAAGCACCGCTAGAGAGCAGCACATCGACCCAACGCACTAGCGTCATCTGCCACGCCCCCACATCCTTCGGTCACATGTCACGCCCCCATCCTTCGGCGCCAGGCCACGCCCCCATCCTTCTCTAGAAGGATGATCCTTGCCTTCGGATCGGTCATTTTATACTACTGACGTCTGATACCAACGAAATTTATACAGCATAATAACGGAATACAGAGGATAACGTAATCAAAACATTATGGCAAAATACAGCTGTATTTGCTGGTAAACTGAAAAGTAACATTTCCATGTAACATGGTTAGTACGAGGTTGAACCACCATGAACTGCGTCACACTGTGCAATTCTGGCATGGAGTCTGTCGTACAGATATTGGATGTAAGTTTGGGATATTGAGATCCAAGCATCCTCAACCTGGACGCGTAAATCGGGGATGGCAGTGACTGCCCGTGGTGACTGGATAAATCGTTGTCCCATAAAATTCCACACACGCTCAATGGGGAACAAGTCCGGTGAACGTGCAGGCCATGGAAGTTGCCTCACACCCTGAAGTGCATGTTGCGTTGCACGTGCCGTGTGTGGGCGTGCGTTATCTTGCTGGAAAACACCACGATGGACCGTCCTTACAAATGGCACAACAACGGGCTGAATGATGTTGTTGATGTAGGAGGTGCTGTTTAACGTACCCGGTACAAACACTAGTTGTGTACGGGACTGATAGCTGATCGCTCCCCACACCAGAAGACCAGGTGTAGGCCCTGTGTGTCGCTGGCGGATGTAAGAAAGGTGCAGACGCTCCCCTGTGTGTCTGCGAACACGCATACGGTCATCGGAGGCTCTCAAGCAGAATTTGCTTTCATCGCTGAACACGACAGATCGCCATTGCGTTATCCAGTGCAGACGTTGGCGACACCACTGCAGCCGTTCCTGACGGTGGGCTGGAGTCAGAGGTACACATGCCAGAGGCACACGTGCACCTAGTCCTGCATCCAGTAGACGGTTGAGGATTGTTCGCACAGTCTCCTCAGGTGCAACGGCAGCTCGGATTTGCGTCGCATTGGATGTTCTGCTTGACAACGCCGCTCTTCTTATGGGTCGTTCGGTCCGCTCATCAGTCCGTCTGTGACTCCCGGTTCCACGTCTTCTCGTGTGGGAATGTTCCTCGGACCATCTACGCCACCATCGTACCACCACCGATACTTCCCGTCCAATTCGCTCCGCAATACGACGATACGACCACCCGGAATAGCGGAGTCCAACTAGACGACCTCTCTCAAAGTCCGATAACTGCTGAAATCCTACACGTCTTCCATGTCCAGGCATTGCAGCTTCTTCAGGGTCTTCGCACGTGTCCGTACGCCGACGACAGATTGCATTCACTTCGACGCGTTCCTTAAATACCACCGACGATAATTTGCATATTATGCCGTGCTGTTGCGTTAGCGCTCGCCGGTTAATCCCGAAATTAACAGCACACCTACGTAAACTCGACCCGATTAACATATGTAAATTTCATGATCGTCTTCCAATTCCTTCTTGGTGTTCTTTTTTCACTTTCCGCCAGTGTATTACTATTGTTTCAGCCACTGACGTTTCTTCTTTTATGACTCACATGTCTTCTTTCGTTGGTTTCATGAAAATGGCATTCTTTAATTCCTTAACTAAGTACTTATCAATTTCAGGAAGTAGTAGTGCTTATAATCTTTTTTGTTATGACTAAATTCCACTAAGCATGTGCCAGGCGATGGCTCAGTTTAGACGTGAGTGACGTGCATGAATGCAACGTGTTTTACGAAAATAAATGCATACTCTGGGGGCACTCGTTTTATTTCACACCCACAACGATCTTAAAAAGGCCAAAGACGCATAGCAAAAATTATGTACAAGAGTATATCTCATGTTTTGGAAATCGCAAAATCGATTTCCGTCTTATGTGTATCAGAAAAAAAAAACGAAAATTATCGTGAATTTTAGAAGCCAATTCACCAACTGCTGTATGGCTTGAAGGAAGAAATTTTCTCTAGGAATAGGCAGAGCGCCTTGTAAATAGTTTCATAGGGGAAAGATGAAGTAATAGAGTTGGAGGAATATGTTACAGGTGGAAAATTTCCCTTCACTGTGGCTAAGTAAAAAGCACCTATAATTGGTAAAATTTGAAAAACATGGCTGGGCTGTTATCGCTCGAATTCCGAATTCGTTCACCCGGCGTAATATTGGGAGCAAAAGGGGTGTCGAGTGGATTGTGATTCTGCAATTCCCTGATTTAATGCTGACGCAGCTTCAGGATCCCCTGACGGGCCGTTGTGATTCACACAGCAGATTTTCCTTTGGGAATCAAAGGGTCCGCTGTGTGCCGCAATGTTTTCGTGAACGTCTAGTATAAAATAAAAAAGCATAAATGAACAGATTTTCGAAGTACCTGTCGTAAAATTATATATTCTCCAAATAATCCAGAGTTGAGCACACGTTTTGTAGTTAAAGAAACACTCATGATAAAACTTAGACAAAATTAACAAACAAAACAATTTATTGGTTATGTTTTGGCATAATAATAAATATAAGTTCATGATTATAGCAAAAATGATTTACGTCTCTCTGACAGGAACATGTACTCAATTAACTATTTGCTTATAAAAATATTAACTCTATCGGAAGACTTTCGTATGGACTGATCCAATAAACATTTTATGAGGGCACACCAAAAGAAAGAATAGGATGGATTTCCTACCGTAACATCCGAATCTGGCCTAGATGTCGCGCTGCTACCCTCCTATCACACGGAAGAATTGGAACCACCTGAAAGTCCAGTTTTTTTGTCATCACTTATTGTCCGTAAAATATTATTATCGCTGTTCCTCTACCAAGGGTACTGGTCTGCGATGGATGTCCCGGTCCGTCATAATTAGTGTGGGCCCTCATCATCCTTAGCAGGGTTCCCTTCCTTGGCACGTCGGTTTAGATCCTGCATCCGCAGCTTGGAAAATTGTATGCAGGCTGACGGTAGCTTCAATCCTGCCGTAATATGGGGCAGCTCCTAGGTGACAGTCATGGAGGAAGTGCCAGTGATGCACGCCGCGAACCAAGCACAGTAGAGTGCTTCGTGGCACAAATTAAAGTAAAAAGTGAAGTGACCCGTGTTGAACGTAAAAGTAAAGTGACGAAGTTCTTCTTTTTCCTTGTAAACGTTTTGACGACCGCCAAGAAGATAAACACTACCTCAAAATATCGCATCATCAAATCACTAGCTGGCGAACGCAAGCCTCTCTGAATTAAATTCCCCAGTGTAAATCATACTGGTCAGAGAATTAACATTTTGATCATCCATTCGCCAGGAGGGTCAAGATTGTCACCCGTTCCCGTGAAATTCTGAGAACCGCTCGAGTTACGTTTGCCGCGTGATACAACCACCGGCCGTAAATCTTTACCCAATTAAACTCTTAGCTCCGGTTCCAAAACGTCTACGGTCTACCCAACACGCATTGTGGATGCTAGACACGGTGGACACTCTATTGCCCCAATAAAACATACTACGAAGTCAGCTCACCGATGGATGTCACCAGCGTTGTCTTATTACAATGTCGGTCGGTCCATGGTGACGCTAACGCTGTGTAGCTAATTTTACGCTATGCGACGCCTTGCGCTGGGGAAGGAGACGGAAAAGAAGAATCACCCGAAAGTATGTGGCAGAAATAAATAAAAAGTAAATAAAAAGTTCTCGTTCTTCAAAAATACATGAATTAATAAAAATGAATAAATAAATAAATAAATGAATAAATAAATAAATGAATAAATAAATAAATGAATAAATAAAATAATAATTAAATAAATAAATAAACTAGGGAATGGATTTTCGATATAAATGTGCAGCACTCGAGTGTCGGCGCTGTCACAACTTCCTCCCGTCACGGACCTGAAACGAAAGAGGACCGGACCAGAAGATTCGGACCTGAGTACGTTCCCGCAGCAAGTGAGTCGGTAATAAATTAACTTAATACTTGATAATAACAAAAAATGCATAAATACACTGACGGAAAAAAAATCCCAACACAAAGAAGGGGTTGTGTTATAATAAACAACAGTTGGTAGGCGGTGAGAGTACATCTGTAAGATGACGTCTATGCAAATTTCGCGCTCGGCGCATACGTGTGGCGCTAGCAGAGCCCTCGGAACATGCAAAGCAGGTTTGCTGTAAATACGCGCTGTAACGTTCGTGAGCGTTAGTCATCGTTAGATATAGTTTGGGATTTGATTAATCCCAATAGTTTGGGATTAATCAAATCCCAAACTATTCCAGAGAGTTCCGCAAAAGAATTCCCTTAAGAAGACGAAGACGCCATTATCAACAGCTCACGAAGTTTGAACGAGGTCGTATAATAGGGCTACGAGAAGGTGGATTTTCTTTCCGCAATATTGCAGAACGACTTGGCAGGAATGTAGCCACTGTACATGATTGTTGGCAGCGGTGGCCAAGGAAAGGTACTGCCTCAAGAACACCGGGTTCCGGCCGGCCACGTGGCACTACTGAGAGAGAAGACCGCCGTGTACGGCGTATGGCCGTGCTGCATCGTACTGCGTCTGCGGCAGTAATTCGAGCTGCAGTTGCCACCATAGTGACAGAATGAACTGTTACAAATCGGTTACTTAAAGGACAGCTCCGAGCCAGACGCCCTGTAACGTGCATTCCACTTACTCCAAACCACTGCCGTTTGCGACGTCAGTTGTGTCAAGCTAGAGCTCATTAGAGGACGTAGTGGAGATCTGTTGTGTTTTCTGATGAAAGCTGGTTCTGCCTGGGTGCCAGTGATGGCCGTGTGTTGGTTACAAGGAGGCCAGGTGAGCGCCTGCAACCAACCTGTCTGCGACCGAGACACACTGGACCTACACCTGGAGTTATGGTCTGGGGAGCAATTTCCTATGACAGCAGGAGCTCTCTCGTGGTTATCCCACGCACCCTGACGGCACAGTTGTACGTCGGTCTGGTGATTCAACCTGTTGTGCTGCCATTCGTGAACAGCATTCCAGGGGGTGTTTTCCAACAGGATAACGCTCGCCCGCATACCGCTGTTGTAACACAACATGCTCTACAGAGTGTCGACATGTTGCCGTGGCCTGCTAGATCACCAGATCTTTCTCCAATCAAGCACGTATGGGACATCGTTAGACGACAACTCCAGCGTCAACTCTAACCAGCATTAACCGTCCCTGTATTGACCGACCAAGTGCCACAGGCATGGAACTCCATCCCACAAACTGACATCCAGCAACTGTACGACACAATGCATGAACGTTTGCATGCTTGCATTCAACATTCTGGCGGTTACACCGGTTATTAATGTACCAGCATTTCACATTTAATATGGCTCTTCTCGCGCTTACATTACGCTGTGATCTGGAAACCTTAATCGATTAAATATGTTACCTATACAATTGTATTGCCGCCATTTCATTCCTCTACAACTATTACTTCGTGGTGTTGGGAATTTTTTCCGTCAGTGTATGTTGTGCTTACAACAAACTGCAGGATTTATCCTCAATGAATTCTTTATTAATAAATATAACCTTGCTCATAAATGGTGTACGTATATTTCAAAAACCAAATTAAAAATTCTTATTATATACACACGTCAGTTTCATTTACTGCTTAAAAGCTATTAACTTATTTCATTATGAATGTGCCTCTCTTAATAGTGATGTGTATTAGAAGTATAATAATTTGAATGCAGCTGGATTTATTTTTAAAGAGATCTTATGGTAGGAATTATTTCTGCTGCTTGTGTAAATCTGTTTTTATCAAGACATTTTATCAAGTTAGATTTCCTTTACTATCAGCAGAACTTAAAAATCATATTTCCACAAACTAATAAATTGTACATTTTCTTGCTATATTTTGAAACTGCACCCTTAAAAAAGGTACCTCTCTCCCGAAGAATGTTCCCTTCCTATTAAGGCCTGTAATTTTAAAATTATTTAGATTCATACCTTTGAAGCCCACCACAGTTCTAACCAAACCAGTTGGAATTTCCCACCTACATTAGAAGAAACTAAAATCGGTCAAGTGCTTAAAGCAATTATAAAAAAAATAAAGACTCAGTAACGTCATATTTTGAGCCTGATTGTTTCAATTTCTTTGAACAAACTCTCAGATTCCCCATTTTTTCTATAAAGGCTTGGAAATAAAATTTAGATATTTCATGAATATTTGTTTTTTTAAATAATAATGTTCAATGGGAATATTGTTCCCCCTCCCCTTGTTTATTTGCTTAAGAATAATAATAACTTTTCTTCAAGTAAAACGTACGTGGAATGGCGTTGTTTACTTTAATTTTCCTCCTGACAACATGACAGAAATGTTCCCTCCCTTTAAAGTGCGATCTTTTGAAAATTTCACTCATAATAAAAATTCTCCTAAGCTCGACCGTTTCAATTTATATGATAAAATATATTATACGATAATCCGCCAAGACAGAGAAAGATTTTAAACACTTTATAAAATGATGTTTAGTATAAACACATTTTAAATCGCCAGTTCATATACGTCTCAGTCGTTACGAAGACGCTTTTTTAGAGCTCTTTTCGTCCATGAAAATCTACGTTTTTGTACTAAAATTCCTTTCATGTAAACCTAAGAGTTTCTTAAACCTATTCCAATGCTTTTCCATTTCCCTTATAATTTAAGACAATGTAAAATGTAAAGAAAACGAACAGGGTCTCACTAATGCTTTCCTACGGAAAATCGTATGCTTTTGCATCTTCAGGGTAACTACGCCAAAGCTAGCGGTACTACTTTCACCGCGGAAGCGTACAAACCCCGCTTCACTTTGCTAGCATGGGAAGAGTTGGCGACAGCGTCTCCTCTTTTTTCTACCTCCATGACCTCTAGTTTAAGGCAAAATTCGGTCCTGGTGAACAACAGTAGCTCGCGAGTTTGAAGCCGGTTGGTGATCGCTCGTTCGGCGCTCTTTCGTCTCTTCATCAGTCTCATTGCTTCGTGTTTTAGCAGTTCGAAATCGTTGTTCAGCAAGTCGCTCCTATGTTTCGTCAGCAGTTTTGTTGCTTCGTCGAACACCTTGTGTTTTGTTCGCTTCACGTACTTGTGATCTTTCCTCTTCCGATTGCTTGGTTCGTGATATCTTTTGACGTTTTGTGTTGTTTCGTGTTTGGGCATTGTTGTCACAAATATTTGTCGGGAAATAAAGCAACGAAATGTACAGAATGTATGGAATCTCTTGAATCAAATGAACCAAAAGCGTTGCGAGTTATTTATCATGCGTCCAGAAGACACAGCACTAGAACACTGACTAAACAAATTTCGTTAACAATTTGTTATCGACGATCAAATGCATCACGTGCTTTCAGTTTCAGACGTTTTTGAAGGACAAATTTGTGGCGTAAAAACGTTAAAAACGTATCTTTGCAAATATTTTATGGAACTGGCTGACATTTTAATGAACATCATAAATCGTTAATAGGAATATGACCACCAAATTTCGTCTGAATCGGTAAATAACTTTTTAAATCAGCCGTCAAAATTTTAGTAATCGTTTGCGCGTATTATTTCTGTTTATCGAAGATTTTAAAATGCCATGCCTAATTTAAAAAGTTTTGACCGGATTCCGGTGAAATTTTGATGGACTCCTCTTATTACCAATCCATGGAGTTCATAAAAATTTAAACCCGTTACGTTAAAATTTCGCAAAGTTCGTTTTTGAAGGTTTTTATGGACAGTTCTCAAAGAATAGAAACACCTGTGGATGTGCCGTGGCGATGAATGCAGTTAGGTGCTTTCAGATTCGGAACAGATAACGATGACGTATCAAACGACGCTGACTATATTGGTCAATTAAGTAATTCATAACTCGCGAACGGAACAACTTAGTAATTTTAAAATAGTTGTGTTGACCTAGAAATTCCAGTATTAATAAGCTCTGCAAATTCCACGATGCCACAGTTCGGCGTTCGTGTTTTTTTTTTATTCAAAATTTGAAACTCATCGGTAGCAGGTCGATAATATAAGGAGCACTTCAACCGAAATTTAAGACTACTTGTTACACGAAAGTGAGAGAGCAAGTGGCGTCAAACAATTACAGAATCCATGCCTCAGAGAGATGCACACCCGGACTTATATATTGGTCGAGTGATCAGAAGCCAGCACTTAGGCTGCATTTATGGGTTGGGAAAGAATTTTTTTTATGCTAAAAAAATTGTGTATTTGAAAATCAGTTTTTTATTCTAAAGTCATGATGAATTTATCTCTTCTGTTTAGAACTTTTCTGTAGAAGTTTTGCTGAGCGCCCGAATAAAATGACGTTGAACCCAAACAACACGTCACTTTAATATTGATTGCTCTGTATGAATATTTATAGGCAATATTTAATGCAAAAGTACATTTTCAGTAATTTATTCAAGAAATAAATTACATTTTATCAGAGATTGTTGGTCGGGCAATGTCTATTTTTGTCTTAGCTCTTTGTAAAAAGCGGGTATTCACTCGCCGGAAATTATTCTAACATTATGGCTTTGTCTGTGAATAATACGTCCAAAAAACATTTTTTCTTTGAACTGTATGACATGAGAAGACATACTTTATATAATCAATCTTAAGCTGGAATAACATGATAATAAAGGGGAAAAAAGGTGGAGACAATGATCATGGTACTTCCAAAGTTTTGCTGAGCGCCCGAATAAAATGACGTTGAACCCAAACAACACGTCACTTTAATATTGATTGCTCTGTATGAATATTTATAGGCAATATTTAATGCAAAACTACATTTTCAGTAATTTATTCAAGAAATAACTTACATTTTATCAGAGATTGTTGGTCGGGCAATGTCTATTTTTGTCTTAGCTCTTTGTAAAAAGCGGGTATTCACTCGCCGGAAATGATTCTAACATTATGGCTTTGTCTGTGAATAATACGTCCAAAAAACATTTTTTCTTTGAACTGTATGACATGAGAAGACATACTTTATATAATCAATCTTAAGCTGGAATAACATGATAATAAAGGGGAAAAAAGGTGGAGACAATGATCATGGTACTTCCAAAGATAAAGAAGATTTCAAATAAGCCACACAAACTTGCCGCACGTTAACTGAAATCAAATAAACTGATCGAGTAAAGTTCAAATAAGACGTTTTCTTATATTATTTGCCAGCTACTTGTCCCAACCAAACTTATTACCACGGTATATTTTGCCACTAAAATCATTGTTTTTAATGTTCTTCTTATCGCTCTCAATTGGTTGTGGTAAACACATATTTTCCTGAACACTTGAAGTGAAGAAAATTCTTTAAATTTAACTTCAATGTTCTCGTTTTTTTATGCGTTTGTACAACATAAAACAAAAACTCCTACGACAGGTGACGTTACTTTATTAATTACTTCCTGGTACATTGAAAATTATATTAATCGAAAAATAAGTTTCCGTAGCATGACTTTGCTGATTTCAAAGATAAATGAGCTCTGAAATGAGTCACATAACCTTGCCACCTTAACTGAAACAAAAGAAATTGGGATCAGGATTCTTTTTTGGATCACATCTTTTTTCTATTCGAAAAGAAATGTCTTTGTTACTACATCAATTACGGATTTAGGCACTTTTATTATTTCTTAACCAAGTAAGTATTAATATTCATAAAAATATGAGATAATGCTGTCTACTTATTTACGTCACTTCTCCTGGAAGCTCCTTTTGTGTTCCACGAAGCATGCAGACGTAAATATATTTCCAATACTAACAAATTCGAAACTGACTTTCGGAAGATTGATACAATAATGTCCCATTCTATAAATACACCATCCCATACTGAAACTAAGCGCTGTAACTTAACTCAATATTTGAGGATTCATGTAACTCCGATCAAAGCAAAAAAAAAAACAGTTTCACCAGACTCCAAAAATAAGAATTTTATATCAAGAAAGATCAGCTTTCCGCTCCCTAAATCTAAGCCCTTTCTACATTTGATGCTAACAACTGAGATGACTGTAGGTATGGTGTATCCGGTTAACCTATATATTGACAAATCTACGTGTGGTATCTATAATACCTCAACTGAGATGACAGTAGGTATAGTTTATCAGGTGAACTAATATATTGACAAATATACGTGTGGTATCTATAATACCTCAACTGAGATGACTGTAGGGTATGGTGTATCAGGTTAACCTATATATTGAAAAATCTACGTGTGATATCTATAATACCTCAACTGAGATAACTGTAGGTATGGTGTATCAGGTGAACCTATATATTGACAAATCTACGTGTGATATCTATAATACCTCAACTGATATGACTTTAGGTATGGTGTATCAGGTTAACCTATATGTAGGAGCGAGAAATTACGCCCCTATATAAATTGTGTGATGGACTTTAAATCCCATCGATCATTCTGGATATTAACATTTCAGAATAAATATTTCCATGTATATTATTTGGAAACGAGTGTAACACGTGGTAATGCACGTGAAACGAGTGTAACACGTGGTAAGGCACCAGACTAGGTGACATTTCGATGCGCCTGTTTGACAGGTCTATTGTATCCACAGAAGGCACAGCTATTGTTCCTGGCCAGAGGGAAATTTAAGCTGCAGTGCACCGTGAGGTGGAGGTCAACGAAGGGATTAGGTGAAGGTCACCGGCAGAAGGCACGTGTCAGGAGAGAAAGGCGGTATGGGGGACACCGAGAAGAGCAAGGGGGCGCCTGCTCTTGGAGGGCTTCGACTAGGGAGAGACAGGGAGCCTCAGGCGAGTGAGGCAGGAGCCAATCAGAAGGCTAGTAAAGTGAGGGGGGAAAACTTCAGGGTAGGAGTGGAAGGAAAAACGAGACAGTCGACGGGAAGCGAGCGTGAGAGGCAGTCGACGGGAAGCGAGCGTGAGAGACGGTCTACGGGGAGCGAGCGTGGAGGACGGGTGACGACAGCGTGTGCTGTGGACGGATGTATAGTGCTGGGAATTAGCATTGGGGAAAAAAGAAAAGTTCGTATAAGAACGTGCCAGTTAGAGCACGGGGAAAGCCAGCGTAGTTGGAATCAGACACGTGCGTCTGGAACGACGTACGGAGAAAGCGTTTGGAGAGAACACGTGTTCGGGACGGAGCACAAAGCATAGCTTCCGGAACAAAGGAAAAGAGACGAACGGAAGGTTACGACGATTGAAATCTTTCACGTCGGTGATAGAAAAAGAACGGGCAAAGAGTATTGGCAGGAAAGGGTATTCTGGAATAATTAAATACCCGGATCATTTTCACGTGGAACTGCAGTTACAGGAACTCGAGGTCAAGAAACAATAGCTGCCGAAACAATTTTCTTTTGAATAAATGTTTTGTTAAGTTTGCAACAAGCCTGAGAGTGAATTCATGCTTGGAATTGTTTTGCCATTATTTTTACTTCCCCTCTCCTGAATAGCAGATTTATAGTAGAGCTGGGAGAGAAATAACACCGGGCTGTCTTCAACTACCGTTGATAGACAGTCTCTAGACAACGAACCTTATAAATGGTTTTCCTTCCTGCTGTGGGGAAAATTTGATCAGCGCTGGAAGCCAGTGGTTGTTTGGCCGAGGAGCCATTAATTGACATAATGAGCTTCCACCCCTACACTATATATTGACAAATATACGTGTGGTATCTATAATACCTCGTAACTGTCATCCACCGATGCACAAGAAAAGAGTACCAGTTTTCATAATGACTCCTAGGCAATTTGAATTTTACTAAAAAAGAAAACGAATCTGATATTTTTATAATTACTGTCCTTTGTGCCGCATTTAAAATTGAAATGTAAAAAAGAGAGAAAACTTTTATACCTTTTGTAGATAGTCTACGCTGTCCATCTTTCTCATGCCAATATCTATGTGGGTGTTAAAACGGAGCTCATATTATTACGTACAACACATTACGATTACCGAGCATGTTTCCTTACGAACAACACATTGCACTTATTAATGCCACTCAAGACTACATCGAACCACAGTTCAGTAGAACTTAATTCTTATGGAATTATTTTACAGTAAGATTTACTAATTACTGATATTGAGCGATACTTATGTAGGTGGATTAATGAATGTTATTGACCAACAATCAACGAAAGAAGATCTGTGAGTCTCTCTCAAAAACATAAATAATTATAAAACTATAGCAGCGCAATAGTTAGTATTTCGATTGCCTAATTTTACAAAGTGAAACCATATTTATTATTATTATTTTTATTCAGACGAACGTCAAAAACGACCGTGAAACTTATGATCTCACTTATCTACGAAACGCCATATGCGCATGCAAAAGCTAAACTCTGACCTCAAGAAAGAAAGCACATGTATTATTTTTAGACATTGGACACTTTTGGTCTACGATATCTGCAGGTTACACCGCAGCGTATTATACATCATTTTAAAGTTGCCGTCAATAGCACTTACCGACTTCCTCCTTGTGGCTGTCGAGAGAAATTCAAATTTCACAATGTAACACCGTTTTTGTCGCAACAAAATGCATTTTGTATTCGGTTTTATCATTGCAATGAAAAAAAATATAACGCAAGTAGTTAACCTTTTATTAAAACTGTAAATAAGCATTAGTGCGAGAGGAGGACACTAATACAAAAACGCGTTTCATTAGTGGAAGCACATGGCCTCAGAAGCAACAAGACATGTTTTGATTCCTTAAAGGAAATCCAGGTTCGTTGAAAATTTTCGGGCCCGGCTATCTACGTATACACTAAAGAAAGTTTTTGGCCGCCCCGGCGGCGCAGTGGTCTAAGCGATGGCCTCTGATCATTCGTCCGAAAAGGGGTCCGGGTTCAAATCCCGGCGAGGCATGGATGTCGTGTTTGTCTTACGGCACTGGCTCTTTCCCTTCCCTGGAAGCAGTGACCCTAAATTAGGGACGGGCGACTGCTTATAGCCCATTGAGTTGCTCACGGTGGTCGTTAAACCTCCAATCAAAAAAAAAAAAGAAAGTTTTGTGTTTAGAAACGCTTTGAGAGACCAGCATCTTTCAAAACACAACCCGGGACAGATTAAGCTGAAGTAGACTTTCAAAAAGATATAAATTTTGTTACTTAATTCTACATTACATTCAAATTCGAAAGCGTGGTATCAGAAAGTCTTTATTTTGACACACAGTTGTGTAATTCAGAACATTTTATAAATTGAAACAACAGTTAATCAATTGTACGCTTTCAAAGATACAAGTATATTATCCGTTACTTAGTTACAACAGAAGAGCAAAATTATTCTAAAATCTATTTTGAAAAATTATTCCAAAATCTTTCAGTTTAGTATTTGGAAAAAGGACTAGATACATATAAGCAGTTTCCTAACGTTAGTTTAAGTTTGGATCACTGTTCTTGCAATTCGCCTTTCATTAGGCAACAAGTACAAGAAAAACAGAATTTTTTATCTCACGTGAAGTATATTTTTGTATTCGGAGCTTGATAGATGAAATTTTATCAATGACTGTAGGGAATAAAATGCTGTTTTGCAAAACTATCCTATTTGAAATAAATATACGCCGCGTAATGCACTTTATTCACCGCCAATTTGCTAGAATACTACTCTCAGAGTATGTATAGTATCTCTTAAGATCTTTGCTTCATCTTACTGGGTCAGTGATGCACCGGTGCTCGCTGGCCGCATGGCGACCTTGGCCTTATTGTATGTGGCACACAAGCCTCAGGTAGGCACAAAGCAGGATTGGTCAAACATTTGTAGAAAAAAATGAAAAAAATACGGGTACAGTACACTGTTAAAAATTCACGTAAAAAGCCTTGTTGCCCGTGTATTTTTACGGTCAAGGCTCGTTTCTGCAGTTTCAGGGCGATGCCGGTATTGTAAAGGGCATTGTTATGTAGGACAACTGTTCCAAACAGTAATTTTACGGGCGTTGCTAAGAGGCACGGGTTAGCCAATGAACGATATTGACAGAAAAGGAATGCGGCATGCTTCGCTTTCTGCTATTGGTCAGCGAGTCGTCACGTGATTTTACGGTGGTTGCTCGTTTTTTCACCAAGACGAAGGGATGGGCGATATTTTCAAAAGTATGATATCTTTTAATATTTCTGAGACCGATGTATTGAATCGAAAATATCTGTATTTAAAGATCAATATATCGGATCCATTTTTCAATATTTTTCAATACTTCTGATCTCAATATGACTGATATTTCAGTTTATTCACTGCATACTGCCTCAGGGTTATCACTGAAACCGATCCGATGTTGTGCTAAATATTGGCTGTCGGGAACTTGGGACTAATTGGCTGTTGGCTTGTTCGCACAAATCTCAGCCAGTACTAAATAAAGCTTCTTTGTGGCGCCATTTGCAAATCTGTATTGTTTTATTGAATACAGTGCCAAAGTGTGTATAAATAAATACACATAAACTATTCCTTACAGAGTTATCCGGAAATGAAAGAAATCACACGATTCACATAAAATAATTGTATAACTTAAGTCACAAGGAATTTTCATAGTAATTTTTTCTTTCTAAAACACGAAATTTATACTCTAGTTCCAGGGTTCTTAAAACTATCTAAGAGTATAAAAATATCCTGCAGCTTGAAAATATAGCTGCAATCAAGTTTTGTTAATACCAGTGATATCTCAGAAACGTACTGTTTATTACTAACTTCGTACCTTTTACAAGACGGACGTTGTACTTGGAAATAAACGTAGTGCGTTTATTTTGCCATTTCAGTCGTTTTGTTGTGTAAATAATTATTTCCGATAGCGGAATTGATATTTTACGTTTTTTTACAAGACCGACGCCATGGGTTTTACGACTTTAAAACTCGTTAAAAACTTAGTGCTTTTGATTTACCTTTTTACGTTGTTTTGTTACGTAAATAAATATTTTCGACAGCGGAATTAACATTTTACGTTTTTATAATTCATAAAAATTCGCTAAAAATATATCTTGTATGCTGAGCTGGAAAGCCAACATCAGGGTTGTTTACATCGTAGCCATGGTAATGTAAGGGCGTATTTATATTATATATTTTATATATTTATGTAATGTAAGGGGGCATATATTTGTGCCCACTCCCCCCGAAAGTGTTTAAATGTGTTTTATTTATTGTTAAAATGTGCCTTACATTGGAAACGAAAATGCTTAATTTAATAAAAAAATTCATTAATTTACGTTACAATTTTTTTTTATTCTCATTCTTTTATTTTGTCCTGGTTAATTTAATTTTTTTCATTTCATTGGCACGCCCTCAGAAAAAATCTATATATGCCCCTTGTTCCATTTCTTAATGAAGGGGCAGAGCACAGATGGGATGAAAGTGGCCAAAGGGCCGGAAGTTGTCACATAAATTTACAGAAGATAAATGCTGAAACTGTTTTTTTAACAAAACATGTTATCATGATTCTCTGTACTTAACATTGCTACCTATGCAAGATTGTTGATACAGCGAGACAAAATTAGTCAAAAAAGCAATCAGAAAGTGTTGTGCACTTTTGTGTTTATATAACATCTACACTCCCCTTCCACTAATGGGGGGGGGCTGTGGCTGTGGATAGTATCAACTTTCACCAACGATATTTGAAGGTTTTGGTTATCATTTAAAAGTAAACAAATTGGATGTCAACTTTCCTGTTAAGCACACTCAACATCTTTTTAAAGAATATATATATGAATAAAAAAACACACTTGAAATGGAATTTGTGGAAGAAATATTTTTCTATATGGAAGACCAGTAAACCACAGGCAATTGGGTAAATAAGTCTCATTGATTTGATTATTCTACACATGTTAAGGTTTTTCCATTATTCGAAATGTTTATTTAAGTACAAAGGCGGAGTAAAATGCCTAAAACAAAATCACTGGGTTACTTCTGTCTGAAACATTACCCCCTTAGCCTGTAATCACAGCATATTATTGCAATTTCTAATGCAGAATGTTCTGCAAAATCATAATATTGTTGAGAGGTAAATGGCTAAAGCTTTTTAATGCAATTTTGAAGAAGTTTGCACACATACATGAAAATATATTATTTCAAAGTTAATGTGCATATACACTGTAGATCATCATCATCATCATCATCATTGTCAACCATTATCAATCCACTGCTGGACGAAGGTCTCCCCAAGTTTCCTCCACAACGGTCTGTCTTGTGCCAGTCTCCTTCATGTCACTCCCGCATATTTACGAATTTCATCCACCCATCTCCCATGTGGTCTTTTTCTGGGTCTTTTCCTGTCCCTTGGAATCCAATCTAAAATTTCGGCTGTCCATCTATGGTCTGTCCTTCTGGCAGTATGTCCAGCCCATTGCCATTTCAGGGATTTAACTCTGATCATGATGTCTTCCACTCTCGTCATTTTTCGGATCCACGAGTTCCTCTTCTTATCTCTCCTGGTTATACCAAGCATGCACCTCTCCATGCTTCTTTGATTTGTCTGCAGCCTTTGTATGTCTCTTTTAGTTAAGGTCCACGTCTCTGCACCATACGTAAGCACTGGAAGGATGCATTGATCAAACACTTTTCTTTTAAGACATAATGGCATATTGCTCTTGAAAATTATGCTGTTTCTTCCAAAAGCTCTCCAGGCAAGTTTTGTACGCCGATTAATTTCTTCATCAATGTGACCCTCATTTGATATCTGCTGTCCAAGATAAACATACGTATCTGTTATCTCCAGTTTTTCTTCATCAATCGATAAACTGTAGATACATATATATATAAACTGTAGATACACTGTAGATACATATATATATATTTTTTTTTGTAAAAAAAAAACTAAAAAACTGAAAATACAATAAACCTTGTTAACAGGTTTCGGCCTAATTTGCCCAGTGTTATCCATTTTGTCATTATGTCCATTTCTCTCTTGATAAAAACTGTGAACGTATTTTTTTTTTGTTAAAACTGTTATTCTTAAACGGAATGGCATTAACAAAATTCTGTTGTCCAGAAAAGTTTTAATGTGCAGTGCTCTTCCTCATTTGATTTCTCTAGTGTTTCTTTACAGTATACAAAGTTACTTTTTTCAAAATTCTTTTCCCGCTAAAATCTAATAAATGTGCAATGTAAAAATTGCATTTGTACTCATAAATATGGTTTCTTGGTTTAATTAAAAAGCAATACATTGTGCCAAATGTTTGACACTAGCTGTAGGAAGGGAGTTCTTAGACTACCATTAAAGACTATATTAATATATTCGCTGAAACAATGCTCAGATTATATGAATACCTTGCATTGCGCCCATCGGTTTTACATTTGATCAAGTTTGCAAAAATTGTATATGATTTTACACCTGCTACAACTGATTCAGCATGAATATCAGGAAAATTCTCATACAAAAAGATGACTTCTTCCTCAGAAACTGCTAGAAAACAGTCAAATTTTCAAAATAAGAAGCACTGTTAATTAAATGTGAAAATCCTCCAAATACGTGGCGTCAGTGAATAAACAAAGACGTCACTCTTTCCAGGTTTTAGCAAATAAATGTCATGAAATCTATTCAGTCCAGAAATCTATTTATTAAATGTCATGAATAAAATCTATTCAGTCATGAAATGCTCAATAAATGTCATGGAAACTATTCAGTATCTAAATAATCATGGAAAATGTGCCTACCAAGTGGTTAAATACATAAAGAAGTTCTTCCTGTCTTGTCTTTCCTGGAACCACTGGCCCTAAATTAGGGACATGTGTCTGCTTATGGTAAATCAAGCTTCTACACATTCAGGAACAACTTTAGATGCTCATGGAGATCAACACACACACACACACACACACCACTTCACTTCAAGCATTTTTTTCCAGTTCTTAGTCCATTTCTTTGGATTTCTTATCTCCATTAAAAACTTGTACACAATAAATATCTGAAGTATTCTTTATCAAGTCTAAAGCACCTGAGGAGCTACCTTCGATATCATATCATTTTTTTTTTTACATTTTAAATGCTCATTGGTGGAGTCTATCCTTAAAATTAAGGAAGTCAGCAGATTTAAATTTTTTTTTACAGTTTTGAACTCAAATGGGATATAGCATTTAATGTTTCGCTTATTAACACCAAAACAACACAAAAATATGTACTGATTTCTCACCTCTAGTTATATTCAACTTGCTGTAGATGAGGGATTTTCTTTTTACATGCATATATATCACTAAGCTGTTCTCTAAGATCATAGGTTAGTTTCTTGATGAGAGCTTATCTGCTGGATTAAAGTTTAAAACTGATGGAACTACATTTTATTTACTCTTGATGTATCAAACATCTGCATTTACAGTGATCTCAGCTTACAACTTGAGCTTCACTGACATCCATCACACACAAGACCATTTGTACTTCACATTTATTCTCTTTTTCCCATGCAGGAAGTCCTGAATCTGGTCCTCCCTTGATCTTCTACATTTTCTTCCTGTCACTTGTGCAGAATAAATTCTCCTAGTAATCATCTTACTACTCATTCTCCAAACCACCCAAGAATATTTGTCACTACTTCACAAATAATATTTTGCTTCACACTACTCATCTACAAAACATCTTCATTCCTCACATGATCAAAACATATCTTGCCCCCACCCCCATAAGTAACACGTCTCTACAGCTCACAAATCACTCCTATGTTTCATCTGCAGTACTCCACTTTCACTGCTGCACATCAGAGTAGGAACAATTACTGTACTTTTTCACACACAACTATTAGAGACTTTTTTGAGAACCTATCATTCATCATTTATTCAAAATCCTCCTTAAGCAGCTGTGACTTTCAAAGATGAATTTACTAGCCTATTAATTTCGCCTCCTAATTTGTTTTCTCTGTCAAACATGCTTCCTAAATATTTAAATTGATTTACCTGGTCAATCTCTTTGCCATTTAGACTGATCTGTTTGATTTAATACTAACAATTCATCTGTCAAAAATATAACTTTGGGTTTTTCCTTACATATACTAAGTTTGAAATTCATACAAACTTCATACATGTGAGACAACATACGCTGCAGCTCACTTTTGCTCTCTGCCAACAGGATTGTTTCATCAGCATGAGCAAACATAATTAAGTAACTACTCTCCACAGATAGCATTTACGTAGTCTAATGACGACTCAACCATATGTGTCTCTTAAGACATAAAAATATTCTTTACCTTAAAAAATTGTTTTGGTAATAAGTAATAACTAATTATAATACACAAGCTTGGTAGTGAATGTGGGGAATAAATATCCTACCAGTTTTCTCAGATAATTTCTTAGAAACATCAGCTGAAATGTTTTTTTCAAGAGCTGCTTTCTCCTGCTAAAAGGGAGCAATTTTATTTGTCCTTTATTATTACATTTTATAGCTGAAAACTATCTTTATGCAAGATTGCAGCTCTCAAACTGTATTTTTAGTGATATGAAAAACACATAAAATATTGTTTTTCAGATCCTAAAATAAAAAAAAAAGCAGAAAGTTTTGATGCAAAAATAAATAAATAAATCATGCAACAGCAATGAGCTTGTAATCTGCAGAAATCCTGAATATACTTTCCAAAACCCAAAAGGTGATTTTCTTGTTTCATGTGTGGGCATTGCTCGACGAGCAGGGATATGGTTTCTGCCAAGAAGTTTCCAAAAATCCCAGTTGCAAAGGAATGTCTTCATGAGTTTTTCATCAATGTGAGATTATGAGAAATATGTATTTCCAACATTTCGAGGAAAGGGAAGTTGAAACCTAAGTATGGCATAAATGACAAAAAAACAAAAGTACTTATTAATCCCAGCAGACTGGAATCTTAACCATCAATTAACATGGGAATAACTGAATTATAGAAAGAATAACTATTTTTATTGGGATGCAAATGTCAAAGTTAGCATTATATCAGCTTGCAAGGAAATGTTATGGAAAAAAATCTTTAAAAAAACTTTGTTATTGTAATTTTTAGAGCATTTTATATACATTTATATTTTTCAGAAGGTGTGAACAATGTTTGCTATTTTTTTATCGTTTAAGACAGAACACAATGTTAATGGAGTATACAGATATAATTACTTCTATGGTGTAAGCAAAAATAGTTCCCATGGCATAAGCAAAAAAATTAAAGTGCTTATAATATGTTTGCAAGTAACATTTTTGCTAAAAACAGTAATTAGAGTACGAATAAATTGTGATGGCCTTTTCATAGAAAGCAATTGTTTTTCCAGAAAGATATTTAAAAAAATTCTAACGATTTTTAGCCCTCCATTAAAATATGATTATAAAAATAAAAACATAAAAAATATCGTAATCCAAATTAATCAAGTATATATATTTACTAATTAATTAAAATGAAAGCCATACTAATTAATAAATGAAAAACATAAAAAATATCATAATCCAAATTCATCATGTATATATTTACTAATTAATGTATGAAAGCCTGTCTCTCTTAGATAACAAAAAAAAACGAATGGACAATCAGAGGAAATAACATGCTGTAAGTGTGGAAAAATCAGCAGATCAAGACGAAAGTTGGTATGTTCATATTTTTACCAGATTATATAATTACTTCAGGAAGTTTTACTATGTATTAACAAGATAATTATCAAAGGATGATAAAAAATTACGTCTGATATATACATAGCCTGAATTACAACAAACGTTATACTACATAACTTGTAAGACATCAAGAAAACTCTGGAAAAGCTGTTTTGCATTTCCTTAGCCAGCTGTTAAGATCTACATACTTTATCACTAACAAAAAAAATGCTTAACTTCAAATTGTGTGTCATTGGTATGTATTTAATTTTGGTCAAAGTGCCAGTTTACTTCAAACATAATACTCATAGGCAAAAGAACAATCTGCTATCAACCGTTCGTTAAATTTTTTCTGGGTGCCTACTGTCAACTAATAGTTAAAATTTTCAACCATCGAGGTTTTCAACACAGCAGATATTTTTCCTTGTAGAGTTCTAGAAATCCGAAGGGGACATAATATCATGTGAATCTCGATAATGAGATCGCAGTTTGATAGTCCTCGAGCAACATAATTTTCATGACATGCCATAGGAAAGAACACAGATTTCATTCCACAAGTTAAATCACATCAGCCATACGCTGATATATTGAATATCGCACCGATATAGTGATTTGCTGATATATCATAACTTGGATATCAATACTATATATCGAAATATCGGACAAAAATATCGATATTTCGAGATATTGATAAATATCGCCTATCCCTAACTGACGAACACGAAGTCACGAACATGTGCCGGAAAGATGCCATGTTAAAGAAAGAAAACATGTGAGTAGACACTTTTAAAATTAAGTTTATCATGATATGTAAAAGTAACGAAATCAATTACACACATTTTTGTTTGATATTAAGCTCACGAACTGTGTACATATATATGTATAATTTTTTAAAAGTTTCACCACCAAACGAGGGTGGCTGAAGCATTGTCACACAGGAAAATCTATGTAGTAGCTAAGATTTCATTTGACTGGGGTAGGGGCATAACTCTCACATCCACATATGTTTTACTATCAATATGATACAGTGCTTTACTTTCTGTGCAAGTCTTTATCGCCAGGTATATACCTAGCGTTGACTAGGATGTCGAATAAATTCGATCTGTACATGCTGATTTGGGAATTACGTAGGGCAGCATCCTATTTGTATTTTTGTAGTCTGTAATGAATTCCATTTTGCAATATAACACGCATAAATATTGTCTTACCGTTTTGTGCTTTTTTTTTATTTACGGCATAGTGTTAAACTTCTGAATTTAGACAGAATTATTTCTAAAGCACGAACTGGCTGAACAGTACTTTGTTGTTTTTTTTAAGACTCCTTTTCATTTGCTCATGTACTTAAAAACTTGTGAACTATTATTTTTGCACCAATGAATACAAAGATTAGCTATGGAGTACAGATATGTACAGCCATATTCTTTAATGAAAAGTTTATTCCAGTGTGCTTATGTGGGTATAAAATATATAAAAAATACAAATACACACGTATATTTGCTAAAATTACATACACTGATGTCACAAAAATTGCACAAATGGCTAAAAAAAATCAAATAAAACTGGTCAAGTCATTTGTTTAGTATCAATAAGATGAGCTCATTTACTCTTGCGTAATAAGATGAGCTCATTTACACTTGCAAAGTTCATTAATATTTGGAGTTTTCTTGCTTATGTACAAACAAGTTATCTTCAACATCCAGCTTATTTCAATATTTAGTTTTTATGGTGGTTAAGGATAAAGCACTACTTTCACATAAATATGTAGTTGTAAAATGATTAATTTGATTTTCTTTCTTTGTACGCTGAAATATACTTTATTCCATATGTATAATAAAAATTCGAAACCCTCATTTGGCACCGATTTTTATTTCTTATGTTATCAATATATAAACGCCACCACTGTTCCAAATGGCCGGCGGACTGTGTTGAATCTGTGAAAAGGTAAACAACTCGCAATGTGACTGTTGCTACTTTTGAAACGGCTGTCGAGTGTAATATTTTTTATTGTGCTTTTGTTTATTAAAACTATAATGTTCAACGTGGTAAATACGTAACAGTAACATGATGATGTCACAAATATCTTTCACATACGTAACGGTAATGTAACGAAGTTACAAATATCTTTCAAATGCGTAACAGTAACATGAAGTTGGTATGTTGAAGTTTAACCTGTAACGTATCGGTTATGTTTGAAAGTTATGTAACGTTCGAGGACATTTTGACGTAACCGTAAGGTTTCAGAAACATTGCTGTTACATTGCGCACCGTATCTGAAAAATCTAAATGTCACAGTTCTACGTACTTTTCACAAGTATGAAATATTCTGTGCTGTGTGGGGACTTTAGCGTACCTGCGCCTTTTAGGCCATTAATGAAAAACGAATCGTAGGGATTCAAACGAGGAACTCGCCCAGACGAGTAAATACGATGTTTGAGTTTATTTTTGCAAAATGAGTAAATCCTGTGCTTGAGTTTATTTTTGCAAAATACGTCTTAAAACTCCAGGGAAATTTTAATTATTTCGAATAACTCTGCCAAATCGAACTGAATTCTCATTAACGTCCCCAAGTATACATAATCGGATTATGCGGACTTTGATATCTTCAAGCTTGGAATCAAGGATTCATATACATGTGATTGCTCACTCCAAGTATGAGTGTACCCCATTTCCTGATAAATGATTTCATCTTCTTAACGTTTCTGGTTACTTCAAGGATATATCTCTCCAGGCATATGGAAGTTGTTTAGAGTATTTGTTTATCTTTTTTATTTAAAGCCCATGTCTTCACTCCGTTCGTAAGCACTGGAACGATGTATTGATCGAATACGGTTCTTTTAGACAAAATGGCGTATTATTCGTGAATGCTATGGTGACTTTTCCAAAATTTCTCCAACCAGCCTCTATACGCCGATTTATGTCTTCACCATTGTGGCCCTGCCTTGATGTCTGTTGCCCGAGGTAAATGTAGGTACCAGTTATTTCCGGATTTTCCTCATCTACGCTGACATATACAAAAAGTTACGGACATTGAGGTTTCGAAGGGAAAAGGTGGTGATGTGCGCATTTGGCGTCTGCTGTAGATCGGTTACAAGCGGGAGTAGCCACGTTATATGTGATACTAATTTGTATCTTCGTAACACAGCACATGGCGTGGGTGCTCAGATAAAGGTACCCTGCGAGGACAGGAAAACAGGTCTTTTCACCGCTGGTGTACGAGTTTGCTGAATACATGCCTTCAAAGTAGGATTCACATAAAATTATGTTCAGACAAGGTTTAAGCTTTGAAAATAGAAATGGGGCCATTGGTATGTTGCACGCAGTTATACGGCTGATCAGTGTGGCAGCAGCACTAGTAGTTTCGCATAGTGTAGTTTGTCAGCTATGTAGAAGAACTATACGGCACGGAAATGTTGCAGATTGACCCATAGGTGCCCTCCCGAGCTATCCTCCAAGAGGCAAGATCGTTCCCTGAAGACACAGATTGGTACTAAATGTTATAAAAAAAGTTAGTAAAATCATGTAATGCATTGATTATAATACGCTTTCCAACATACCAGAAATCATTACTCAAGTTATGGAGATCATGGCTATGGAATAAATCTCGCTCCTGTGCCTTGACCTTTGACCCCATTTTGATGATATTCAAAAGAACGGGTTCAGTGTACCTCCAGAAAAACATGATAAAATTTTGTCGCAGTTGAAACATTTTTAGTCAAGTTATGAGGATAATGGCTGTGGAATAAATCTCACTCCTGTGCCCTGACCTTTGACCACATTTCGATGACATTCAACAGAACCGGTTTAGTATACATCTGGAACAACATACTAAAGTGCTGTCGCAAACGACGCATTTTTACGTAAGTTATGTCGCATAAGGGCAATGGAAGAGATCCCGCTCCTAAGTCCTAACCTTGGATCCCATTTCACCCATTTTCAACAGGGTTCGTTCCCAGGTGGCCCTCAACTACATAATAAACTTTCATCAAAATCGACCCATTTGTACGCGAGTTATCGTGGTGAAAGGCAGACGAACAAAGTAGGAGTATATACGCTTCTTCAACCTACGGTTGGAAAGCGTAAAAAAGATAGCCAGAAGGACTAACGATTTTCTGTGGTACTCAGCCATTTCTGCTTTTATCACAAATATCTTTAGTAGAAGTGGAAATAGAAATTATGTTTGCAAGAAATCCTGAGGAATAACATTAGAAGGAAGAGGTAAAAAAAATGTAATCTGAACTTCCAGCAGAAATTCTACAAAATTGTTCTCTAAATCATGAGCCATGCAAAAATTATTGTATTGATCTAATGTCATGCTTACGAAACATACGCTAAAGTTTAAAAAATATTTCACAGATATTTCGAATGCTATCTATTTTACCAAATAGGTACTAGAACAAAGGTAAAATACATTCTTGGAAATGGAAAAGGTAAGGAAGACTAAATCATGACAGAAGTACAAAATTCCAAAATATAAATAAGTAATCACATAAACATTTAATTTGTTTGAAATGTATGCACAATATTGTTTTCCATTCCGTTCGCAAGAGTTTTTTCTACCTTTGTTTTCTAAACTAAATTTTTACTATTTCTGAATTGACTGAAATGGGAAGAAGGAGATTTTACCTAATATACGAGGTCCAAAATAATTCCCTTTAATGTGTTAGGCGCTTGCATGGAGCACTTCTAAATATACTGTTTGTTGTGGAAATTAGGATTGTCTGTGCAACGCGTGATGTAAGTATTTATAGTAGGTAAAGAACATATCTTAACTGCTGAAGGTAGAAGCCTGGAATTTAAATATTTTTATCTTCAAATGACTAAATTCCACTGCAGGTCGTTCATGTACTTTCACAGCTTTTTCATGATACTGAAGCTTATCGAGATAACGAAACCTAAACGTGCTTTGAAAAAAAGATATCCTACGTGCTTCAGAATTTATGGAAGACCCATTAAAACTTTGACATACACTTTGTACTACAAGCAAGACGTTTTGCTGGAATGAATTTTTAGACCTCAGGAATCAATTTCAGAAGGGGACTCCAAAATCTTTTCCATTGGGACTCGAGATGGCAGCCATTTGAGAAAACAGCATCTGATGTTTTTGTTGGTTAAATTGTTCAGTAAGGCGCGTCCAGCTAATTGTTCAGCGCTTAAACGGATGGCGATCTTCAAAGCATATTCGATTAAAAATGGCTCGTGTTTTTATTATGTTTTTTCTAAATGGGATCCGATTTTCGAGTTTTAAATTTAAGAGTTGTTTATTACCATGCGACAAGTCATTCATTCTACGTTGATTTGGTATTATTAAGCACGATGGTGATGTTAAAGAGTGGCAAATCGAAAGTGATGGGCATTTAAAAAAATTACCAATGAGTAACGATAGAACTAAAAGGCAATAGTACGTTTATAAGGTTTATAACCAGGAAGTTTATATTTGCAGAAATCCCATAACTTCTCTTGCTCTCATTCCAAAGCCCTATACATGTATTATGCATTGCATTACAGTCGCAGAAATTCCGGAAGAGGTTGATTGACTTCAGGAAAGGCAAATATATTTTAATTTTCGTTTGTAAAAACCAGGAGTTGTAGTTCCATTGAATGTAAAATCCTTCATTGAATGTAAATCGTTGCCATGTTAAACTTCGAAACAACTGTCACTCTGATTTTATTTCCAATATTACACAGATTTCTTAAACATGTAAAGCTCAACCTTGTCAATTCGCTTTAAAATACAACATAAACTTCGCAGGACAAATTTGAAAGTCTGCCACAACGAATAATAACAAAAATAAGTTATTGGATGCTATGCAATTTTGAAATGAGTGCTACTGTGGTTAATTTTAAACAATTCCAGTTTTGGGAGGGGATTTTTTTATATATCGTCCTATAGCCTGCGCAATAGTTCCCATGACAAACTTAATTTCTATCTCTACAATGACGAACTTAATCTGTGTGTACTTCACAAGTCATTTTTTAATACTGTCTACCAAAATGTATGCAATTTGAATCTAGGAGGGTGTAAGATGCTACTGAAATTTTCATGCAGTCCAAAAAATTTAGTTATTCAACATAATAGTTCGAAATGTTTTTTTAGTAAACGTTAAAATCTTAAAATTTTATATTAAATTTGGATTTTGGTATTCAGTGGTGCCCCGCAGCACAAGTGTCGAACCTCTGGCATCTGACCATTCACTCGATGTGGGTGCTGGTTCAAATCCCGGTGTGAAATATATATTGTTTTGTTTTTTCTGTTATGTCTCTCCCCCTTCCTCGAAATCGGTGGCTCAAAATTAGGGGCGGGCGCATTGTTTGTAGCGCATTGTGTTCATCACCACCGTCGTTAAAACCCTCAAAAGGTCCATTTTAAAATTTAACTTGTAGTGAAATAAAAGGTATGACTGAAGCCGTCTCTTGAAAAAATAATGTTTCAAAAGTTTTAATTTGGTGCTCCTCAGGAAGCAAAGTTGGAACCCCTGCCTGCCATTACCAGGGAAAGGAAACCATCAGCTTAATTCCATTGTCACTGTTATCGCGGTTGTAAATCTTTGACAGTTTGCTCCCCCGTTTGAAGGGGGAGCTAAAACAGCCAGCCTCCAACGCGATATCTTTAGTAAAAATAATTTGCCGCCGATGAACCGATATTTCGCAGAACCCCCAGATGAAGTCAAAGGAAAACATGAAATTTTTTGGCGTCAAGAAGGTTAATGAACACTGACGATTATTTTATATTTAACAGCGCAGCCAGAAACGACTAACTAAAGACTTTTTTGCATCCACTATGATATATACGCAATCAATACAACGCTTCACGCAGTACCACTTAAAATATGATTTCACATAAATGGCAGACATTTTACACCGTCTAAAGGTACAGAAATATTCAGCTATTGTGGGTACTAAGAGCGTTAAGTAAAAGAAACAGTTTAGGATATTTCAATTTTCATTTCTAAGGAAGCACCAAATTCATTTCATTTCTTAATTCATTTGTAACGGTATACCAAAAAAAAAAAAAAAACGGTTTTCTGAGTGCACGTGCAGTCGAGGTTAGTGATGGAACGCATATTTTTGATATTAAGTTATTATTTTTTGTTGCAGTACTGGCCTTCTTTTATTATCATATTATTTAGAATTTTATTTCCTTTTAAAGCTCGTTATCTTACGAAATGTTTATGTCATACCTAAGTTTCATTAATATAAAATCATTTGAAATATAATATTAGCAATAATGACTACTTTAAAAATTATGCCATTTAATAGATGTTGATTTTGTCAGTCAACAGTCTTACGAGCGCCTTTGGTTAAGCTTTCAAATTACAAGGAATATCAGAACTGCCACAATTTGGCCTTCAAACAGCAACTGCTTCATTTATATTTAAGAACATATTAGTACTTTTTCCGTGGAAGCAACATTCTCGAAACTAATATTCGAAAGCTATTTGTTTCAATATTTTTTCATCTGCTTTGTAGTTTTGATTACGATGGTATCTATATATCGTAATTATTGATATCTCATGCAATTCAGTGTCCATATTTCTGGTAAACACATGAGACGTTCGGAGATATTGTATTATCACTTTGAAGAATATCTGAGTAAGTGTGAGGCGGAGCTTTTATTTTCTGATCGATTTTCTCCGCATTTCAAATTTTCTCAAGTTCCGATAGATGACAAGTGCCCCAGATGCTGAAAGTACCTTCAGTATATTCGAATTTCCTTCAAACGCGGTCACTGATTTTTCAACATGTGTGCAAATAAATTCTTGTTTATGAATAGCTGTTATATAACTAAAGTGGCGACATTGTTTTTAAATCATTGTCGAACAAATCCCGAAAATTTCATTTGGGTTCCAAGGAAGGACTTTTGAAAAATGTGTATCCTCACATCAAATAGTTTTCAGACAAGAAAACGCGTTTTTATATTTAAAAAAACAAAAACAATTAAAAGTGAAGGCATTTTCTATTAATGGTAATTTATGTACTAAATACTTTCTCAAGTGCACATCATTGTATCCCAGGAGAAACAGTCTTGTTGGGCCAGCACTATGTTGCCTCTGCCGAACCATCAATGAAATGTCCGGGTGGCCAACAATTGGCACCCCATCAGTTGTCATATATCACAACAGGGCCATCAGTTGCCCATCACAGGCATTAGCTGCCGCAAGTGGCCCTTAAGTGGCCCTGCAAGCACTTGCCAGAAATTATGGCTAGCCTAATGTGGTCTGCTCGTTTGCCGGTAGTGACAACCGGCAACTACGTGACGTAACTGATGACTTGCTGAATCTCGTCCGCCAATTTCCCAGTAGTAGCCATAACTAAAAAAAAAAATCAAGGGTAACCGCAGTTCCCCAAAGATAAGTTTTTTGAACCCTTACGAATTATCGCACTGCGCTGGAGAAATTTTCTCAACAGACCGGAAAAACGCCCGCTTGCATCTGAGTGGTTTTGAGCCAGGACCGTTGGCGTGTTACCTGAGCTTTCTAATAACCGGACCAACTTTTTCACGCGCGAGCGTGGGTTTGAAGCTGTCTGTTTCGTATGCAATGTGTAATCGAATGCACCCCTATTTCATTTTACATTATTGCGAGGCATGTTTCATAAAAGTCAGTTTCATATAATTCATAAATTAATTTTTTCAAAGTAGTGATAGTTTTTTGTACCTTAAGTGAACTCCACTCATTTTCAAGGAGTGTACATACTTAGAGTCGCTTTCCAAAATTTTGTACTGTCCTTGTCGTCTTTAAAAGAGATTGTTGAATAAATATATATTTACCCGGGTTCATTTCACATTCTCTTACATTTTTAACGTTGTGTCTTTCGTTTCCGTTGTCCGAAGCTACATTTGTTTTAAAGAGGAAAGGTATTTTATTTTACTTCTCGTTATTTTTAGAAGCGAATTCCTCCAAGTCTTGTGTATTGAACCCATGGAGGAGTATATTATATCCACATAGCTTTGTTTTTTTTTCTTTCAAAGAATTAATAAATTTTGTACGCGTATAATTCTTTTTTTTTTCAACAAATGTTTTTTTAATGGTTTTCCAGGACATTTCTTTCAAGTGGTTTCAAATTGTTTCTTGTTATTCACCCACTCCATTCCATGAATTGTTATTCATGGGAATGGAGTGGGTGTATTTCATGGCTGTAATCTAGTATTTCATGGCTTAATCTGATATCTTTGTCGACGTAGAATTTCATTAGGAAATTGATTCGCCTCTCTACATATGATTTTTTTGCTTAACATCCACTAAAATAACACGATGGCTATAGCGTCGTCTTCAACTAACTGGTACCATGAGAGACAAAGCAAGTGTTGCTTCTGGGCATGCGCAGTCCCGTTGTTTCCACCTGCTGTTGGGGTTGCATTGGTTGCCAGCAACGGGCCACTAGTGGCACTTGCTTGGAGGCCCACAATGCACGGCGATGCTGCAGAGCCATCAACGGCTCGCCAACTGATAGCGCTGCCACTACCGGGCCGTGAGCAGGAGATTTCAGCCTGCAGTGACCCATGATTGCCAGCTGGTGGCCAGCAGTTTCTCAGCACTTGTGTTTTTGTTGGGATAACATTTAAAAGACACAGATTGTGAAATGTATCGTAAAATACATAACTCCCTTGTGGAGCTATGAATATTAAATATCGGCAATGCTGTTCCAAATTGAAGTGAAAATACAGCAATTGCATTGGAATTTATTGAAATGAAAAAGTAACACCTGAAGGGTTTGAGAAAATGTTTAGGGGATAACATTTCCAGAAACGCATCTAACCCCTGCATATATGAAAAAACAATAAGCTAATTTTTTTAATTTCCGTAATTAAATCCGCGAACTCCAGTGCCATAATTTCAGTAGCTTTTGCTAACCTAGCCCAATAATTTCATTAGTTTTGGATCTAGTGTACGCAATTTTTTCAGTCCTGTTTTATTATTGAAAAGTATTTTGGTATCCAATAAAGTTACATCTTTATTTAAAACTGCACCTTTAAACTTTCCTGAAAACCTTTATTTGTATTCGTACATATAAAATAGGAGGAAATCACACATTTCCTTTTACGGCATACACCTTTTTGATTCGGTTTTTATTCTGATTTCCAGCAGATTACACGAGATTTTCACGAATTTTCAGGAGATTAGCGATATTTCTATCTCTTCATTTACGTATTAGTAGCCATGGCACAGAATGTGTTCCATCGTAAGACAATGATATGGTATGGTGTTTCTTTTAATTTCCTTATATGGGATCATTAGAAATGTATACGTAAAGCCTAACTATCAGCATGTTACAGACAGGTCACATTTTTGCTTTCCTTATCATTCATGAAACGTGTTTTTAAACCTAGGGTAATCTCTATGATGAAGAAAGGTATCTTTATGTAAAAATTATAGAAATAACCTTCTTCATTATTTGACACGTGAGCCACACAGCTGGAACGCGAAATGATTTCCACATCACGGAAAGACCTTCCGATGTCTTCAAATATATGAATAACCTAACCTTATTTGCTTTTCATCAGAGCATTTCTTAGATAGGTTTCCGTACAAATACAATGTTACTGGTACAAATTTAAATTTTACAGTTAGATTCCTACCTATTCCTTCTGAAATCTGGATTATAAAATTTTTGTTACACACTCATGTTATGTGGTGTCGGAAATTTGTTTGTTAGCTGGTTTCACAAATTGCTCTTAGTTTGTGGAGACTTCTGTCGAAGCATCACAAGATTTGTTAAACGTATAATGTAAGCAATTTATTATGCCCTTGTCTCTTTAATAAGCTATTTTTGTTCGGACGACTGCGCAGGGTACTGAACAAACTAAATTACTCCACTAAGCAACCGTAATCGTGATTTCCAAAAAGTAAATCTGCAACAGAGAAGCCATGAAACTTTGTAAAACTGATATAACGCTGTGATAGTCACATGGCCTGTTCCGCTTTGCATGACTCAATGAGAAGTAGAGCAAAAAGTTGATTGGTGGGGCGGGAATGAAATATGTTTATTCTCGCGTATTCTGGTTGGTTTCTTGTAACAATTCTTAAGGAAACCGTAAGGGATTTTAACTTTGTGTTGTAATATCAGCGATTTCTTTTAATTCATGTTTCCTGTAAATCGATTTTCTTGTGATTTCTTGTAATTACAGTGATTTTTTTATACTATAGTCCTACAGAATGTGAATTTGAAACGATGGTTCTGGCCAATGAAATGCTCACGGAACTTTCAACAGCAATTCAGACGAAAACCTGTAATGAAGTCACATGAAAAATGGATACATAGGTGAATTCATCATCATCATCATCATTGTCAAATATTATCAATCCACTGCTGGACGAAGGTCTCCCCAAGTTTCCTCCACAACGGTCTGTCTTGTGCCAGTCTCCTCCATGTCACCCCTGCATAGGTGAATTAAAGGATGCTAAATTACTAACACATTTTTAAACATATTCCAAAGGGACACAAATCAGGGGATATATTGCTCTTGTAAATTGCTGTCTGCACTTAAAAATATAAAAATTTCAAATCAATTTAATTGTATAAATAATAAATAAATGAAACGAAACATGAAGTTACACATGGAGCTTTCCTTGGAAGTCAAAGAAAGGTGACCTGTTATTACGTTTAAATCATTTGTGACCTAAAACGTTAGGAAAAGTTTTAAAGCATCATTTCTGCATTAGAGAGACCCGTCTCTATCAATGAAACGTGAACCAGAAAAGAAGAAAATATGTCCAAGAAAAATGTTTCGCAATAACATAAAATGTCCAGATTAGCGTGAAATTATTACTTTATGTAAATATAGACCACAGGATTTTAATTTTGCGGAGACATTTCTTATTGAATAGACTGAACTTTAATACCATTTACTATTTGTGCAATTCATTTTTCATTTGTTATTTATTATTCTTATAGGTATAACACAGATAGGCGCGCTTTCACATTTCTTGAATTTTAAAGCATAGTTTCGAAATATATATTTTCACTGAATTTTCTAAATCACGGAAATAAGCACGAAACTATAAAAGCATTCAGTACTATATGTGAGAAATAATATTCTTTAATAAAAAAATGTACGAAAAATTCCACTTCAATGTTTCAACGCGGACTAATACGTTCACTTTTAAATAGGTTTAATGTTTAAGAAACCATTAGTTAGTTCCTCCTAAAACAAAATAATATAAAATATCTAGACCTTTTTCCGGAAAAAAAGAATTACTTAGTAAACGTTTTCTCTCCTTTTAAATACAGTTTTGGTCTCAGACACTTCAAACGGATGCGCGATCATTAATTAATGAGGATCGCAACTGTTATATTTCGATATAATTCGGTCAAAGTGAAAAAGGGCACAAGATTGGAGAAATAATGCTCATAAAACAATAATAAGTTAATAATTTGGAATCAATAAATATCTCTTGTCGCTCTTTGCTTCGACTTGCTCTTAGGAGTTTGAAGCTATCTATATATGATTTTATGATTTTATGCTATTAGAAGCGAATGTACTTCAGAGCTGTAATTCCCAAAAAATTCTATAGTTAAGTGTTGTGGCGTTTAAATATTTCTGGTATATCTAAACGTAAGTATTTCACCATTTTATGATGGAATTCCAAGAAAATGCATTCATGAGTACAAGTTGGAATGATAATTTCTCTAAAATTCAGAAATTAGAATCTATGTAGAAATATTTTTCCACCTTACATTTAGAGAGTTTATCATTCATATTTCGGTGTCACGTCAATTCGTCGCGTGCGTCAATTCGTCGACTACGTCAATTCGTCGCCTGCGTCAATTCGTCGACTACGACAATTTGCCACGCGTCAATTCGTTGCGCGTCAATTCGTCGCGGACAAATTCGTCGACTACGTCAATTCGTCGCATTTACAGATTTTGGTTACATACAAAACGAATGCAAGAAAACGTACGATTTCGAACGTCTTGCTCCCTGATCAAATTTATAAAGTTTGGACAAGCAGACAGAATAGGAATATTACGTTTTCTTTGGCACTAAAAATATTAGACGGTAAACGGTTTTTGGAACGGGGCAGGGCCCGGTTGGTCAGAGCCCCCCATATACAGTTTTCAATTCAGAACCACCAAATCTGGTATACTATCTCGTGGTATTCTAACTTAGATTGTAGACGGTTTTGGGAAGCGGTTAGAGAGGGAGGGGTTTAGAGCCCCCCCTAAGGAATTGCCGTAAAATATAGTTTTCAATTTAGAACTACCAAATTTGGTATATTATCTCATGGTACTTTAACTTAGACGGCAGACCGTTTTTGGAACGGGTCAAGGCCCGGGGGTCAGAGCCCCCCACATACATTTTTTTAAACTACAGTTTTCAATTCAGGACAACCTAATCTGGTATACTATCTCATGGTACTCTAACTTAGACGCTAGACGGTTTTGGGATGGGGTTGGAGCCCGCGGGGTTGGAGCCCCCTCATAAAAAATTTCGTAAAATCTGCAGTTTTCATCTTAGAACCACCAAATTTGGTACACTATCTTATGGTACTCTAATTAAGACGGCAGACCGTTTTTGGAACGGGTCAAGTCCCGGGGGTCAGAGCCCCCACATACAAAATTTTCTTAAAAACTGCAGTTTTCAATTCAGAACCACCTAATCTGGTATACTATCTCATGGTACTCTAACTTAGACGCTAAGACTGTTTTTGGAAGGGGTTGGAGCCCTGGGGTCAGACCCCCCACCCGAATAAACACTTTTTCCTAAAATCTACAGTTTTCAATTTAGAACCACCAAATTTGGTATACTATCTCATGGTACACTAACTTAGACGCTAGACGGTTTTTGGAAGGGTTGGAGCCCGCAGGGTCGGAGCCCCAACCACCTCATAAAAAAGTTCGTAAAATCTACAGTTTTCATCTTAGAACCACCAAATTTGGTATACTATCTTATGGTACTCTAACTTGGACGGCAGACCGTTTTTGCAACGGGTCAAGGCCCGGGGAGTCAGAGCCTCTCACATACAAAATTTTCTTAAAAACTACAGTTTTCAATTCAGAACCACCTAATCTGGTATACTATCTCATGGTACTCTAACTTAAACGCTAGACGGTTTTTGGAAGGGGTTGTAGCCCGGGGGGTTGGACCCCCTCCCGAATATTTTTTTTTTGTAAAATCTACAGTTTTCAATTTAGAACCACCAAATTTGGTATACTATCTCCTGGTACTCTAACTTAGACGCTAGACGGTTTTTGGAAGGGGTTAGAGCCCGGGAGTAAAAGCCCCATAAAAATGCCGCGTAAAATCTACAGTTTTCAATTTAGAACCACCAAATTTGGTATACTATCTCATGGTACTCTAACTTAGACGGTAGACCGTTTTCGGAACAGGTCAAGAGCCCCCCTTAATTTTTAGACGGTAGACCGTTTTCGGTCTACCGTCTAAAAATTAAGACGGTAGACCGTTTTCGGAAAAGGTCAAGAGCCCCCCTTAATTTTTTTTGTAAAATCTACATTTCAAAATTGCCTTTATTCTTCAGTAAAATAACATTTCTATGTACATGACAATGGAGTTCTGCCAATAAATACAGCGGTATATACATCAGCTGGAAAGTTCCAGTGAAACGTAAAACAAAATATTGTTAAAATCATAAAAAATATTTCGCCACGTAGGGCGAAGGAGAGGCAGACAATAAAGCACGAGCGATACAAACGAAAATGTTTACCTACAGTATTGTAGACAGGGCAAGACATGATTCTATACTATGCACAAATTCCAATTAAGCATTACTACCATACTAAAGATTAAACATTAGGTACTAATTCACAGAAATGCAACAGTGATGCTACATTCAAAATTTACAACATATGTACAGAAGTATTCAGTGACAAGGGGAAATAACGCTAAATGTACTCAGAAGGGCATCTTGTTGCATTAAATTATACACACAGTGACTAATATTTTAAAAAATATTCAACATAATGAAGGGGACATTGCGTGGGCAGTAAACTGTGCAGAAGGAAGAATTATATACAACAACATAAAACCCAACATTATCGAAGAGAACATGGGAAACATATTGAGCTATCTTCAATGGCACATTAAAACAGAAAAATCACAAATAGCGAAGCACCAAAATTAATACGTAAAAACATGATTTGTTACAGTGAACGTGGGCGACAACAAAAATCCCACTTATAGGTTGAGATGTAACTGCAAATTGTGGATATGGAACCACCCAGCCGATTGGGCCCAAGTGGATTGAAAAACGCTATCGGTGTTTGTTGAGGCAGCACGAGAGTGCTCCATTTGGAGGCGAGTGGTTAACCGTGCTAGGAAGCGTCTCCGAATGATAGCACTTGCCTCCTGAGGAGGTGGAATAAGAGCGGGGAAGCGTTGTTGAAGATGGAAAGCATAGACAGTGAACTTCACAAGAAGAAAAATCTAACGGCACACAGGAGGCAAGTGAGTAGGTGGATGCTTTGTTTGGAGTAGCCAAGCATATGCAAGAAATGGTAACGATCGAGCACAAATTCGATCAGCAAGACGAAATGCTGTGTTTAGGACTGGCAGGAGAACGGGGCAGAATAGGTATTGATGTTGGACGTCGCTGACTTCAGGGCAAAAGGAGCACTGCGGAGAGGTGAGAAGGGTCATGCGAAACAGTACTGATGGGGCGGGGAGACGAAGGTGAAGAAATTGCCAATGGACATTGAGTTCAAGAGGGGAGGAAAAGGGGGAGGTAGATGCTGTCCAGATGGCGGGGAGAAGAGAAGGAGGAGCAGAATGAACAGAAAGTGGAAGTGCGGGAGGGGAAAGAAGAAACCAATAAAGAGAAGAGGAGGAGAGAGAAGTAACTAGAACCGGGGAGCTACGAATGAGGAGAAAGAACGGTAGGGAAAGAGGAGCAGAGGGGACCGAGAAGAGACCATCAGGTGAAGCGAGGAGTGGAAAGAGGCTCCAAAGCGCTGTGCGAAGAAGAAGATATTCGTTAGCAAGAGTAATGGTTGGAGATAGAAACAGGGAAGAAAGAGGTCTCCAGGTTAGATCAGAAGTTACGAGAGAACGGACAGTTATCACACCAGAGCGGATCCAATGAGGAAAGTAAAAGTAAGGGAGGTTAGGAGGGTGAATAAGAGAAGAGAAGAAGAGAGGTTCATCTAGGAGATCAAGAGTTGAAGAAGGAAATGAACGGAGAAGAGGAAGCGAACAAAAGAGAGAAAGGCCCTCTCGCAGGACAGGAGGGAGGTAGGACGGGAGAAGAGAGTATGCATCCATCTTCAGAAACAGTAGGAAGGTGAAAGATGGGTCACGGAAAGAAGCTAGAACATTCAAGGTAGTGGTAAGGGACGGAACAGTTGAAGTGGCAAGGCGAATGAAATGAATAATGCGATGAGTTTTATAAAGGAAAGCTGGATCAGGAAGCTGGATGCCACCCAAAGAGGCTGGCAGATGAAGCGTGGCAGGTTTAGTTTTTAATTAAGAACCATTAACTATGCGGTGAGAGGCCCCCTCCCCCATCACAAAAATTTCGTAAAATCTACAGTTTTCAATTTAGAACCACTAAACTGGTATACTATCTCATGGTACTCTAACTTAGACGGTAGACCGTTTTTGGATCGGGTCAAGACCAGGGGGTCAGAGACCCCACCCATAATTTTTTTTCTTAAAATCTACAGTTTTCAATTCAGAACCATGAAATATGATATCATAAAACTCTAACTTAGATGCTAGACGGTTTCTGGAAGGGGTTGGAGCCCCCCGCTCCCCATAAAAATTTCGTAAAAACTACAGTTTTCAATTTAGAACTACCAGATTTGGTATACTATCTCATGGTATTCTAACTTCGACGGTAGACCGCTTTTGGAACGGGTCAAGGCCCGGGGGTCAGAGCCCACTACATAAAAAATTCTGAAAAACTACAGTTTTCAATTCAGAATCACCAGATCTGGTATACTATCTCATGGCACTCTAACTTAGACGCTAGACAATTTTGGAAGGGGCTGCAGATTTTTTTGTGAAGGGGAGGACCCATTTCATAAAAAAATAGCAAAATCTAGTTTTCAATTTAGAACCACCAAATGTGGTATACTATCTCATGGTACTTTAACTTAGACGGTCGACGGTTTTTGGGACGGGTCAAGGCCCTGGGGGTCAGAGCCCACCCCCCGCCCCGCACACACACACAGACATACAACATTTTCTTAAAAACTACAGTTTTCAATTCAGAACCATCAAATTTGGTATCATGAAACTCTAACTTAGACGCTAGACGGTTTTTGGAAGGGTTGGAACCCCGGGGTGAGAGCCCCTCCTCATAAAAATTTCGTAAAATCTACAGTTTTCAATTTAGGACAACCAGATTTGGTATACTACTTATGGTTATCTAACTTAGACGGTAGACGGTTTTTGGAAGGGGTCGGGGCCCGGGTCAAGGTAGCCCCGTGCAACATTTTAGTAAAAAGTTCCGTTTTTTACTCTTAAGAATATCCTATCTACGTTCTAAGGCGCTCTTAGGCCCTTTGAGGGCCTTGCACGATAAACCATCAACCAACCTACTAACCAACCTACGGTCTAAGTTAGGGACTGTAGATAACAATAAAGTGCAAAAATATGCGTTTAATGGTGTATTAAAAACACAAATCTATATAGTTTAGCTTTCACTAACAACGAGCGGCTTATCAGAAAGAAATGTAATGTAATGTAAACAGAGAGTGGCAGATATTCAAAATTCAAAACGGTAAGAAAAAGATGATCAATGCCAATGTGAAGTCGTATGCATGCGACATCACATAGGTACATTGCATTTATGTGTCGCGGGATTCACAGAAGCACACGCCAGATGTACGGCAGTTCTATAGATGTCTCCTAGAAGGTAAGTATTCCCATTCCTTTTTCTTTCTTTTTTGTTTCGCAAAATTAAATTAACTAAATCAAAAAATTTAAAATAAATTTACTGGAAAATTGCTGGAATATCTTTTTCATTCATTAACTTTCACCCGCTGAACTTGGTGATTCCACAAATAGTAATATGTACCTGGCAAATAACTGGTATCCCTGCTAGTACAAATTATATTAATGATTTATTTGCGTCCAGTTCAATCTAGTATGTCCATAAGAGCGTTTGATGCCGTATGAAAAATACATTTCAGCGTGTGCCGCTGCGGCGGCGGAGTGATCTAGGCGCTGGCTTCTGACCACTTGTCGAGAGGGATCCTGGTTCAAATCCCGGTGAATCATGGACGTTGTGCTTGACTTCTGGCACTGGCTGTCCTCCTTCCCATGAACCAGTGGCCCAAAATTGGGAAAGTCCGACTGCTTATAGCCCACTGAATTGATCACGGTGGTCGTTAAACCCCAACAAAAAAAAAAAAAAGATTGTGACGTGTCCATTGCTATTTGTTGTGGACCGTACAAAAAGTATGTTTTTGATATCAACGTGTCCACTTCCATGTAGGCTGGCCATAAAATGTTAGGGGACCGTACATAAGTGCACTTTTGTTTTCACCTTGTCAGCGCTTCGGTATATGGTTGAAGTATACGTATATATAGTTGGGCCATTTCAGCACGTAGTTTGGGTTATATAGAAAATCAAGATAATGTTACATTTTTACTCAGCTACAACACATTAATCCCAAAGGCTATTTGTTGAAATCTTCAATCCGCCGTGCTCATATTCCAACGTTAACATAACATGTCAAGTTATTAATGTTGCAGTTTTACCCTGTCACAAAACTTTAGTTACAAGACCTTAGGCGTAAACCTTTTTTAGGAATTTTTAGTCCGACGTATTCATAAGGTTTCGATAACATGCCAAGGTTATGGTACTGCGTTTTGACTGAGGCACAAAAATTAATAAACAGGCCTTAAGCCTTTTTATCAGTTTTCAATCAACCGTGCTCATATACATAAAATTTTCAGAGAAAGTCAAGTTTACTGTGTTGCGCATTTACTCGAGTACAAAACTATAAACATCCATTAACTTTCACCCGCTGAACTTGGTGATTCCTCAATTCATCCATTAACAAGTATTTTAAGTGATTGTATGCTATGGTCATATTGATAATGTTTGATGACAAGTCAGGTTAATGATGTTGCACTTATTAAAGACTTAAAAAGGTGTAGAGGCTAGTAATTATTATTTGAAGTCTAAGTAAAAGCTCATTTTTAACTTGACTCGTCATGAAATCCTTATGAATATGGCATTTATTTTATTTTGTGCATTTTACAAAGCGTATGCATTTTTTTTGGCATTTGTTTCATTTTGTGTTGTACTTGTTACATAGCGTTTCGCAATTTTGTAATGCTTGTGACTTGTGATTGCATTTTGAATTTTTATTTGTTTCACATTTTGGATTACTTTTTAACATTTTATGTTTTTGACATGCTATTTTGAAAATTTTGTCTTTTTTAATTTTGCGTTGTGTTTTACATTCTTGCATCTTCGGCGGAATTACATTCTTGAAAAACTCAAATACAAGTTAGTAAAAGGTATAATTCAATTAGTGAGAAATACAAGCACATTTTAGTAAAGGGTAGAATTATATGAAATTCCTCTTAAAAAGTCCAGCATGTTAACATTGTCTCTGTGCACCAAAGAAGTTCGAATTCCTTTTTATCTTGCCAGCGTTTCTCTTCTGGGTGGATTTGTTGGAATCTGTGCTATCATACTCTTTCGATTTTAGCCATAGTTGTTCTCTGCTCTTTCGCAATTTCACTGATTATTTCCTACAGTCACAGTTTTTTGTCTCCCAGACTTGTATTCCAGCGTCTGTCTAATCTTTCAAGTTCGTTTTTTGTTCTGTTAAAGCCAAAAAAAATGGTTTTCACTTACTGACCAACTTGTTGGCGGGAACACCGGAGGGCTTCTGCTCGGATTGTTTCTTCTGCTTCCACGAAACTTTCCAAGAACATAATTTTCCTCAAACCACTGAACTACAGAATCTGCATATTCTAGTAAAATTGATTTCACTTCTTCAAAAGCACCTGGAATTTCATCAGATGAAAAAAATCCGAGTGCTTGCAAATGTCTGACTTTGAGAGCAAACTCACTGTTTTCCCTTTATTCCAAGGCTATGGCAGAGGATGGATATTCCTCAGCACATTTTTTTCCGAGATGAAACCAACAACATTTGTATGTGCTGCTTCTAAATTCCTTTTTAGCAGCATTATAATGGTAGCTATTTTAAAATCTATTATTATGCTTATATTGTGGTGCAAGCTGAATATCATAGTCTGATGCATAGTCTTGTAAATCCTACAAAAATACTGTATAATAGTATTATATTCTTTATACCTGCTGGAAAGTAACCCATAAACTAGTGGGACAAGTCTGTGCATCTCTGGATTCGTTTCATCCACAGCACGAATGGAACATAATTGCCTAAAAGGGGTTGGACAAGTTTGAAATGTCCCATCCATAATCCAGAGAGCTGCTTCTTTAAGCTTTCGTAAATTATTCTCTGTTAAAAATAAAATAATTCTTTGATGTCCAAATGCGCTATCTCTGCCAAGAAATTTTGCACCATCTTCTTCTGTAAATTTATTGGGGCACCGATCCGTTCTGAAGTCGTAGACTCCGCAGGCATGTCTTGGCATGTCTTCTCTTTTTTGCAACTTGCCTTAGTGCATCCATATAAGGCATGTAAGCTGCATTTACTGTAGCCATTGACGTTGTCACGGTTTGAATAATTTGTGCAGGGGCTTCGTCCGTATTTCTCGCTCGTCCTTTTATTTGCGCTCTTGCAACAGCAACATCACTGTTCTCCGGTCTTGGAGCATGATTATGTGGTTTCTCATTGCGCATCCTGTATTCATCTCTAATAAGAATAGTACTAGCAAAGCCAGTACAATTTCCATAATTTCTTTCAATACAGTGACAATACCGTAAATCACCTCGCACTCTGTTATGGGAAGATAAATACCCTTTCCATTTCGCAAATCATTTTCTTTTTGTGAGTTAACTATTTATGTTGCATTCTTCATCTACATAGTGCCTCCGGAAAACAATGCACTTTCTCTTTCCAAAATATTTAGAATGATATATTTCCACTAATATCACTTGACAACGCACAACAAAAGTTTCAACAAGCACGTTCTCTGTTCTCCAGTCAACTACGAACTAATGAGCAACCATTCAATAAAACACTCAGAATACAGACAATCACGTGAAGCTTGTTCCTCCAGTTAGGGTTTAAGCGAAGTTCAAGATTTTCGTACCTGCGGTCACAAGAAGTGGTTAATTTTAAGGATCGGTATCTTATCTTTTGTTTTTCCAAAACGCAGAGGTACATGTATTTTACAGCTGGGACGCTCCAGGCGGATGATCAACAGATGCGAAGAACCCGGGAGCCAGGTTCCGGAGGCGGCAGCAGGCGTGGACTGGGCAGCTGTACTCTGGGCCGGTAGGCGTCATGCTAATTCTCAAAAATAAATTCAAATTTTTTGTGTTGCACCATGCGTATGAAAGAAAATTGTTATACTGAAAAGACAATTTGTTTACCCCGTAACATATTAAACGAAACCTACGTCCCTACGTGCCAAATGATCTGTAAGCCAAACACAGTTTTCATGCAACACCTTCCCCCGACTTTCTAAGTTCAGATCTGTCTCGTTCGACTTATTTCCTGTACCGCCCCTCTCTTTCGCTAATTGCAGTTAATTGCCGTGAAATTGGTGTTTTACGTTGGGGTGTATTGCCGTCTGTCCTGAAGACTATAGTGAAAGCGGCGAACCCCAGGGGAAGCGTATTCCATCAAAAGCAACAGAAATTCAATGCGAGAGCAAAACTTTGTTCGTTGGCATTACATCCAAGCAATTTAGGCGAAGTAGGAAGTGGGTTTTTCTACTACGACACCAGAAGATTGTCGCGAATGCTCAGGCAATTACGGTACAGATGTGTCCTTAAGACTTCTCTTTCAAGACGAAAACTTTGCCTGGTTACCAGTAAGTACTGTCTCATGCCTCAACCATTGCACAGATTTGTTGTTTTTGTTTTCATTCTTTGAGTTAACAGCGGGAAAATATCTGAACTGCGTTGTTTCAGTTGGAAATATTTTTTTTTACTTCAGCAACAGGGCTTCACGTATAATTGCAAAATACTTCGATAGAATATACATACCTTACATAAAGAGTTTGCATGAGAAAATAGATTAATAATAAGGAAAATATTCTAAAAGCAAAAAAAGAAATTGCGGAGCCGAAAAAGCTAGGTAGAGGAAACAAAAGGCTCTAAGAAAAAGTTCATATTTAAAAAAACCTGTAGTCGCTTAATGAGTAAGTGGTCTCAATACAAAATCATGTGCTGTATTTGAAAAAAAAAATTATAAGCAAGTAGGCATCGTGACTGTCCACAGTTTCCCCTTTTCATCCTGTTGACATTACAACCACCACAGAAAAGAAAAGAACAAAAACACCCATACAAAGTAAAATGCCCAAAACATAAAAAGAAGTAACCACACAAAATGAAATGCCCAAAACATTAAAAAAACTGCAAAAACACGAAACAAAGTACCCAAAACATGGTAAGAAATTCTGTTGAAAGCACAATGAACTTATACGATAGGAGAAATGTATGTTTTTAAAACTTAATACAAGTGTCAAAACTGAAATAAAAAAGAAAGAAAAAAGAAATATTCCAAATTTCATTGTTACTTTAGATATTTTGACCTGTTGACATTTCGTAAATTGTACTTGCACTCGGTCAAAAAATATTACTTACAAGGACTCTTTAGTAACTTTTAATCGCTGTGATCGTGTTTATAAGGTTTGCATAACAAATCAAGTTAATAATGTTGCGCTTTCACTTAGGCACCAAATGCTAATTATTGGCCGCTAGGCCTAGGCCTTTTAAATAATTTTTGATAAGCGTAACACTCTTAAATTGATTTGTCATGCAAACCTCATATAATCACAGCATTATAAAAATTACTATAAATGCATATGCCTAGGTCTCGGGCGTATCTATTAATGTTTTGTGCTCGAGTAACATTTAAACAGAATTCATTTTATTTTCTATGAAAACTACATAAATATCAGCTCGGAGGACTGAAAACTATCAAAAATATCTAGGCCTAGGGTCTGCTTAACAGTTCCAACCTCAGAAAAGCGCATTGCTGAAATCTTGGACTTCTATGAAAACATTATGAAAATTAGTACGGCACACTGAAAATTGCTAAACAGGCCCAGTCCTAGGGCTTTCTAATTATTGTGTTGTACCTGACTAAAAGTGTAACATTACCTTTAGTTCTTACTAGCAGGGGTACCCGGTATTTCCAGGTAAATATTACTATTTCTAAAATCACTAAGTTCAGCGGGTGAAAGTTAATGAATGAAAAAGCTATTTCCGTAAATTTCCAGGAAACTTATTTTAAATCTTTTGATTTAGTTAATTTAATTATACGAAGAAAAAAAGAGTTTACATTAGTTACATTACATTGTATTTCTGCCTGATAAGGCAACCGTTGGTGGTGAAAGCTAACGTTTATTAATTTGTGTTTTTAATACACCATGAACCGGATATTTCTTTCACTTTATTGTTATCTACGGCCTCTAACCTAGACCGTAAGTGGGGTAATGGAGTGCTGTATTGGGATGCAGTTCTTAAGAGTAAAAATTGTAATTTTTACGAAAATTTTGAATGGGCCCCCTTCACACCGGGCACCGACCCTTTCCGTCTGCGGTCTAAGTTACAATACAATTAGGTAGTGTACTAAATTTGGTCGTTCTAAATTCGAAACTGTAGGTTTTACAAAAATTGGCATGGGGGAAAGGGGGGGGCTCTGAACCCCTGTCTCCAACCGTTTCCAAAAATCGCCTGCATTCTCAGTTAGAGTACCATGACATAGTATACCAAATTTGGTGGTTTTAAATTGAAAACTGTAGATTTTACGAAAATATTTTATGGGGAGGGCTCTGACCCCGTGCCTGACCCGTTCCCAAAACCGTCTACCATCTAAGTTAGTGTACCATGAGATAGTATACCAAATTTGGTTGTTCCAAATTGAAAACTACAGATTTTACGAAAATTTTGTATGGGGGAAGGATCTAACCACCGGGCCCCGACCCGTTCCGAAAATCGTCTACGGTCTAAGTTAGAGTACCATGATATGGTATACCAAATTTGGTGGTTCTAAATTGAAAACTGTAGATTTCAAGAAATTCTTTATGGGGGGGGGGGGGGCTCTGAACCCCGGGCTCCGACATTTTCCAAAAAACCATCTACCGTCTAAGTTAGAGTACCATGAGATAGTATACCAAATTTGGTGGTTCTAAATTGAAAACTCTAGCTTTTACGAAACATTTTTATGGGGGGGGGGGGCTCTTACAACGTGCCCGACCTGTTCCAAAAACCGCCTACCGTCTAAGTTAGAGTACCATAAGATTGTATACCAAATTCGGTGGTTCTAAGATGAAAACTGTAGATTTTACGAAATTTTTATGAGGGGGGGGGGGCTCCGACCCTGCGGGCTCCAACCCCTTCCCAAAACCGTCTAGCGTCTAAGTTAGAGTACCATGAGATAGTATGCCAAATTTGTTGGTTCTAAATTGAAAACTGTAGATTTTACGAAAAAGTGTATTTTCGGTGGAAGTCTGCCCCCCCCCGGCTCAACCCCTTCCAAAAACCGTCTTGCGTCTAAGTTAGAGTACCATGAGATAGTATACCAGATTAGGTGGTTCTGAATTGAAAACTGTAGTTTTTAAGAAAATTTTTTATGTGGGGGGCTCTGACCCCCGGGCCTTGACCCGTTCCAAAAACGGTCTGCCGTCGAAGTTAGAGTACCATAAGATAGTATACCAAATTTGGTGGTTCTAAGATGAAAACTGTAAATTTTACGAGTTTTTCTATGAGGGGGGGGGGGCTCCGACCCCGCGGGCTCCAACCCCTTCCAAAACCCGTCTAGCGTCTAAGTTAGAGTACCATGAGATAGTATACCAAATTTGGTGGTTCTAAATTGAAAACTGTACCGATAGCGTTTTTCAATCCACTTGGGCCCAATCGGCTGGGTGGTTCCATATCCACAATTTGCAGTTACATCTCAACCTATAAGTGGGATTTTTGTTGTCGCCCACGTTCACTGTAACAAATCATGTTTTTACGTATTAATTTTGGTGCTTCGCTATTTGTGATTTTTCTGTTTTAATGTGCCATTGAAGATAGCTCAATATGTTTCCCATGTTCTCTTCGATAATGTTGGGTTTTATGTTGTTGTATATAATTCTTCCTTCTGCACAGTTTACTGCCCACGCAATGTCCCCTTCATTATGTTGAATATTTTTTCAAAATATTAGTCACTGTGTGTATAATATAATGTAACAAGATGCCCTTCTGAGTACATTTAGCGTTATTTCCCCTTGTCACTGAATACTTCTGTACATATGTTGTAAATTTTGAATGTAGCATCACTGTTGCATTTCTGTGAATTAGTACCTAATGTTTAATCTTTAGTATGGTAGTAATGCTTAATTGGAATTTGTGCATAGTATAGAATCATGTCTTGCCCTGTCTACAATACTGTAGGTAAACATTTTCGTTTGTATCGCTCGTGCTTTATTTTATCGCTCCTTCGCCCTAAGTGGCGAAATAATTTTTTTTTTTTTATGATTTTAACAATATTTTGTTTTACGTTTCACTGGAACTTTCCAGCTGATGTATATACCGCTGTATTTATTGGCAGAATTCCATTGTCATGTACATAGAAATGTTATTTTACTGAAGAATAAAGGCAATTTTGAAATGTAGATTTTACGAAAAAATGTTTATTCGGGGGAGGGAGGTCTGACCCCCCTGGCTCAACCCCTTCCAAAAACCGTCTAGCGTCTAAGTTAGAGTACCATGAGATAATATACCAGATTAGGTGGTTCTGAATTGAAAACTGTAGTTTTTAAGAAAATTTTGTATGTGGGGGCTCTGACCCCCGGGCCTTGACCCGTTCCAAAAACGGTCTGCCGTCTAAGTTAGAGTACCATAAAATAGTATACCAAATTTGGTGGTTCTAAGATGAAAACTGTAAATTTTACGAAATTTTTTATGAGGGGGTCACCGACCCCGCGGGCTCCAACCCCTTCCAAAAACCGTCTAGCGTCTAAGTTAGAGTTCCATGAGATAGTATACCAAATTTGGTGGTTCTAAATTGAAAACTGTAGATTTTACGAAAAAATGTTTATTCGGGGGGTCTGACCCCCGGGCTCAACCCCTTCCAAAAGCCGTCTAGCGTCTAAGTTAGAGTACCATGAGATAGTATACCAAATTTGGTGGTTCTGAAATGAAAACTAGATTATACGAAAATTTTGTATGTAGGGGGAACTCTGACCACCCCCCGGGCCCTGACCCGTTCCAAAAACGGTCTGCCGTCTAAGATAGAGGACCATAAGATTGTATACCAAATTTGGTGGTTCTAAGATGAAAACTGTAGATTTTACGAAATTTTTTATGAGGGGGGTCACCGACCCCGCGGGCTCCAACCCCTTCCAAAAACCGTCTAGCGTCTAAGTTAGAGTTCCATGAGATAGTATACCAAATTTGGTGGTTCTAAATTGAAAACTGTAGATTTTACGAAAAAGTGTTTGTTCGGGGGGGGGGTCTGAACCCCTGGGCTCAACCCCTTCCAAAAACCGTCTAGCGTCTACGTTAGAGTACCATGAGATAGTATACCAGATTAGGTGGTTCTGAATTGAAAACTGTAGTTTTTAAGAAAATTTTGTATGTGGGGGGCTCTGACCTCCCGGGCCTTGACCCGTTCCAAAAACGGTCTGCCGTCTAAGTTAGAGTACCATAAGATAGTATACCAAATTTGGTGGTTCTAAGATGAAAACTGTAAATTTTACGAGTTTATTTTTATGAGGGGGGCTCCGACCCCGCGGGCTCCAACCCCTTCCAAAACCCGTCTAGCGTCTAAGTTAAAGTACCATGAGATAGTATACCAAATTTGGTGGTTCTAAATTGAAAACTGTAGATTTTACGAAAATTTTGTTTATGGGGGCTCTGACCAACCGGGCCCTGCCCCGTTCCAAAAACCGTTTACCGTCTAATATTTTTAGTGCCAAAGAAAAACGTAATATTCCTATTCTGTCTGCTTGTCCAAACTTTATAAATTTGATCAGGGAGCAAGACGTTCGAAATCGTACGTTTTCCTGCATTCGTTTTGTATGTAACCAAAATCTGTAAACGCGACGAATTGACGCGCGACGAATCGTCGTGGTTGACGAATTGACGCGCGACGAATCGTCGTGGTCGACGAATTGACGCGCGACGAATTGTCGTAGTCGACGAATTGACGCGCGACAAATTGACGCAGGCGACGAATTGACGTAGTCGACGAATTGACGCACGCGACGAATTGACGTGACACCGTCCGTTCTCACTGCAGTTTACACTGAATAGGCGACGTTCTCAGTTTGGGAAGCTTTGTGTGTCATACGTCATCGGATGGGTAGCGTTGCCACTCATGTGATTTGAAGACACAGGTTTTTTTTTTTTTTTTTTGCATGACTGCGTGTTTGCATTGTTTCTGTTCTGTTTGTCTTCCCATTTTTTGTTCTCTTCTTCTATCAGTATCTTCCATGGAATTGGCATTTCTACTCCACTACTAATGTTGCAGTTTTTTTTCAAATCTCGATACATCAAGAAATACGTGCGCAATAAAGTGCGTTCTGTATCAAAAAGAAAAAAAAAGACATTCCATGTAGGGATTTTTCTATACAGAAATTATTTTGTAATCTTACAAATACCATAGAACGTTTTCATTAAAAAGAACTTTCATTGTATTATGTATACACTCGGTAGACAAAACATTAAAGATAGGGGTGATGGACCTTTGACGTGGGCATCCATTACGCGGAGTTGATCAGTCCCAAACTGAACACGGTCAATAAATAGATGAACCGTTGGGCTTTCCAACAGTGTGTCAGATTTGATGAACGTGGGTAAATCTGGTGATGTTAAACTAGGGGTGAAAGTGTTCCGCCAAAAGGCAGAATTCTACCTTTTCAGAAGTCATTTGGGGATTTCTGAGATTGGTGCAGAAATGAAAAATTGCAGTAAAACAAATTAGATTAGTATAAATAGGCGATTTTCATTATTTGTTTAATGTAAGCACATCGACTAAAATGAAATTTTTATTTGTCCCTAAAGAAGTGTTAAACAATTTTATTGGATTTTATATACGCACATATGGTGCTTAGGCTAGTTAATAAATGCTGAAAGGTTAATTAATTTTGCATATTCCTATGTGGGAAAAGTTCAACCTTTTCCAGCCATGACCACTTTCATACCTGTTTCAGGCTCATACATGCTGACCACTTACCGATTTCAAAACAAATTACATCCAGGTAAAATATTGGAGGCATAAGCAGCATCACCAAGCGAATGGTATGGCACGAGCTGCATGCACTGGGCTACAGCAGGAAAGCCAAGCGTCGGTGTAGAACAGGAATTGTAGCTCAAAAACACACGGGCCCTAAATGTGCGGTACTAGCAATGAGAATTTGTCGTGATAGAAACTGTTTAGATGTCAATCCCAATTATCAACAAAAATGTGAATTCCCAAACTACAGATTAAAGTCATCAGTGAAATGTGTAAAATGCAATCTGCATCTTTATTTAAATAACACAGTAATTGTTTTGTCGAATTCCATGATCATATTTGACAAAGAAAGCCGATCAGATGCTGAAATTTGTAGACGAACGAGTTCAGCTTTGGAAGTCATATCTGTTTTAGACGGATTTAACATGAATGATGCTGTAGGGAGCTTAGAGGCAAATGCAAATTTGAATGCTTTATAGCAAGGCGTTGTTCTTCTCGTGAATACTATATTCGGAGAAACACCTAAACAACACAGGTTTAACAACATCCCAAAATAGATGGACTGCGAGCATACTTTGAGAACAACAAGACACGATTTTATAAACGACACAAATATTCTTGATTATTACTTTGCACTATGGGCGGTAGCTACGAGACATTTGATTAATCGTTTTGATCATTATTAAATACGGCAATCTGCTTTCATATCTGATTACGTTTTCCTCAAAAATAACAAATGGTTCAGATCGATTCAAGTTCCTGTAGTTTAGTTTGTAATCGTGAAACAGGTCTTCATATATGATCGACTGGAAACGTATACAAAGAAAATTACGTACGGTTTCTTTTTGCAGGAGTTAACTCAAAAAACAGTTCTTCAATTGGCACACATGCACTAAATACCTTGGTTGTCACTTTTATCGCAGTTGCATTCGAATATTGTGTTCTTTAACTGCACTCAAACACACAAACATCAGGTTCACCACGTGCGTCGTATCACTTGGCTGCCGCAGCGCGGAGGAAATGAAGTGGGGGGAGAAGGGATAGTAGGTTTCCGTCAACACCTAAAACTCTCTCTGATTTTGGGTCAGGGTGAATGACCGACGCTGCTGACACCACCCGCGGTTCTTTTTGGAAATGATCCTCTAGGTTGCACGTAGTCTTCGGTCTTGCTCCGTCGAGATTTGCCTTGCCGTCGGTAGTCAACGCACCAGTCACACATTGCTGCCGTCCTTCCTTACAGAAGAACAATACATATAAATATTCTTGCTGTTGTTTTCGCTTTTCATGGACAGAATGTCTCACTGGCAATTCGTTCCAAGTTGCCCTAAGTTTTAAGCAAGTGAAGGAGATCACTCTATTCTTTTTTCTCAGAGCGATGGCCCTTCAGTAGGTCTTTCCTCAACCGTTCCATTTACGCAACTGTCGTTTATCCCTTCTTCTTTCATCTGCGTCATGTGCTTTGCTTTCAAGCCGGACTACACATCCAGCACTGGAACTTGACACAACATTAAAAAGAAGACAAATTTATGGCCATTTGCGCTCTTTTGCTCATTTTCCATTAAATCCTTGTAAGTTGCAAATAATAGCCTAGATGTGCAACGTACCATCTTTCCTCTCAGTTACTAAGACTAACAGCCACATGCCACTCAAAATTAGGAAAATTTACGACCCAAAATGCATTCGGTGAACGAGACCATCCGAGCATCGCAACTTGCCTCCTAATTTCTCCCCCTTTCGATGAACAAATGTTACTCCGCTCTTTTCATATTCGACTAAATCAAAGCTCTATAATGAATTAGTTCTTAATTAATTCGATTGTTCCATCACGCCTACGAATTCAAAAATAATGTGGGGCAGATGGTGTCAATACGTTTTCAAAGTGGTTTCGAATGATAGTATACGGAATTAAATATGTTCCGACTGTGATGTACGTCAAGGAAACTTGGGTGCTGTAGGTTTCACAACTTACATTCCTTATGGTGAATTATCTTGGTCTGAGCATGTGCGGAACGATGAAATTGTGGAATGTTAAAGATTTCATGAATTTATTAGATTTTGCCTGGGACTTCGTCGCATGGAACTTGGAACATATCTATTAACCAAACATACTCTCTCAAAATATATTATCATATGTAGTTACAATGGTTCTGCGTATACCAAGTTTTTAGATGGGTTGCTTCTAGTAATTACTTTTTTATTTATAAATTTTTTTCTTATTTTGGTTATTGCAAATATTCAAAATGATTAGTTTTTCCGAGCTATACCGTGTGTGTGTGCCATCTGTCCTGTTACTGCAGGCGAAGTTAACACAGTAGCTTGAATAATACTGGTACGCGGAGCTTTCATCCGCAATCTTGTTTCGTTGCACATGTTTGAAGGACTGAGGGCCGCCCCGGTGGCGCAGTGGTCTAAGCGATGGCCTCTGATCATTCGTCCGAACGGGGTCCGGGTTCGAATCCCGGTGAGGCATGGATGTTGTGTTTGTCTTACGGCACTGGCTCTATCCCTTCCCTGGAACCAGTGACCCTAAATTAGGGACAGGCGACTGCTTATAGCCCATTGAGTTGCTCACGGTGGTCGTTAAAAGTCCAATCAAAAAAAAAAAAAAAGAAAAAGGACTGAGGTTGCGTAAAAATATAATTGGAGTGCTACATTACTTATTCATACAAATGCTCAAAACATAATACAGGTACCCACTCAAAATTCACTTAAAACTGAGATCTTTGCAATCAATGATGCACTATCATTGCGTACGTCTGGTCACGGGCCTATTGTCTTGGCTATGCCGACGCAACATGGTATTCTACTAATATAGAAGTGGGCGTGTCTTCCCTTGTTTTTCCCACCCCTCACACCTCATGGCACCCCGTGCGAGACGCAGCGGTGTTTTACATAAACCTTTGCTGTTCAGCCCCAATTTTTCATACCGTAATATTATATAGCCTAGGTCCATTAGGAAGAAATAAACTTTCGGATGGCGAAACAATTTTTCAAATCGATTTAGAAGGTTCTGAAATTACCTGTTACAAACATTCAAACTTTTACTCTTTATTATATTAGTATAGGTAAATCTTAATGCTTGTTTTAGCCAGGAAACATAACAACACATTATGAATCTGGAAAAGGACAGTTGTGGACGACTTCATGACTGAAGTGAAATCTCTGAAATGACAAGGGCTGGACATATTGCTAGTAGAATTGACCACCGATGGATAACTGAAATCCATTTTGACTAAATAATATATACCTAATAAAATGCAAATAAGTATAAGAATAGGGAAGGGGACTTTAATATAATGCGTAAGGTATTTAAGGAAAAATGTAATATTAAGTTCTTGGGGAAACACTTTTCTTCGTTAACTGTTATAAATTTTATAATTCTACTAATTCTTTGGAAAATATAGTGTGATTATAATCATATTAACAGCACTGAAATGTGCATATCGTTGTGCTGTTTCTATTACGAAATTTATGGTTCTTTCTTAATGACAAGTAAAATTAGAAGAGGTCCATAACTATCGATAGTTGCAGCGATTGATATTTCCCTATAGTACGAAATAAAGAAAATAACTATCGATAGCATGTTGGTAATGATTTCTCTGGAGGAATGTTGTTTTCTGTGGTGAAGAATGATTTCTGGCAACATTGTTGATTACTTTCTGTATTTCACAAACGACAGAGTCCGATAAATTTTTTGTAGCGCATCTTTAAAAGATCCATTGCAAACCAAGTTTCGTGACTAGGCAAATTCCAAAGACGAAAAGCTTTTCATGAATTACGAACAAGTATTATTTTTCCTTAATTATAACGTTCTGTTTAGCGTTGTATATATATATTTTTCATTTTCTTTCGATAAAAGCGATAGAAGGAAATTTTTCATTTCTACTGGCTCAAAGTATTTTTCAAACAGATATTGGTCATATAGCAGAAATGACCCGTGAGAAAATGGATAAATAAAAAATATTTCAATAGGTTTCTCTTTCAGTTAGTTTATCTTTCTGCATTTTTTTTTCGTAAATCTATCCTCATTGTGTTAATACCGGGAAAGGAATCAACGGAGCTGAGCAGAGTGCATGTTTTATTTGGTGTCGAACCCGATGGCTAGGTATCTCGGCAATCGAGAATTAACTGGATAAAATCTGGAAAATTGAAATAGATAAAGAAATGAATCACGGTTGTGTTGAATTTGAAGAGTGATGAATATGCCAAGTAAAACATGAAACTGTGAAATCGGTAATTATATGCGTAGAGAAATCCTGTAAAGGGAGAATGAAAGGCAAAGGCGGTCATGTTTGAGATTAGAGCGAATTACAGATGACATAAAAACCAACATGGCGAAGAGAAGTAACCACAACGGTTCGAATCTTTTGCAAGAATAATGCATTGCGAATTTCATAAATTTGCAGCAAAAAGAACACACGGGGTTTTTTCTTCACATTTAACATCTTATTAGGAATATTGCAACGACAGAAATATTAGAGAAAACATATGCGAAGGAAATATGCACTGTTAATCATATATACTCTTAAAGGATATATGATTAACAGCTGAATTTTCTTACGCTAAAGGGGGAAAATTTTAATGAATTGTGGGATGTATTCCCCTTTTGGACACAACGAATGAGCTTAAATTGAGCTTTCTTAACACTAGTGGGAAAAACATTCACCCTACACCGATGAAAAGTAAAACATCAGCTGTGTAAATAATGGTTTACACTTACAGAAATGAAACACGTAAGTTTAGAATATTTTTTTCGGAACTTATTGAGAGTTCAGAAAAAAATATCGGTGTACTATCAATATTCAGAACAGGACAAAACTATCTGTCCTATCGATGGTGTATCCAGCTCTGAAATTAGGTGTATGTTTCCGGAAAGATGGCGCGGTTTCCCTGCAATCTATTTATATCATGGTGCATTAAATCATAATGCACAATGTACCATAGCTTGAAATATAATATACACATCATTTTTACTTCTTTATCAGGGTAACGATACATGGCATAATACTTCTATTCATGGTTTCCGAAAATTACAAAATCCGAAGACGACTGCGATGTGCTGTAAATATTTCAAAGCAAACAATAGTCTCCAATACACTTTTGCATGGAATATGCAGAAATTTACCTTCATCTTTAGACAGTACACATGGTATTATATTTTTTCTGTAATTTCCGACGACTTATGGGATAAATATTTGCTGTACTCTTATATTGGTTAAGGATTGACTTAGGTTTTCAGCAACAAATTTTTATTGATCGGTATGACTTCCTTTATTATGCCTTCAAGAAAACCACGTTTCGTAGTTTTGAGTTTTACTTTTGAGATTTACTCGTTTTTTTAGATTTTCGAACACTATGTAGAAACGCTAGCAGAAATCTGCACATATACATTTTAAATGGCATGATAGATCACGTGTACAATTGATCATCCAGACGATATTAGTTATTTAGGGCAAACAATGTTCTTTCAGTGTAAGATTATAACGTTTTTGCTGTAGTTATAGAACATCACTTACCTCAATAGAACATCGCCGAAGATACTGATTGAGACTTTTGAAAAAGCAATAAAAATTATTTGGAATACCCCATGATTTTACTCTTAGATGGGTTATTTGTTTCCTCTTAAATCTCTCTCTTTCTCTCGCATTGAACTTTAAATTCAGTTTTACTCAACGAAATAAAAATCAGATATTTATTACCAATGAATTACATCTTTGTTATAAACTGAATGATACATAAACAGAGTGCTGTATAAAACTAGAAACATTGTTTTAATAAGAGTAATTTATTTTCAAAGGTTATCTTAATTGGTTTGGATCTCTTACATTACATTAAGGGGGCGAAATTTCCCATTCAAGTAATGACTTATCTTTCGTAACGAAGCTTCATTCGGTGGTAGAAAGATGGCCTTTCAATGAGTTCCGCAGCCTGCTCTTTTAAATTTCATAATGTATGACAAAGGAAAATAATTAAAAAGATGTGAGGTACTATTCCTAAATGCTAAAAACCTATCACTGAATTATCAGTATCACATGGGTTCTTAGTATTCTCACAGAAACCAGGATTCTAACATGGAGTAAAATTGCAGCAATTTTTTTTAGACATCCGATGCTCTATTAGCAGACATCGCCTAACAATGGTTATTTTTAGTTGTCGTAGAAAAGCTGCTGTGGGATTAGCATTAAGATTTACCTCCATAAAACTGAACCTCTTAACAGCGTTTACAAGACACTCCAGCTAGTCCTGAAGATGTACGAACGTCTTGTTCCTTTGGATTTATCGTAATTCCTTTGTTGTTCAGCGCGTGAGGTAAGATAGAGAAATATAATGCTGATATAAGAACTGCGCCTTGAGAAAATGGATTGGATTATGGAAACTACCGTAGTGTCTTTGAGTGGAAAAAAATGAATTGAAATATAGTGATACATGAGGCGAGCTCCAGTGTAATTTTCAGTCGCCTTCCATGAGATGCTGGAGTGGTTGCTGTTGCCTTGAATGTTTCCCTTTGAGTGTGGCACCTTTTGGTTTGGTCCATGTGGGTTCTGTTACTGCTTCCCGGAGCGCGGCTAACAAACAGTGAAGTTTCATTTCACTGTCTAATATTTATCTTCTTAAAGCGTGTCGTAAACGTAACTCCTAACTTGCGACTTCTAAGCCTGTTTAGGAGCACACGTCATACACTTCTAAAAAATCCTCCGCACCATCATTTCTTTGCTTTATTTAATAATCACAATGGATTTTATTCTGGATTTGGAGAAAGTCCTGCATCCGTATTCTTTGTTTATAAGATTCATTCCCTTTCTCTGCTTCTGTACAAACGCATCGAACTAACAAAATTAACTAACACCTGACCTCTAATGTGCCGTTTATGGGGACTCGAACCTACATCTTTCTGCTCCGAAGCTGAAAGTTTTCTCAATTGAGGTATTCCGGCATTTGCTTGTCATTGCTTTTTACCGTCTTGTTATGTGCGTCACCTCTGTAAAACGTCTCATGGAAAATTCGATGAAGTGTAAAAATACGCAATGAAAGGTTATTATCTACCAAGAAATTGGTATCGGACGCTTCATGTCATCGGCTACTTCAGCGCTTTGTGATGTGTTTTATACCTGTGTCCACGGAAATTGCTTCCTGTGGATAATTATAATTGAATAAAGCCCACTAGAGGATTCAATATTTCACTATTTTACACACCAAGAATGGTTTTAGATTCCTTTCTGAACTATGGAATTCAAAATTGACTTGTATCCTTTGCTGACGTCTAATGTTTTTCATAAAAGTTGACAGTTGATTTCCTAGTTACGCTGCTAAACATCAAAATCAGACAATGAAATAAACGTATTTAAAAGTACGTTTCATAGAAGAAGTTTATTGAACGAAAGAACTTAGAAGTTCATGAATATCAGTGTCAAAATTAAACTTGAATGCAAAAAAAAAAACAAATAAAAAAAAAAAAGGGGGGTAAACGTGAAAACAATAACTATCGTTATTTTCTTTCATGAATTTAATACAGCCACGTTTTCGTAAATCATTTGTTGAAAGCAAAACCGGCAGTTCAGATCAGGTCGTCATTTCTTCTGTCCTTGTGTGGTTGAACTTCTTTTCATTTCTTTAGAAGTGTAGCGATTAAATTGAACCCATGCGATTATTAGCAACATTTTGCGTTGCATTGCGGATGACGTTCAAAACATGGTAATGATGTTCAAATATCTTCAAAGGACCTGTACTTCTCCCTGCAACTCTATCAAGAACACAATAAAGACGCTTCTATATCTGATCGACTTTGAAAAATTTAAGTAACAGATCATAATTCCATGTCTAAAACATTTTGGAAGAATTTGGTTCATTTTTGCTCAAATCGCTTCCGGAAGACCAAAGCAGGAAACGTTTCCCGCAGACCTCTGATTAGCGTCTCTTAGAATAGACTTGAGACAATTTCTAAATTTTAATTAAATAAAGGAAACAAAAGAGTCGGTTTACATGTAGTTGCAAGAAAATTTCTTTTCAACGCGATTAAAAATTATATATTCTTCCCAGGAAGGTCATTTATTTTTGCACTGAAAGACCCGTGATACAATTCTGGAAAAATAACTAAGGCCCCAGAAAGAATGCATAACGTAGCGCGGTGTTATCAATTATGTGTGTAAAAATGAATTGACAAAGCAAAATAAACAAGAAACGAAACTGATGTATTTTAATGCTGAACTGCAAAATTTTATGAAACATATTGTTGTTTATATAATTTCCTTATAATACATTATGGAAAAAATCATAAGACCAGTAGGGATTTTGGCCAAAAGAAAAAGCAGTAATGAAGAATATTGCCTCGTTTTTCGATGATTGGGATCATTCGTGCAATCAGAGAAATCATAAGCCCTTTAAAATATTTTGGGGAATGTTCCGTCAGGCTTGTTCGTTAGATACAATTAGCTTCTTTATATTCTAACACTAATAACCATTTTCGTGTATTTTGTGCGTAAATATGCCTCACCACAGATTCTTCATAGCGTGCAGATCGGGACTTCTGGCTGGCCAGTGAATTGACTATACATCATTGGCCTCAAGCTATTATTTTGAGGAAGCAGAAGCATGAACAGAAGCATTATCCTTTTGAAAGATGTAGTCCCCAGATCTGATCAGCAGGGACGCACTTTACAAATCTTCGCCTAGTATACCCGATAGGTTTCTGAATATTTTCCTGGAGGCATAAAAGCGAGAGATATAGTTCTGTTAGCTGCGAAACCATCAAGCAGCATCACAGAATAACCAACAATGAGTTGTTGCTTCGTAAAGGAAGTTTCGCCGCGACGAATGTCATGCCAGTAATTCCAATAACCGTGCTGACCATTTAAATTAAATTATGTTTCATCGGAAAGAACGACATTCTCCCACCTAATACTAAGAGTCAGACGCTTTAAAGCAAATGAAACTCGACGCTGCTTATGATTTTTCTGAGGGGTGGTTGATCTCCTACATTTCAATACCGACTATTCGGATTTCTCAGTAAAACTTTATACACAGTTCTACTGGAACAAGATAGTTCTAAAGCACTACTAATTTGGGACGACGATTGTTTTTATGAAAAGTCTGGTAGGAATGGATTTATTTTAACGAGAGGTAATAGATAATGGCCTACCTGTGCATCTTCGTTTGCCGTAATTTCCAAGATCTTGCGAAAAAAGTAATTACAGCAGATTTGCATTTCATCATTTGTGGTGAAATTTTGCGTTCACTCATTCCACATGCTTTGGAAGCCAGATTTATTTTTTATTGGAGGTTTAATGATCACCGTGAGCAAATTATTGGGCTGTAAGGAGGCGCCCGTCCATAATTTAAGGCCACTGGTTCCAGGAAAGGGAGAGAGCCAGTGCCGTAAGACAAACACAACATCCATTCCTCACCGGGATTCGAACCCGGACCCCTTACCGACGAATGATCAAAAGTCATCGCTTAGACCACAGCGCCACCGGGGAGGCCCGGAATTTTTCCTTGTTCAGTCTTCTATAACGTTTCGCTTTCTGCGTTGTAAAGGGTACATGTATTGCGTGACGAACTACGTACAATGACTCAGGACATTCAGCAGTACGGATCCCAACATCATAAGATATGGCGATTTAGAACGTGGCGTACGAAAATACCACTGGCCTTTTATATGTTTAAAAGCTGTATAACCTATTTAAAATAAAATATCATGTGTTTGAAACAATTTTAAGTGCTTTTAAACAAATACTAGCAAGAAATATTACTGTTTGCTTCAATGTCATGGCATGGGCATAATCCGCTGCCCTCAGTTCTAGATTTGGCGATTTTTGTATTGGCCTTAAAGATATTTCTTGCATTGTATCGTCCACGTTAAACAGTACTGAACATTGTAAAACAATTCCTGAGAAAAAAAATAGCGGTCGTTTGATACTTCTACATTACAAACAGCGGGAACGCCATAGTATGTTCAGGCTCATTTGCGTGAAGTTCAAGAACATTTTCTTCTTTCAATGTAATTTAAATATCTTATTTTTCACACGTACCTTCTGAAGTAGTTTACTAATTAAAAAATTATATTCATATAAACCTAGAACTTTGTTCCAGGTTTATTCATGTAAACCTAGAACTTTGTTTGAATTTGTGTTCCATTAGCGTTTAACCTTTCCTGAGAAGCAGGTCTTTGAGTTGCTGTTAAATTGTAGTACGGTCAGACGAGGAACAAAGATGAGTATTTTTAAATTTTGGAGAAAAAATGTACAAAGAAACTACGCTTTATTCAAGATACTTAAACCTCTAGATTTCTTGAGCGAGTATATCCTTGTGATGCAATGTGCAATCAAATCATAAACAAGAAAGTTAACACCTAATTTTCGGGTGTAATGAGCACGTCTTTTGAATCCGTTCTGACGCGAATTAAATTTATCAAAACTCTTCAAAGTCAAGGATACTGGTATGGAAAGCAATAGTACCTGACTGTAGAAAGAAGTTCTTCAATCGGGTTTTTAATCCCACATATATTGATGTAAACCGAATCGTGATTTTACGCCCTATGGTTGCAGAATTATTCGTTGAGCAAAATTTGAAATTTCCGTATTTGAGAAACATTTCGCGGCGGAAACCCTCTCCAACAAAGATATAATTTTTCAAATCGGGCTCTTCGAAGCAGATATAAGGACATACGTCCCCATAGAGATATATAAGATATCATCTACGCCCCTGGTAGGAAAATCTTGTATTATTTTGAAAGGAAAGTATTCTGAAATGGTTTTTCAATGTGCGCGGTAATTTTCCAGGAAAAAAATAATTTTAATTGAGTTTTTAGCAGCTTAGATTTTGCCCCAAATATATCAGAAGCAGAAATTAACTCTTACGCCCCCTGGTGGCCAAACCATTCTTACCAAATATTAGAAATTGCATGAAAAGTATTTCATAACAGGAGCTGTATGCGATACAGGGTGAATTTTTCAAAACGGAGTTTTAGAAGCTGAAATATCGAGAAAACGCAATTTACCTTTACAAGCCTTAGTGGAAAGTCTATGATTTACGTAAAATTTTTGATATTACATGGAAAACATTTCGCACCGAAAACGCTATCAAACAGAGAAGGAATGATTGAAATCTGACTCCTAGAAGAAGAGTCCAGACTTCCTCTCTCGGCCAAAAGGCTTTGATCAGTGATATTACATTTAAATTGTATTGCTTGTTGTTTAAATAATTTTGTGGTTGTGGTGCGAAGGATTAAGGCTTGTGCATTTTGAAGTTGTGGGAACTCGAGCGTTACAAAATGAAGAAAACTGTAAAAAGTAGAGTAAACTAACGATTGACCGAAGTAAGTAAGTTATAACGATTCGATGTTTAAACCAAGTATAAATAGTGAGAGCTGGAAGGTAAGAAACACTAGGAAGAATACCATGTATTGTGACAGCTATTTAGCAATGGGTTTTGCTTGGACTGGTGAGGTATATTGCCCCATTTCATTGCGTAGTATTTGCAGCAAAAGGCTAATTATCAAACTTACTCAATAACATAATTTGTGTCAGAATCGTATTAATATATTTTTCATCCCAATTCAGTATTACTGGTGACTTTTTTATTCGTTCGTTTTAGATAATCTGGCAAAGTAAATTAAATCTCGCGTAATTATGTGAACCGGGCTTCCTCGATGTCTGAAGGCATAGTTCAAGGGTTCCGTGAAGTGAAAACGGTTGTTAAAGACTGCTCTAAGGGTTGTTGTGCGCAATGCAACTTGTGTTGTGTGTGGGCTTCAGAAAGCTGAAGATCAAAACTTTTTACTCGAAGTACTTGTTACAGTCACTGCATAGCTCAGCTTATAAATCTATTTTAGAATTGGTATATATATAACGTTCATATTTGCAATTGTTAAGAATGGCATTCTCCAGAGAAAAACTAAACGTCTTTAGCACAGCATAGTCCAATCGGTGGAATACAACTGATTTTTGTAAACCTTTACCGGAGAGAGTTTGGATTTTGATAAGAAAAGTAGATTCCAAAGTGCTAAACATAAATTATTTTTCCTAATTTAACAAAAAAAACATGGAATACAAAGCATTGCGCTACGTATTTCTCTCAATGTGCTATGGAACTGAATAATTTTTTTGCGAAATTAGAATAAACAATTGACATTCTTATTCTATTAACTTAAATCGTAGTCGAACATCGTAATCGTAGTTGACAAATTGGTTTTACCCAAGTGTCTCTTTTGCTCATTATAATTTGTAATAATATATTTATTCAATCAGAGTTGTCTCGTTATCAGTGGATTTATTTGTCCGTGGCCCAACGTGGTACTAAAAAATTTCACGGAAAATTCCAGTAAGAAGCAATTCACAAATTTCAAATTTCGCACCGTTCCAAGTAGCGTAATGAAATATCACTGCGTACTCCACCCGGGACGTGAATCATCTCTTTGTCCAGCGTATCCCGTTGTATACGCTAACAGCCCGTTAGTTACTTAGTTGCCATCTCGGGTATCATTTCGATTGTCGCTGTATGCACTGCATGTGTTCAACTGATCCTTCTTTTACTTAATAATGGCCACAAAACGCAAGAGTGGTGATTCTAGATATTCGGATATGCGAAGAGAAGCAGTAAGGTGCTTCTTTTAAGCGAAAAGGTCAAAGTTCTCGACTTAGTAAGAAGAAAAAAAAATGCTGAGGTTGCTAAGATCTACGGTTAAAACGAATCTTCTGTCTGTAAAATGTGAGGAAAGAGGAAAGAAACTCGTGCGATTCTGGTGATCACCCATCAAACTACGAAAGTTACGGCCACAGTGCGAACACACAAGAACAGAAAACGTGTTCCGATTGATTGTAACATGTTGCGGCAGAAAGCATTGTGCTAATACGAAGACATCAGCAAATAATTCCTTGAAACCAGTGACACCAAGCTATCTACTCTAAGCAGGTGATGGTTACACAGATTCAGAAGGTTACACTGAAAAATATAAAAATTACTGGAGAGGCTGCGTCTTCCGATTAAGAAGATGCTGCCAGATTTCCGGCAGAGTTGAAGAAGTTGATTATAGAGAATGGATAACACCTAAAGCAAGTTGTAACGACCCTCACTCTTTTCTGTCTCTTTCGTAACATAGCTGCGATGCGGTGAGAGCCGTCACATAATTTTGTTGGTTCTTTCCATAGAATCCCAACCTGAAAATTACAGAGTTCACAAAAAAAAAAAAAAAAAATAAGGAACAGTTTATCGCACTAAAACTATGTTGCTTGAAATTTTTCAAATGCTGGTTAAAGGAGTGTTCTGTATGGACCCTGGACCCGAACGTGTTGCTTCCCGCAAACCGACGATGCATCTACGAGACGAAAACCTAATTACGCTCTCCCGTAAAACAACAAATTCTTTCGTTTTTCTGACGCCAAATTATCAACCCGACCTGTCCCTGAAAACCCACGGTCGTCCCGTCTCCCACTCTTCGACGTTCAAAGTATCCTTTCTCCCTTAAAAACTTCCGACAATTTCCAATTCCACTCAATCGGGTTTCGGTGTGTTTCCTCGCGAACGTTTGGCCACCTGTAAAAAACCTTAATCTTGCATTTCTGTCCTGAACGCGCCCTTGAAATAATCCCATTTCCACACCAAACAGGAACAATACACTTCAATTACTTATGTACAAAGAGGAATATAATGCGTCTTTTCGCGTGTATCTTACATCAATAGCGTTAAAACATACTGATTTCCTCCGCTCGGCCCAAAAATGGCGAGAACAAAGATATCCCACGTGCGAATGAACATTTCTTTACATATTAATAATTAATTTTTATTACATGGGTGCTAGCGAATCTTACACAAGTCGTCAATTGCAATGAAACCGGACGGTTATGGAAGAAGATGCCCAATAGAACCTACATTCATAAAAGTGCAAAGGAAACACCAGGTCATATAACATGCAAAGACAAATTAACTAGGGTACTATGTGACAACGCTGCAAAACACATGATAAAATGACGCGTAGTGTACATGGCGAAGTACTCACGTGCAGTCGGGAACGAAAGACAAAAATTATCTGCCCGTATTATGGCAACATAATCAGAAAACGTGTGTGACAGCCACCTTGCTTATGCAATAGTTCTACCAATGCTTCATCCTAGAAGTGAAAAAACTTTCGAAAAGGGAGTGGTGAGGTTTTTCTTTAAAGTTCTGCTATACACATAGTAATAATACTAAATGCATTTGTCCATTCTGAATCTGTTTGACATGAAAATGAAATGGTCGAAGTTGTTTTTAATCTAATCTTCCGACTTCTTTGTGCAATAGAGTATTACTTCTAATTGTAACTGGAAAGTTGGTAAGAATTATTTCACAGTCCTTTCAACTTACTTGTGTTATTGCTGTCTATTCATTATTCCATGGTATACAAAGAAACGCTTATTTTTTTTCTTTTGTTAATATTTTTAACAGTTTTTATTCCAATTTTTCTTTTCTCTGCATGAGAAAGTTGCTCAAAAGAATTTCACTTCGAACCTATCCCGATCGCTTGAACGTATGTTGAAGCGCATTGTATTATCGTCGTTAATCCCACCGGTCTAAAAATTTTATGATTTTTTTGTGGTTATCGAAATATTATTAATTAATCTATTTTGTGCCGATGATCACGTAAGTAGTAATTAAATTGGCATAATATATCTCCTTTTTGAAAAGAAACACCCCTTTGTGTAGAGTGGAGTGTGTATAACAAGCTTCCCTTTATAATACACTGACGGAAAAAAATCCCAACACCACGAAAAAAAAAGTTGTAGAGGAATGAAATGGCGGCAATACATTTGTATAGGTAACACATTTAATCGATTAAGGTTTCAAGATCACAGCTTAATGTAAGCGCGAGAAGAGCCATTTTAAATGTGAAATGCTGGTACATTAATAACCGGTGTAACCGCCAGAATATTGAATGTAAGCATGCAAACGTTCATGCATTGTGTCGTACAGGTGCTGGATGTCAGTTTGTGGGAAGGAGTTCCATGCCTGTTGCATTTGGTCGGTCAATACAGGGACGGTTAATGCTGGTTGGGGGTGACGCTGGAGTTGTCGTCCAATGATGTCCCATACGTGCTCGATTGGAGAAATATCTAGTGATCTAGCAGGCCACGGCAACATGTCGACGCTCTGTAGAGCATGTTGTCTTACAACAGCGGTATGCGAGCTAGCGTTATCCTGTTGGAAAACACCCCTGGAATGCTGTTCATGAATGGCAGCACAACAGGTTGAATTACCAGACAGACGTACAACTGTGCCGTCAGGGTGCGTGGGATAACCACGAGAGTGCTACTGCTGTCATAGGAAATTGCTCCCCAGACCATAACTCCAGGTGTAGGTCCAGTGTGTCTCGGCCGCAGACCGGTTGGTTGCAGGCGCTCACCTGGCCTCCTTCTAACCAACACACGGCCATCACTGGCACCCAGGCAGAACCGGCTTTCATCAGAAAACACAACAGATTTCCACTCCGTTCTCCAATGAGCTCTAGCTTGACACCACTGACGTCGCAAACGGCAGTGGTTTGGAGTAAGTGGAATCCACGCTACAGGGCGTCTGGCTCGGAGCTGTCCTTCAAGTAACCGATTTGTAACAGTTCGTTGTGTCACTGTGGTGGCAACTGCAGCTCGAATTGCTGCCGCAGACGCAGTACGACGCGCCACAGCCATACGCCGTACACGGCGATCTTCCCTCTCAGTAGTGCCACGTGGCCGGCCGGAACCCGATCTTCTTGAGGCAGTACCTTCCCTTGACCACCGCTGCCAACAATCATGTACAGTGGCTGCATTCCTGCCAAGTCGTTCTGCAATATTGCGGAAAGAAAGTCCAATTTCTCGTAGCCCTATTACACGACCTCGTTCAACCTCCGTGAGCTGTTGATAATGGCTTCGTCGTCTTCTTAAAGGCATTCTTGACTAGCATCAACACACTACGTCGAATCTCATCGATAACTAACGCTCACGAACGTTACAGCGCGTATTTACAGCAAACCTGCTTCGCATGTTCAGAGGGCGCTAGTAGCGCCACACGTATGCGCACAGCGCGAAATTTGCATATACGTCATCTTACAGATGTACTCTCAACGCCTACCTACTGTCGTTTATCTAACACAACCCCTTCTTGGTGTTGGGATTTCTTTTTCCGTCAGTGTAAATATCTTATGCTTGACAAAAAGTTTTGCAGAACCTTGACTTAAAATATCTAAATGTAAATAATCTCCATTTTACGAAATCAATTGCTATATAAATTTTTTTTTTTTGACTAAAATTTGAATATAGTAGGCTACAATTTAGAGTTACTTTTATCGATCGGCAAATTTTCATCCTTAATTGCGATGAAAATATCCTTTGAAATATTTACCATGGGAAAAATAAGCCTGATATTTTTGATAGATCCATTATAATTAAAAATAAGTGTGCAACAATTTTGTATCATTATGTCTGGAAACTTCAGAATCAACTAGTACATTATTTCTCAGAAAAGTTGATCAGCTTTACTTCGAGTGCCTGAAATTCGTTTAATATTTTTAATGTACAATCATCCTCAAAAACCTAGTCGTACCCAAAAGAAAACAACCGACAGGAATGAAATTTGGTTGGTAGGTTTGACATAGTGTGACACGCAAATGAGTCAAGTATTACGTTCGGCCGCGCATGTGACGCAAGCAAAGAGAGGTCGTAGCGCTGTGCCGGACCGACTATATAGGGTCGTCCCATTGCTCGTGCTATTGTGTTAGTTTCTTTGTAAGTGACGTATGCCTAGGAGAAAAGTTCGGAAACAATTCGAACAGTCGGACAAGTTCGAGAGGGGTCGCGTCGTCGGGCTCTGAGAAGCGGGATGGTCTTATAGCCGTATTGCGCACCATATCGGTCGTGTGGATATTACCATAGCACGATGTTGGTGGCAGCGGACAGAACAAGGAACGCAGCAGCGACATCAAGGGTCTGGGAGACATTGACGAACAATGGACAGAGAGGACCGACGAGTTTTTCGACATGCGTGGAGTGACCCAACAGCCACAATTGCGGATATTCAGCGAGCAGTGTTGCCCTTCACGCATCGTCCAATTAGTGACAGCACCATTGGCTGAAGGCTGCACGACGTATGACTACTTGCACGAAGACGTTACAACGACTACCCTTTACACCTTTGCATCGTCGCCAAAGACTACAATGGTGTCCTGCCAGACTCTCATGGAGCTACGCAGAATCGCAGCAGGTGATTTTCAGTGACGAGTCCCGTTTTTGTCTTCGTGGAAACAACCAACGAATTGTGTGTGGAGGCACAGTGGTTAGCTCCAAGATGAACGGTTTGTTTTCGAACATTACACTACCAGAAGGCCTGAGGTAATGGCGTGGCATGCAATTGCTAACGATGCCAGGTCACCTTTAGTGTTCATTACAGGCACTTTGACAGCCCAACGCTACGTTAATGAGGTATTGCAACCAGTGGCCTTACCCCTTTTTTTGAAAGCTCACTCCGGTGCGATTTTCCAACAAGGCAACGCTTGTCTGCATACTGCTGCTGTTTCTAAAGTTTGCCTGCAAGACACTCACACTCTGCCATGGCCAGCCGCATCGCCAGACCTATGGCAGATTGAAAATGTGTGCGATGCTATTGGACGCGTTTTTTTCAATACAATCCCACTGCAAAATCTGAAGGAACTGCGAGAGAAGTTTCAAGCTGCAAGGGATGGCTTACCGCAAGACACCATTAGGAACCAGTACAAATCTATACCGAGAGGTCTGGCATGCCGTGTGAACAAACATGGCGGCACAACCCCATACTGAAAGTCACTACTTATTGGCGTGTAGCTCAATAAATATTGCTCATATCAGTCTCAAAGTTTAATCATTTACTGTTCCTTGTAATCTTTACCCTCCTCCCGTATAGCATTGCAATCCGACACGTCCTTATGGGTTCAACTATTTTTTTTTACCATGAGTGTATTTACAATCTTCCTAAAATGCGCAAACAGTTAAGTTCCTGATGAATAGGATTTAGTGCACCTACGTTCTGACACCTAGGTTCATATATTCTGAAAACATACGACGAACGTTTGGCATATATTTTTCTTGTCGGAGAAAATTTTATTTGACGGAATCTAGAACCATATTAAGGCTTTGTGGTGTTTTTTTAATTATACATAAAACAACAGTTTTGTGTCACGTTTAAAAAATATTTTAAAAAGTTTATGGACCGTTTCGAGAAACATATTCGGCAACTGATGGTTTTTCAACCACTGAACGTTTGGTCCCTTGACAAACCACAAAACGTAGGAGGGGCTCCATTATCTATAAGAGAATGACACGCTACCCAAGTAATGTGTAAATTTAACAAATAATGTCCTTTTCTTGATAATTCACATACACGAATACACTTTGAAAAGAGACCAGACAATCAAATTTAAAAAGAAAAAATTCTACCTTTCAAATTAATGCAAATGTCACAGAATTGCACATGCTGCTATTCATATAAGCAGTGTAATTTCAGTGCAGTAAGGACATTTGATTAAAGGTAAAATGCCGGTACGACTGTTAACTTTATCATGTAGAAGGCAGAAAGGAATTTTCTAGTATGAAGAAAATCAGAACTAGGTGTCATGAAAACATCTATCAAGTAAACCCTCAGACGCTTATCGGTAATCTCAGCTGTTCCAGTAGCCAGTTTTGTTCGACAGAGCACCTCAGATAAGACATATGGCATGACGATATGAGCTCCGTTGCATTTCATAGAAATCAATACTTCAAATATACAACAGTTCATTTTGAGAATGTGATAAAATGTTTTACGTATTATCCCTCAAAATGTGTTATTCAAAAACTCCAATTGTGGTGTCAAGCGAAACACGAAAACGCCAGAACCACTTGAGACTACGAGATTGTGCAACAATAATTGTATAGGTATGATTGTCCAGGAATTCCCGAAATTGAATGATTGTGAAGGACTTCCAGCTTTGATGTTAGAGATTTGCTCTCACAAGAAGTCCGGAAAATCTTAGAAGTTTTCCTGATTGGCATTTATTATTATCTAATATAATAAAACAGTATTTATCGAACATTCATGTAGGACATTCTCCGCAAAACAAATGTCTCTTTCGTAATCGTTCTTCCACTGACGCGATTCTGAAACTTACAATATTAAGGACCACAAGTATTTGCTTCCCTGATTGGCCTGCGTTTTTTCCCATTTTGAGGATCTGTAAAAAGTAAAATAATCATTTCTGAAAATCCCACGAGCAGACCAAAATCATATGCATCATTATAATTGAACTACGCATATTGAAACATTGTGTATCTTTAACTACTAATATTATTGAATACTATTGAATATAATAAAAACGTTAACCTAAACACACTGGACAATTAACTAATCATACGCACCATTAGCATTAAACTACGGATATTGAAACATTGTGTATATTTAACTAATTATATTAATGTATACTATTGAATACAATAAAAACTTTAACCTAAACACACTCGACAGTTAACTAATCATGCGCACCATTAGCATTGAACTACGGATATTGATTACTTCGTAACTTTTTACGTTAATGCATATTAATACTATTGAAAATAATTTTTTTTAAACTAAACACACTCGACAATTAACTGAAATGAGTTTGATGCATTCAGGCGCCATCTAAAATAAACTAAGGTGTCAGCAGTTTTGAACACACGTTTGCGTTTAATGTAAGGATTACTTAGGAAATAAATAGATATATCAAGTATCCGTCGAAGACATATTGCTGCAAAACACAATGAAGATAAATTTTAGCATGTTTCTGTGCTCTCGGATTTTACGAAACCTGTACTTCCACAGAAATTTATGGTCTGCTAAAGCTATTGCGCATTGTAAGTGAATATGTTACCGCTAAAGCTCGAAAGCCGTTAATATGCACATTACCTAGCTAATCTGCAGATTAACTGATCTGCTCCGTTAACGTGCGGAATCAAGAGTTTTCCGCATTTTACCTGGGTAATGTGCACATTAACGGCTTCCGTATCGTTAAAGTTCAATATGGATCAGAAAATACAGCGTGATGAAGCCAAGCAAGGTTTAGAAAAGCGAGCAAAGAAAATGATAGCAGTTTCTAATGCAAAGCACCCAAATGTCGATGAAGTTTTCACTGTGAGAATTAAAGTACCCGAAGTAGACAGAGCAAAAACTTATGCCCGTTCGATTTTAGCTGTGGTTCTTCGTAAAACAGAGGATGGCTTTTAAAAACTTGGTACTAAAACCGGTATTTTGAAACAATTGTATGCAAAATCTGAATTCAGTATTTGCAAAGAGAGATTTTTAACGAAAGAAGATGTCCATGATGTAGAAATATCTTTACGTCAAACAGCAATAAAACAATCCCTTGGTACTGGGCAGGGTTTCAGAAAATGTGACTGCAAATCTAAATGTACCACAAATAGGTGTGCGTGTCGCAAAAACCAATTTCTATGTAATTCAAAGTGTCACCAATCGTTAGATTGCGCTAATAAGTAAGCATAATTTTGTCATATGTTTTGAAAATTCATTTCCTTAATTATAATAATATTTTAAACCGTTTGATTCTTCCTATTATAGTTTTTTAATTGATTGATGACTGATTAAATGAACTAATTTGTTGATTGTTTGATTGTGTTAACTTGATTCTTTATATATCGAAAAATAAATAAATAACATTATGTTAATTTAAGCGTAGAGAAACGTTGTTGTTGTTCCAGCAAAGATCTTATTTTCACTTTAACGAGTGCCTAGTAGGTAATGTTCAGATTAACTAGGTAATTTGAGAAATGAAACAATTTTCGGCTCTTTAACGTATCGCCCTAGTTAATCTGCACATTTCCTAGATAATCTGTTGAATAAATGATTTCTGCACTTTAGCGGTAACAAATATATTTGTCCGAATGAAGAACTGAAAATGAAGTTTTAAAGCATACAGCAAAACGCTTAACGTTGTAAATCTGATCAAGCAACATCGCTGGTGCTATGTTTTGTGCGAAATCAGCTGGATTGAATATTTGAGATGTGGGCCGAACGCAAGTTAAACGAATGGAACTAAGCCTCAAAAGCTTCGATTTACTCTAACTTTGTTCTTCAAAATTGTTATTTATGGGAATGATTGTAAAAGGACTATAAGGTGTCCAACCTGAGAAAGGAGTGAGAGAACATGTTTAAGTCACTTGTTATTTCGCAGTAGCCTGACAGGCGTGTCAGGGTGACTAGTCCATTCCCATCGCACCTGGTGTCTATGATGATATAATGTGAGAAAAGAAACGAACAGTAGTTATTAGTGGCAACATTATTTTGAGTACTGTGGCGATGAGAGGAGAAACATAATTTTGGCGTAGTTTTCCTAAAACCCGGAAGCTGTGTGAAGTTTTCGGTTTTGGAAACGCAGAAATTTTGGGGCACCATTTGGTTCCGGCACATCAACCGTTTCAATGGTTAAACGAACTTCAACAGCTTGTCCTTGCGAATCATGTATTTAGCGGAATTGTACGTACCGAACAATTTCAATTCAGTAAATCTAAAATATATTATGATTCACTGGTTGGAAATTGTGTTAAATGCACGATTAAGATGATGTCATCTACCCATATGATTGTTTAATGTTTGGGAATATATTTTATTTTGATCACTTATCCTCATAATTAGAAAGTACACCTGCTGCTGTTTGATGCATATTTTCTCAATTTTTGGAATTCAGGTTTGGCAACAAGTACAAACGAAAAACACACCGTATGTTCGATCACTAATAGGGAGAAACCAAAGAATAGTCTGGTCTGATTTACAACAATCATGTGAAATTTAAGGGCTTCGGTAAAATAGATAACCGAATAAATACTTGTCATTTGACCCAGCCTTTATTGAACCACTTAGCACTTTATTATTTTTTTAAATATATATATATATATATAATATTCAAAAGTAAAACATCATATTCCAGTGGAGTACTTATGCTTTTCAACAGAGGCTCACGCCTCACCAAAGCAATGTCTTAGATTACGCCAAACTTATCAAAATTATCTTACCTTTGAATAGTTTTCCAAAAGAAAAAAAAAATCTGACCTGTGTTATGCCGCTTATTTTTTGAATAAAAAAATATGGAGAAATTAAAAAATAGTTTAGTCTGATTTACAACAATCTTGTGAAATTTAAGGACTTCATTAAAAAAGTTACACTAAAGACTATTTTAAGAAGTATGCATTCCGTGTTTAACATCTTTCCCATATTAAATTTTGGAAGTAGGTAAACATTCGCTTTAAAAAAGCACTTGCTCCACGATCCGCAGTATGGGGCATGTTCTCAACATGAATATATGCGGAAAATACTTGGCATAACAGAACGTATTTGTTTGCAAAGCATTATATCAGGATATCATTACATATCATTACAAATTCAAATTATTTTCATAAAACATTTCTTATTATTTTTGCCAAATGCGGATTTTTAATTGTTTTAGGAGCAGAAATATGAATACAGAACTGCTCGACATCACTCTGTATTTTAAATGTACGCAGATGTGTCAAATCATCTATTGAAGTTAAATATACCGCTATCCACCCAAAATGCAACACCAAGAAGGAAGCATCCGATTGGCCTAAAATTCGGAGCATGCGTCGCCCGCGAGAGGACATGCAAACGATTAGCATTGCCGGGCATATGCAAATCATGTGTGCCCGGTGCGCCACCAAGAAGAACTATACGAAGGGTGCACAGAAAGCGGTGTGTAAGTAGTGGAAGTGTGTTGTGCAGCCGGACCTGTGCGTGGGAAGCTTCCTAATGCCTAGTCGCAGAATACGGCAGTCATTCCAACACGTTTCGGAGTTGAACAGAGGACGAATAGTGGCTTATCGCGACAGCGGTTTTTCGTACCGAGATATCGGCGCCCGTGTGGGACGACATCCACCAACAGTGAGGCGAGTATGGATTCAGTGGGTGCAGGAGGGACAGACGGACATACGTGGGCGATTGCCGCTGCCGCGGCACACCACCGAAGTAGAGGACCGGAATGTTGTGCGGCGGCCATTGACGGCACCCACCGCCACATCACGAACATTAGCGCAGGAATTAGGGTGTGTTGCGCCACAATCTGTGTCAGCACGTACCGTTAGACGTCGTCTGCAGGAGCTAGGACTTGTCGTACTGCGCCTATTGCTTCGAATACCATTGACATTACACCACTGGCAAGTGCGGCGGCAGTGGGCAGTTAAGCGCCGCACCTAGACTACGGAATGGCACGACATTGTCTTCTCCGACGAATGCCGCTTCTGCCTGCAAAACCCAATGGTCGGATCCGCGTGTGGCGGTTCCGCAGCTAGAAGCTGTATGACGTCTGCATTAGGCATCGCCATACCGGTCCATCACTTGGCGTTATGGTTTGGGGCGCAATTGAATATGACACCCGAACTCCTCTGGTAGGCATCTCCGGTACACTCAACAGCCACCGCTACATCTCCGACGTTTTGGAGCCTGTAGTTCTTCCTTACCTGCAGGACCTGCCTGCTGCCAGGTTTCAACAGGGCAATGCGCGCCTGCACGTGGCACGCATCTTGCAACAATTCTTCACGGCCCAACAGGTGTCACTGCTGCCGTGGTCCGCCTGTTCTCCCGATATGTCGCCCATCGAACACGTCTGGTAGCTGATCGGCAACCGAGTGGCGCGGCAAGCACAACCCGCAGCTACGCCTGGTGAACTGTGGAAACGTGTGGAAACAGCCTTGACCGACATACCCCAATCCCATACCGCGGCGTGTAGCGGCCGTTATTGCCAGCCACGGCGGACACACGATTTATTCATGTCTGCGTGTTCCGCAGACTTGAATAAATCGTGCTCAATCTCAATCTTTTTATCTTAGTATCTGTTGTTATGTGTCCAGTAAATCTGGCTTTGCTATCTCGTATCCTTGTTGGTGTTGTATTTTGGGTGGCCAGCAGTGTATTGACCAAATATGAATACAGAACTGCTCGACATCACTCTGTATTTTAAATGTACGCAGATGTGTCAAATCATGTAAGAATTCTTGTAAAAAAAATGCTGGTCATTAGACACAGGTAAGTAAACACATGTATGTTCAGTATTCTAAAAATATAGTACATATAAATAATTCCCATAGTACTTCACCTTCAATTAAACCAGTACTAATCATCAACAGAGGCTGACCTGTGATTAAAAACAACTCGAGGAGTACGTGAAAGTAAACAAAATTATTTTAAGTTTGAGAAATTTTCCGACAGGGAAAACAACTCTAACCTGTGTTATTCGTCTCTTTATTTTTTTATCAATATAGGATGGGACATATGTGCGATTTTTTGCAGGTTCACTAATTGTAAGTCTAATGCAGAACAAATCACAAAATGGGCTGACTAACCTAATTGTATGTTAATGATGTTAAAATCATCTATGGAATGCAGGAAGAAAAGAAAGTTACCAATATTTTGGATTTAGTAACGTAACTGCGCGTTATATCAGTTGTGTTTCGGTGATTAAGATTAATGGAGGTTTTTACATTTAAAGCTTATAATACATGATAAATGAGCTGTCACACAATTATCCCGTATCCCCAAATATTAACATTTATAATTATTTTTAGAAATAATCGTAACCTTTATCAAATATGCAGCAACCATTAGAACGACACTATTACTGCATTGACATACAAATTTCTAACTCTTCAACGCAATTATAAGCCACAAACTGATTCGAAACTCTATCAAATACACATTCCTGTTATGCCATTAGAAAGTAACACTACTCTGTCAATACAGCAATTTAAATAATAGTTTCATATTTTAACTTGTGACATATCGTGCCTTTTAGTAGGTGAAAATATAACATTATCTTTACAGACTGTAAAAACTCCACTGAGACTCAATTCCTTAGGTTAAACATCTTTTCCATGTACATAAACACACTAATTTACACTGAAGCTTAAGAAAAAGTTGAACACCAGTTCTCTCATGCACATATTTTACATAATTGCTTAACTGTTTTTCACGAAGCATAACAAAAATCGTTTTGACCAACGTAACCACGGATTTATCCATTTTCTACATGTCTTATTTTACCTTTTTGATGACACATAAAACTGTGCAGAATAAATACTTTTCTCACATTGCACAGCTTTTATTTGAATTTCTGTTGATGACCCGATTATATACACCGAAAAGAAATTGAATTAGAGACAGCTGGCCTTATACAAATGTGGCGCTGTGGGCGGCACTGTAAACGGAAACGACATGACGTATGCAGCGATCAGACAATATAAGGAGTGATGCGACGGGAATCAGTAAGATTCGGACACAGTACGTGTAAGACGAAGGATCTAAGCGCATTTGATCGTGGGCAAATTGTCGGGCCCGTCGAATGGGTCACTCCATATCCGAAGTCGTGCAGGCACTGGGATTTTCACGAGCCACAGTGTCATGTGTTCACCGTGAGTACATCAAATCCGGTAAAACCATCCCTGCTAGGGCCAACTACGGTGGACAACAGCGTGTGGATGAGCGGGGCCATTGTCTGCTAGCACACATTGTAACAACCAATAGACGGGCCACAGTGCAAGAAATCACTCGGCAGTTTAACGCTGCTACAGAAAAACGTGTTAGCAGCCTCACCATCCAGTACCATCTCCTCGCTATGGGTTACAGAAGCCATCGTCCTTCGAGGATACCACTGGTAACCGCACATCACAGGGTGCAAAGATTAGCATGGGCGCCGGAACATTGCCACTGGACCCTAGACCTAGACATGTGGGAAAATGTTGCCTGGACTGATGAGTCGAGATTCACGTTGCTACATGCGGATGGCAGAACACGAGTACGGCGCAAACCACAGGAAGCGATGAATCCTTCTTGCCAGCAGGGTACTCTTAAAGCTGGTGGGGGTGCCATTCTCGTCTGCAGATTCTTTACGTGGACTGAAATGGGACCCTGGTGCTTGTGACATCGTACCTCACAAGTCAACGTTACCAGGATACCCTGAATGGCCATTTGTTCTCGTTTGTACGTCTTCAACATCCCACTGGAGACCTCATCCTGGACACAAGACAATGCACCGTACCATCGCTCCCGAATTGTATCCGAATGGTTGGATGAACACTCCGACGACGTGACCTCACTTTCTTGGCCAGCTAGGTCCCCTGACCTCAATCCTATCGAGCACATCTGGGATGCCATCGAGAGAGATTTGTTCGAGGCTCTGACCCCCTCCATCAAACCTTCGTGAACTGTGGTATCTTGTTCAGGGTTCATGGATCTGTATAGCTTCCCAACGCTTCCAGTGTCTTGTTGAGTCCATGCCGAGACGAATCGCCGCTGTCATCAGGGCGAAAGGTGGTGCTTCACGTTACTAGACAGGTATCTCTAATTCAATTGCTCTTCAGTGTAGTACTCCAAAACAAAGATATGAACCACAGATAATCGTTAACTCTCCGACAGCTAGGACAAGGTGTTTATGAATATTCCTGAACACTGTGGATGATTCTGAGAATTCAGCAATTGTTGAGTACTAAGTGCAGCTTCTGTGCAGTGGAAAACCTTACAACACAGAAATTCCTTTCTGCGTGTAATATATAGTGTTATTCTCATGTAAAGGACATAATAACGTGAACTTGAAAATGACTTTCTCTGATAATCACTTTTGTTGTGGTACAGTTGTTTTTGTAGTTCCTGGAGTAGTATTTGCAATACAAAAACATGTACCACGAAACAATTGTTGTGGTACAGTTGTTTTTGTAGTGCCTGGAGTAGTATTTGCAATACAAAAAATGTACCACGAAACAATTGTTGTGGTACAGTGGTTTTTGTAGTGCCTAGAGTAGTATTTTCAATACAAAAAAGTACCACGAAACAATTGTTGTGGTACAGTTATTTTTGTAGTGCCTGGAGTAGTGTTTGCAATACAAAAAATGTACCACGAAACAATTGTTGTGGTACAGTTGTTTTTGTAGTGCCTGGAGTAGTGTTTGCAATACAAAAGAATGTACCGCGAAACAATATTACTTGCCAAAGAAGAGTATTTCGACAGAAGAAAATATGATTTTCCAGATGAGACAGTGAGCGACATTTAAATTACATAAGTTCAGCTTTTATTTTCCTGAAATGTGACGTTGCAAAACATGTGGGATATTAGGGACAGAACTGATATTTGCGGAACAACTATTCTTCAGGGGAATGCATTTGGCTTTGCAGAGGAGTTTTACACCTCTTAACTATCTCAGGAAATTATTTAAATGTCATCCAACACTTGACGGACTTTGAGCAAATATGAATTCAATCATAAAAGCTTAATGAAGCAATCTTTAAAGCACGATAATTAAAACACTACGCAAGCTTCCGATAAACTGAAGAACTTATTTAATGTATAAGTTCATCGGAATACTGAGTAGTGTTTTAATTATCGTGCTTTTAATATTGCTACCTTAAGTTTTTTATGATTGACTCATTCCCCACGAGAACCTGATATCTTGTCAAATATGGATAGTTGGGATGAGAGAAGCTGTATTTTCTTACCGCGAAATTGACACTCATACGGGACGAAATGTCAGTACTATTCTGTGAATGTGGCATCAACGGACAGATAAGGATCAGGTGCACATAAATCCTGGAAATGATCAAACACGGTGTTAGCGCAGGAGTGAAACTTTGTCATAGGGTAGGCTCTGTCCTGTAGCACAGTTTGGTTTGGTGCGCTGAACAGAGTACTGGTTGCTAGCAGCTAATTAATGCGCATTCCTTTGATCATCAATACGCAGAAGCCTCAGGCTGAAATGGGTTCTCGAATGGAGGCGTTGGTAGGTTGATTGGCAACAGGTCGTGTGTTCTGACGAGTCATGATTCACTTTGTACTCTATGATGGTTACATTCGTGTTTCAAGTCATCCTGATAAACGCCACCTTGCAGCGTCATACAGGCTCAACGCCAGTTATCACGGATTGGAGCGCCATTGGTTTCAGCTAGCGATCCCACCGGATTTGAATTGAGGGAGTCCTCAACAGCAAGCAATTTAAGAGAAATGCATTAGAGACAAAGGTCATATCCTTCCTGAATTTTGTCCTGACACTATAATCCAGCGTGACGATACTCGGCCAGAAGTGGCCCATGCAATTCAAGCCCTCTTCCAAGCACGGCCGGAACAGCTTCTTCCCTGGCCTACAGATTCGCCAGATATGTCCCCGATCGAAATTGTGCCTTTTTATTTTTAAATAAAAAGTTGCCTTTTTATTTTTAAATGTTCCCTTTAAAAATAAAAAGGCAACTTGCATAATGTTTCTTCTGATCATTCAAAAAATGGTGAAGAAAACATACTTATTATGTCATCAGACCTGTGTGCCCTGAAACGATACCTTTCACATATTGTTTCATAGATTCAGATTTTCCATTAAGAAATACAATAGATTATGATATGTAAAGTTGTGCTTATCAAAACGTTACATATCGCATTTGTGCTTTTCCAAATTTTTCATGCATGGAAGTAATCCTGACCTGCGGATGTGTTCAGTGTATATATTTCCTTTTTACAATGCGTTCTGCTGTTCCAATGTTTTTAATGGAGCATTTATTTTCTGTTCCATAATAAAAATCACAGTATATCAGTCAGAAATTAGCTATGACTTGTAACTTCTATGATCACAGAAGGCGTTACAGTTTTATTGAGAGTGAATTGCAATCTAAGACAACTTAAAAGAACAAATAATTTCCAGCTGAAAAGCTTACTCTTTGAGACGCAGTAGGAAATATAAAAGGATGAGTTTTGATGTGGAAGGCACTATTACTCCTGCGCGCTGTAGATGTGAGCCGCGGTGATGTTAAAGAGAAGTCAGACTATATTCATATATAAATTAAGATAATGCAATGTAGTTGTCAAAAATGTTTATTTTTTTATTTCTCAAGCCGACCATGGTTTCGCTTTATATTGACCTAGCTTCTTCAGGACGAATGGCATGTAAATATTCAAATTGTATATGACATTATAAATGGTGTCTACAGTCACGTGTTTTAGTTAGATGCTTCCAGGCGATTGATAGAAATGGCGTGGATGCCATGTCATTAACAAGTTGCGAAGACTTCTCATATATATCGAAAGCTTCCAAACTATCAAGTTTGGAGGTTGAATCTGGCTTGTCAATAAGTTTTGCTTTTTCAAAGAGAAATCTGTGGTCCTTTTCGTAACAGTGTTTAGCCATCGATGACTTCTTTAGGTCACATTTCCGAATGTAGGTCATGTGCTCCTTCATTCGAAAACGCAAGGCTCTACGGGTCTGTCCTATACAGGAAGCGCCACATTCACATGGAATTTGATAAATTCCCCACGAGTTTTTGTCTTCAACACAGTCCTTTGATCCTAAAAATCTCATTTTGTTTATGGGTTTAAAAACACCTTAAAATTAAAGGTTTTGAGAATTTTCGTAATTTTGAATTTAAGGTGATTTTTAAACCCATAAACAAAATGGGATTTTTAGGATCAAAGGAATTGTTTAAGATTTAATATACACTATCTACCAACAAGTACTTGGACACCATTGCAATCAACGATATCTGCGGTCCTGATACACGTCACGGCCGCAGCCGTTAGATATCGTGTGGGAAACAACAACGCAACCAGTCGCATGCAAGATGCCACGCATTTCGGAACTCTCTTATTTCGAGAAAGGTGTAATAGTCGGGTATCACAGAAATGGCCGATCCATACGTGACATATCCAGCTAGTTGAAGTACACAAAATCGACAGTGGCCTACGTGATTGGCAAATGGAAGATCAGAGGTGATTATGTCCCGACCCGGCAGACCCACAAAACTGGGAGTGAGAGACCGACGGGTGCTGGCCAGAGAAATTCGGAAGTACCACACTAAATCGATGGGCCATATCCGCGAGGAGTTTCAATAGGCATTCGGGAGTGTTCTTTCGATGAATACAATGAGTAACGAAGCCCATCTGCTTGGTTATCATGGACGTGCTGCCGCCCACAAACCTTTGATCACCAAGTGCAATAGCGCTGCTCTGCTAACGTGGTGCAAAGAACGTCGACAGTGGAGAGAGCTTGTCCAGCCCATCTTGTGAGAACGTGTTAAACGTTATTTTTTAAGTGTTTCATCATCATAGCCAGACGTTAGTATCAACGTAATTCAAAACCGTATCGTCAGAAGTGAATTACTTAAAGTTATTTGTAGCTCACTTTTCCTTGACGAAAGTGCTAATTAAATTATAAAAATACGAGTGTACTACCGAATAAGAACGCTTTCAAGTAGTTCCCGATTTACCGTGTATCGTTCTGCTTTGTTTACATAAAACCTCATAACACCCAACGTGAAAAAAAGTAGTTAACGATAATATATGACTTGTTTTCTACTATTTTTATGAAATAATCTTAGTGTAATGACATTTTATTTATTTTATCATGGAAAATAATAATACGTTCATATTCATGTCACAAATTTATGGATCATAATTCCGTCTCGTGCTTATCTGAACATATACTTTCCTTTTCGGAGGAAGGCCAATACTTTAGCCTACTTAATATCTGTCTTCAAATCTTTGGCTGCCTTCCGCAGCAATCGCGACCAATTCCGCGTCAGGAAAATTTATAAAATCCGAATAAATACTATCAAAAAATGAGTTGTCAGTCTTGGCCACTTTGACTTCCAGAACTAAAGTTCGAAAGACTTCGCTTAAAAAATACGCTAGTTCCGGATAAAAACAACAAAAAAACAAACGAAGTATTGTTATTCGATGTACACAGGCGGAAAAGTGAAAAAAGAACACCAAGAATGAATTGGCGGACGATCATGAAATTTACATATGTTAATGGGGTCGAGTTTACGTAGGTGTGATGTTAATTTCGGGACCAACCGGTGAGCGCTTACGCCACAGCACGGCATAAAATGCAAATTATCGTCGGTGGTATTTAAAGAGTACGGCGAAGGAAATGTAATCAGTCGTCGGCGTAAGGACACGTGCGAAGACCCTGAAGAAGCTGCAATGCCTGGACGGGGAAGATGTGTAGGATTTCAGCAGTTATCCGACTTTGAGCGAGGTCGTCTAGTCGGATTCCGAGAGGCCGGATGGTCGTATCGTCGTATTGCTGAGCGAATTGGACGGGAAGTATCGGTAGTGGTACGATGGTGGCATAGATGGTCCGAGTAACATTCCCACACGAGAAGACGTGGAACCGTGGGTCACAGACGGAGTGCTGAGCTGACCGATCGACGCCTAAGATGAGCGGCGTTGTCAAGCAGAACATCGACTGCGACGCAAATCCGAGCTGCCGTTGCACTTGAGGTGACTGTGCGAACAATCCGTAACCCTCTACTGGATGCAGGACTACGTGCACGTGGGCCTCTGGCATGTGTACCTCTGACATTCCAGCCGACCGTCAGGAACGGCTGCAGTGGTGTCACCAACGTCTGCACTGGAGAACGCAATGTGGATCTGTCGTGTTCACCGATGAAAGCGGATTCTGCTTGGGAGCCTCCGATGGCCGTATGCGTGTTCGCAGACGCACAGGGGAGCGTCTCCACCCTTTTTGCATCCGCCAGCGACACACAGGGCCTAGACCTGGTCTCCTGGTGTGGTGAGCGATCAGCTATCACTTCTGTACATAACTAGTGTTTTTAGCGGGTACGTTAAACAGCACCTCCTACATCGACAACATCATTCAGCCCGTTGTTGGGCCATTTGTAAGGTCGGTCCATCGTGGCGTTTTAAAGCAAGATAAGACACGCTCACACACGGCACGTGCAACGCAACATGCACTTCAGGATGTGAGACAACTTCCATGGCTTGCACGTTTACCGGATTTGTCCCCCATTGAGCACGTGTGGGATTATATGGGAAAACGACTTATCCGGTCTCCACGGCCAGCCACGACCATCACCGATTTATGCGTCCAGGTTGAGTGTGCTTGGAACTCAATACCCCAGACGTTCATCCAACATCTGTACGATAGATCCCATGCCAGAATTGCACAGTGTGACGCAGCTCATGGCGGTTCAACCTCGTACTAACCATGTTACATGGAAATGTTATTTTTCAGTTTACCAGCAAATACAGCTGTATTTTGCCATAACGTTTTGATCACGTTATCCTCTGTATTCCGTTATTATGCTGTATAAATTTCGTTGGTATTAAACGTCTCCTTCTTGGTGTTCTTTTTTCACTTTCCGCCAGTGTATTTCCTTCATAATATGTATTTGCAAATAAAAATAGTCATTAAGGCGCCTATTGTAACAAAATTCTAAAAAACATCCGCCTTAAATTTATCCTGAACTACTTCCAGTGAACTACTTACCGTTGGGTGTGATCAGGTAGTAAACAAAGCGGTAAAATATACTGAAAATCGAAAACCAGGTTTTTCATTTTTTTAAATATCTAAATCTCAAAAATTCGAAAATCTAAGCCCGAGGTGCACATCCTCGGCATATATATTACCTTCATGCAACATTTCAGGTTCCTAGGTTGAGTAGTACTTTTGTACTGTCAAGGACACAAACACACACACACTTCGTTTTGTTATTATAGATGATGATGAGTATATTAAACCCAGTTCCTCTCCTAAGTAATGCACAAATTTTCCGCTATGCTGCGTAAAGTTATATCATGTTATACTCCACACCTTTTTGTCTAATCCTTCAAATTGAAATTCCCTTTGCATTTGATATCTTCAGCTATGTGGAACCTCTATGCGCAGTTAGTAAATTTTAGAAACAGTTTTTCAGCTGCTTGTGGGAGTAATCAGATATTTGTATTTCTTTATGGAATATCTTTTGTGTGAGTGTGACCGGCTCTTTTCGCTGTGAATGATTCAGCTGACATCGTATTTTAAATTCTGCCAGTTTTTTCTTAGGTGGTGTAAGACTATTATTCGTTTTTTAGCGGAATGTTTAGGCTTTGTAAGAATATACTTTGAAATATTTGTTTCGTACCTGAAAGGATTCAAAAGACGTGCTCATTGCATTAAAAAATTCGCTGATTTCGTTCTTTATATACGTTTATTTATCATTACTACCCAGAAACGTTCACAGAAAAAAGTTTACCTGATTTACGTAAACTTGAATATTTTTCCCCAATTTTTTTTGAAATTTTGCACATTTCTCTTATTAAAAATTGTCTTCCACTTTGTGTTTCTCTTCCACAATAGTAGACAACAATTCTTAAGATATGTCTCTGTGTTTGTTATTTTCATACCATTTGTAATATACTTCGCTTGATAATGAGTTTAAATAAAGAAATTATTTCGAAAAATTGCAAACTTGCCTTTTTCTATAAATGCGATATGCCAGAAATAAGTGAAGTACCTTTCCACAATCCGTTTCATGTTACTATAAGTATGGAATTTTGAGTTATTTTTGGAGAAAATCTAATATTTTGCGAATTTAGTTAAAGAAATACTAATTGTTAATTGAATACATTACTTCAATATGCTGACAGATTCGGAATTCTAAGCTGAATCGTAAGAATTTATTGATTCAGTTTTAAGAAGTGTAGAAGAAGAATTGTTAGCTGTATCTTAGTATAATGATTATTCCGAATTCGCTCGTTCATGTCAGAAACATTGCAAATGGTACTTGCTTTATGCATATCGTGAATCGAAGATCCAACATTCTGAAGCGAAGCTTCAGCAACTTTGAAAGCCGTCTTCCATTTCTGGTCCCCAAAAAGAATAAGTCACCCGTATGCAATCAACCGAATCTTCACAGACGGGAAAGACGTGACGAAATAGGTCCAACTGTCTTGAAATTACGAATGAACAGTTGTTGAGATGTGAAAGCTTCAAATTAAAATTAATACAAAATTTGAGTTACAGTGTATGATGCACTGCTTGTGGCCAAATGCTGAATAGTTGAAAAGCTGTTTCATATCCTGATTTAAATTACTTTTTGTATGTTTCTAATTTGGTGTTTCAAGTAATTAATTTGCGTGATCATTACTTGTCAGCAATGGTTTTAACTGAATATTATTTACAATGCGTTTGAAAGATGATACTTTATTAGCATTTCTTTTTTTGTAGAATTGTTTTTGATTGGGTCTGTTCTAGCTTTATAAACTGTACTTTGGAAAGCATGAAGAAATCCCAGATGGAAGATGAATAATTGCTTTTGCTTGGGTCTGTTAGATCTTTCATGAAGCTGCCTTTTGCAACGCAGAAAAAAATCTCAGAAATCCTCCGACGTGAAGGTTTGGCTTGTTTTTCTTCAGTAAATCCTAAAATTTGACTGTCATTACTTTTGTCTTGAGCATTTGACGATTCTACAGCTGCCCTTTTCATAAGAAGTAAAATCCCGTATGTGTGAGATATAAACGAAAGATGTGTTCCAGAACAGGTCATTAGAATTGTCAGTGAGCACAGAAAAGTACAAGCGGATACCCTGCGCGTCATACACGCATACAGTTCATCAATACTCTCCTAAGGTATTATATGCCAGATAGTTTCCAAATTGCGGGCCAGTAGTCCAATTTTCAGGATTCGGTATTTGGCTTCCAATCAAGTCCCAAACATGTTCGATCACTGCGAGGTCGGGCGATCGGGCTTTCCATGTATTGGTGTCGGCACTACGAAAGCACTCCTGGGACAGCTGTGCCGTCTGTGGCCGGGCATTGTCCTGTAAAGACGTTGCTAAATGTTTCTGCGACAGGAATGGCAACACAGCAAACACATCGTAAAGTATCGTCATCGTACCGTACCGTTGAACCATGAGGGTGGTACGGTGCACTACCAAGGATGTCCGTCTTTCGTAGGAAATGGCTCCTCAGAGAATCACTCCCGGTGTGCGAGCTGTGTACCGTTCGACCGTTAAGGCAGGATCCGTGAGCTTGACGTCTTCTCTCCTGAAACCTTTGCGCTGCTCATCGGCGCCAAGTACAAACAGCGACTCATCACTGAAGAAAACGCGAAACCACTGGACACTATTCTACCTTGATCGGACTTAACACCACTGCAGCCTGCGCCTGCGCAGCTCGCTGGTAAATGGTAGAAGGTGGAGTATTCCACTGTTACTCGTTCATATTATTAACTCAATTTACCTGGCCTGACTCTAGTCAACCTTTACATCGTACTTGGTCTTGCCGCGACCTTGAACGGAAAATATTTGATCATATATTACGGCATAGGTGGACCGTTCAGTATGAAAGATTACTTTAAGAAATGTTTCAACATATGTAACATTAGAAGGCAGCACAGCTTCATACGTTTACGAAATGAAATCGCTCGGATTTCAGTTTTACATATCTTAAAGCATGTAAAATTGTTGTCATAAATATTGAGAAAAGACAAGGGATTCAGCAGAGAAATATAGGAACAATTTAGCAGTTTGAAGAAAGGTAACTGCGTCCGGTTATTCTTATGAGTTTACCAGGTGTTAGTGTGTTTCAAATTGTTCTCAGTTAATAACTAAAATAATTATATTTATGAATATTATATTGAAATTTGTTTTGTATTCTTTGCCATCTGAAAATTATTAGTACTCCTGTCTGGACCCTTTTAAATTAACATGTTGGTGAATTCTTTCTTTTACAAGTGCCACACTTGTCATAGATTTCGATGAACAGCAAAACTTCGTTAATGCATTCCATTAGGAAGACGTTTTCCGATTAACTGAAATAAAGCAAAAAAATGGCACAAAGTGCATTAAACACCCATTCATTGAAAAAGAAAATTACATGATTGGTTTACATTTAAATCATGCACGCGTGATATAAAATATAAATTAAAGTACTGTCCATGTATAGATACAGAACAGTTACTACGTAGAGCATTTGTCTAACAGACTTTGTTCAGACTCACTCAAAACATTTAATCTAAAAACTGTTTTAAAATGCTTCTGCCTTCTGCTGTGATGCTTTGGAGTTTAGTTCCTTCATTGATGTTTCATGGAGTTGTCGTAAGTGGTCCTAGAACGCAGATATTTCTTCATTTCCGCTTTTCTCAAAAAAATACGATCACACGTTTCAAGCGCTTTTTTACCTCACCCAGCTTCACGTTTAGCAACTTGATGTCGTCTATTTCGTCCTCAGAAGTTTCCGTTGCCGGCACGCTGCCCACAATTTCTTCTTCTGTCAAAGTTTTTTGACATGGGCCATCATCTCTTTCATCAGCTTCTAGTAACCGCCACCTTGCACAAGATCCTCTAACTTAACTTCTTGTTCACCCTTCGACGTAGAGTTCCTTGAAAATCATGCGTCTCACATTCAGTTATGTCTGGTTCGACATCTTCTTTCAATAAAATTATTTTTCGGAAATTTGCTAATGTTGAAGATTTTTTCTTTTACTGCAGCTGCAAAATTGGAAACAAATGTACCTCACATTGTTGAGTTTTAAGTTTTGTGGAGTTCGATGACATGCTTCATCTTTTTCGCCAGTGCTTGGCTTTTTGACCTCCAAGAATTCATTTAATGATAACTTTTTCTATACAGTCTTTGGCCGTGTACGCAATGACTTAGTCTTCAGTTTCAATGAGGGAAGTGGTTTTTGGTGGCAAAAACACGCACGTAATCTTCCCATCGTCGCTAGAAAGTTTATTGGCATCTGGGAGAGCTGGACTGCTATCAAGTGAGATTATGACCTCTTCTTCTGTTGGTACTTTTAAATGTTCTACTTGATACATTCTGATTTATGAAACTGCTTTGTTTTGAAACGAATCGACCATACGTTTTCCAATAAAGCAAGTGTTTTTTTTTTATTTTAGTAATGTACAGATGAATTAGGTTTTATGTCCTTCAACGCTCGCTGTTGCTTATTTTTCCATACAGTAACGGGTGTAACATTTGGCTCCCGTTGGCATTTGTACACAATAAGGCGGATATCTGTTTTTCGCAAATCTCATTTTCATAAACATTTCTTTCATTCTTACGTTCTTGAGTTTTCTAAGGTAAAGCTCGCCAATACAGGCCTGTTTCGTCGACATTGTACAACTGGTATAAATTCATAACTTCCTGCTTAATAAATTCATTATTTTTGTTTGTTAAAAGGCTCAATCTCTTCGACATTTGCACTGAGACTTACATTAGAATTTTTTTAATTTGACATGATGTAGCGTCTTTGAAATCTAAAAAGCCACACTGAACTCGCCGAAAACCCACGTTCTTCTAACAGCTTAGCTACTCTTTCCGTAGCAGCTTGCATTTTAATTCTATAACGAAAAATCCACTCGAACGTAGCTGTGCAGACCACTTACTTGACTGTGCAAACCACTTGTTTGACATTTCAATTCCTATAACGATCAATTCTCTGAACGTAGCTGTGCAAACCATTCTCATTCGCTTGACTTTTACGCATTAGATTTAAGGACAAATTTTAAGAATTCATTCTTTTGTTCCTTATATCTGACCTAGTTTGTTTTGCGATTCCGTACTCCGAACAAATATTTGTCACTGAAGCACTGTTTTCAAGTTTTTCTTTTACAGCTAAGTTTTTACGTTGAGAAAACGTTTGTGCTTGTGCTTTTGTCTGGCAGAAGTGTCACTTCGAAACATTATACACGGTAAACGAAGTTTACGCACTCAACAACATTCTTTGATATTCTTAAACTTTATTCAATGATAAACAGTACAGTAATCATCTTCATTCGTGGACACTGCATTTCCTCCATGTAGCTAAGTAGCAACTATCTGCAGGTGGTGAATGTTAGATGTGACAAATGGATCAATATGTAGACTGATCAAAACGTCTCCGACTTTATTTTGTGCGCCAACCAGTGCAGTCTGAAAAATTGAGTAACCCAGAATGTGACCTTTGAACCTACTACTCATGCGAGTTAATATTTTCTTTTTTTTGCCAGATCGTACGGCCCTTCTTTTGCTACCTGGCAGCGATGATAGTCCACGTATACTCTGTGTTAATTGCATTCGTGTTTTGGGCCAAAATGATAGCACGTTCTGAGCAAAAATTTTACATCAAATTCTGCAATAAATTTGGTAATACGAAAATCACAAACAAATGAAAAATAATCAGGGGTTTGGAAATGAAGCTATGGGTGCTACACAGATAAAAAGTTTGTATCGTCTAATCAAACATATACAAGACTTTTTTTTTGCTTTTCGATGAGCCCTCTTACAGTGTCTTTGATTGAGGACAGCAGAAACGGCCGAACGAGGTGTTAAGTCATCACGGAGCCAAGTGCTTTCTTAAACTAAGCTACTTGAAGAAGCACTGGTTTATCTCTAAGCTAAACCAGTTCTTCTAGAAACTCAGCTCACTACTCTCTCCCGCGACCCTGATTCTCGCATTTACGCTCAAGTTTAATCAAATTAAAGTTTTTTTTCAGGGGTTCTCCGGATTCGGCGCTGTCGGGACTATAAAGATCCGGATTAACGAGAATTGACTGTATTTCATGACGCAAACATAACGTGCATTTAATAAAAAAGTCCTACAGATTGAAATTTGGACGCATAAATAGTTTTGGAACAATTGCTGTCTCTTATTTGGTAAATTGTCAAATCAAAGAGCATAAAAGGAAAAGTTCACAAAGACCGGAAACGCAAAATATGTGAAATTCGACGATAAAGTTGTTTTTCCACTTTCACCCAGCAAGGAACGTTTATTAGCTACTAAATTTCACATTACTTTCTGCTTCTGTTCTGCAAAAAGTCCCATACTACACAAAAACAAGCTTTCAGCTTTTTATGAAACTTCTTCTCCTCAGAACTACAGTCGGAATATCATTTACCTTCATTGCTGCGGTCCAGTTTCTTTTCTATATATGAACTACGCCATCACAGGTTTACCAAAATATTGTAAAACCTAGTTTTACCTGATTGAATAAAATAACATATTGTGGTCTCACGTGGAATATTTGGTTTATGGGAGTTCTACATAAATATCCATTCCGCCAGGTTTTTGTTGCAAAAATTTTAATTGCTTAAATTGTGGCAGCTGCATGGTATATTAAAGTAGAAATCTCTTCCGTGCCATAGTTGTGGAGTAGTTCTTTTAAACTAATACTGGGCTCTACAGCAGATCTTTATATAAATGAATTTACGCATTGCGTGAAGGACGTAAGCTATTACAATTCACCAAAACTATGTCCATGTGAAGAAAAATCATTCATCTCAAGTCAATTAGTGAGTGTTTTTCGTAAAACCCCAATGTCAATATATATTTTTTTACTTTCCTAAGATAGTAAATCGTCGTTCAGGATAGGCTAACACCACTTTTCAATAATGCTGAAATAAAGCACGGAAATATGTTTCCCTTACTAATTGTATGGGCAAGTCAAGACTATACCTGATGTAATTTTCGCCACTAATAGAAAACTGTAAACCTGAATCAATTGATTTTGCGTGTACAAGGATAAAATATATGAAATTTTATAGTTAATTTGATGAGAAATTAGGTGGTCTGTGACTTCTTAAATTAGAAAAAATGCAAGTTTGTATTTTAAAATGAAATTTCTAGCAAAATTGTTTAAGGTAGTAAAAATATTTTCCGATTCAATTCCTATTTGTGTTCTTTTTCTTTTATTTCGTGAGTTAATCTTTGAATAACTACCTTATATTTTTCACATTATTTTAACTTGTGACAACATCAAACAAAAATCTACTTTTAATCGGAACCATACTGGGATATTTTTGTTTTAATTTAAAACAAAACATGCAAAGTATTTGCTTGTAAGGATGAACAAACCTCGTTTAACAAATCAGTATGCGAAAGGGAAGGTATTTAAAAACTACTTTGTTAATAATTTATCTGTATGTAGTTTCAAATAAAATAGCAACTGCTGCTAAAATTAAACTTCTTCAAACTTACCATATTCAAATATAGGTTACCATCTTCCTTTTTTTTATATACAAACTGTTAAAAAATTACTAGGTCTGAAAGTTGTGCAATAAATATAACAAATAGGTCTAAAATTTAAGCAATAAATACAGCTAATAGGTTTAAAGGTTTTGCAATAAATATAACAATTGAAAGTCAACTCTTTCATTTTGGAGATATTGCTAAGTTTATCATTAAAGAATATCAGCCTAATACAGTGAGGCCCATATATTACGAAGTTGAAGGGAGAGTCAAAAAAATTCGTTATGACAGAGCAGATAAAAAATGGCAATATTTGGAATATTTCATTATGTCAGGGTAAAAGTAAGCAAATACTAACTTTTTATCTGTTAATCGAAGTGAAATATAATACTTATTAATTGAAACTATAAATAAAAGTAAAGTATAATGACATCTTCAGTAAGCAAATCATTTTATTAAATTTAAAAGTAAAGTAAATAAACACAGAAATTTTACCTATTGCATTTGTTTGTTTACCCGTTACTTAGGAATTATCAGTCAATTTTTGCGCGTTATATGTTTATTACAAAATCAATTATTAAATTTTTAACTTCCTCTAACGTAATCGTTGTTTTTTCTCAAGATGCAAAATAAATCATATTATTTTCTCAGCTTTCAATAGCAAGTTATTTTAAAATTATTATATTTTCTACAGTTATACGTTTTTCTTCGCTTCACTGCCCCTCATTCTACCGTGAACTAGCTCCACTATGTCCACATCCTAGTAAATTTAATCCCGAGAACTTTTTTTCAACCCTTGACGATCCATCGAATTTAGGTTTGAACTCATCTTTGTTTTCTAAAATGTTTGAAAGAGGATTTTTTGAAAAATCCAAATTTTTGGCAAAATCGAAATTTTTAACACTTTTTCCCTCTAAACTGACAACTCTGAGGTTCTTAAAAAGCTTTCAGGTATTTTGCTTGTTTGAAGGCATGATATTTCGATTTTCGAAAGCTCATTGCATGAATTACCGAGCAGTCGAAGTCCAACTAAATATAACCAATGTCACCAAACCAAATCACTTTTACCTATGCGAGTTCGATTTGAGAAACGCCCGTGGTACAGCCTATGACATCCCAGAAATAATAAGTAATCCCACTCTATAATCACATCTTTAGAATATCGTCATTACGCCAGTGTTCAGCCTTGTGTGAACAGATACGCCGGAGTTCCAGGAAAAGAGATTAAATGAGTTAAGGTTAAGGTCAGGGCACGATAAAAGCAATATTTGTACACGAGAAGTGATTGGTGTTGAAACAAGTTCGATACACAAGACCACGAACCGAAGGTTCAAACATTGGGGCAACCCCAATCGTTCAGAACCTATCAAACGGATGACGCAACTTGCCCCTAACAATAGAATTAGTCGAATGCATGAAGGCTGCAGACAGCTTTAACATTCGGGAAAAAGACTTGACGTTGTAGGTCCAGCCGCCATTAAAAAGGATTAAAGAGCAGGTGCTCCACAGGAAAGATCATAATGAAAAGAAGGTGAAGCGAGAATGAGAGTATATGCATCGCTAAAGCTGAATGCTAAGTGATGAAGCAAGCTTAACAAATCCAGACGTGTAGTAATAACTCTGCCTTACTTAGGTTAGATAGGTTGGCTTATTGAATTAAATGATTAAATAGGGGGAAAAGGTAGTTTGAAATGAATTAATAAATTATCAGTGGAGGAAATTCATATTTTTTTTTATTTTCGTAGTTAATCCAGGGAATAAATGTTGAAGTTCAACCAGCAAACGAAAACAAAACACGGGGGTTATGTAGTATTACTTGAATCATGCAAATAATCGACCACTCAACCGTATGAAATGGTCTGGATTATGCGACTGCGGTGCAGCCGATCCCCCACACCACGACAAGGTACCAGACTTCGTGGGGGTGATGCTGATACAGGTTGGGAGAGGACATTAAATAAGAAAAGAACTGAACCATGTTTCTATGCAGGTCAACATGTAAGGAGAAACACAATGTGTTGTAGATAGCACGCACGTTATACCTGGTCTTTAGGTGAGAGAGGAAACGATATGACCTGACTGAATGTTACTTATTTAATTTGCCGATAACCGTGCTGAACGTCGATAAAGGCGATTTCGCTAAAAATTATTTTTCGTATTACACGGTTAAAATAACAAGATATAATTCTATGAAATTTAAGTGACCGATAAAAACTTCGGTTTACGCGGAACTTCGTATTGCGCAGGATGATCATATGTGGTTTCAAAAATATGTCAAAACGAAATTTAAATGAATATTTATCAAATTCAACACGATTGTCACAAAAAACGTTCTCATCACATAAAATATGTAATAAGAATATCACATAGAATTATGAATTGTGTGATATTTATCACATAGAATTATGTGATAAAAATAATCATTCTTATTACAGTTTTTGAAGGAGGTCATCTTCAGTGTAAGTCAATTCACGAAATTTGATTTACAGGCATATTACTACAACACACATCTTCGGTTATATGTGTTATGAAAATTGCTGCTGAACTTCGACAAATAATACTTTCATTATCATCAAAAATCTACTAATAGGTAATGGGCCCATTAGCGGTAACTGATTGGAAATCCTTGCTTGAGAATTATGATGCGCTCTTAATCACTTCTAAAAAAAATAAATCAGACAATGTATCCACCGGTTAGCGACATGCATTTTTGTGGAAACTTTAAATCTCTGTGAGATGTGCACCTTCTTCCGTTTATGAATATTATTGTTCGGATCCTAGGAAATGTGTCAATACAAAATTGCAATAAAAGAAATCAATATTACATTTTCAATTACTTCTTGAAAATAAGCATTCACCATTTTCCTAAAATAATAAATTATAAAAAATGTAAATAAGACTTTTTGGGTAGCCGTCAGTATTTCCCAGCCTAATCTTCAAATTTGGCAAGAACCTGCAATAATCCCTAACAATGAAACTAAACTTAACAATTCTGTTACTCAAAGTAAACTATGATATAGTTCCATCAATTTGTGAACAGCGAATTTTTTTTATTTATCGGAGATAACGCCTTTTATTAGCAGCGACGGTGGTGCGGTGGTCTGAGCGCTGAGTTCTGATCATTCTTCCGAATTGTGTCCCGGTTAGAATCCTCGGGAGACGTGTAACGTGTTTCTCTTACGACACTGGCTTTCTCCCTTCTCAGGAACTAGTGGTCCTTAATTAGGAACAGGCGACTGCTGATAGCCTAAGGAACTGGTCACGTTGGTCGTTAAATACCTAATTATAGATAACAACACTTGTTCATGAACGCTGACATGCTGCCATATATCGACCGATCTATAATATAACCCAGAGCGCGCTACTCTTGGGAAAATAGCCTAACAGTTTTCCTTAAATTGGTGAAGAGACGCAAAGATTGTGACTTAATGCGTTTTAGCCTTCACACAATGTGCTGCTTGGGTGCAAAATATGGTTTAAACATTTCGGGATATTTCGTATACTTGATCGCAACTCTAACAGATATAGTTTCAACGTTAAGTACATTGTTGTCGGCAAATATAAATGCTATTCTTCTGCAATTTGTCAGACAGTTCATAGATTTTGCGTTAGATTTTCTTACATTTTAAATTGAACATTTTTAATAATTTCCATTTGTAGCAGTTGTACCTGGGTAGTAAAGTGTATATGTTCAGAATAAATTTGATCAGACACTGCATGTTTTAAATCATTTAAAAGAACGCATTTCGCAATCGTTACTAGGTGTGTCGAATTTCTCTTCTCATTCGCCACACTTGTGGGTGCATTGCAAAATAGATTGCTCAGCTGAGCCCTAGAATGCAAGTAGTTGTGATAAATAGTGTGTTACTTTCGTTAGGATATCTTCTCTACAACATATTAACCGGATATAGAATCAACTGATTTTCACTTGCTCCAGTGACTGCGGAATCAGGTGTGGAGAAACAGGTGTGCAGGGCAATGGTATAAACGTGGAAGTCATACTATTTCTACTTTATTTGCTAATAGATCTAAACGGCTCCCTGAGAGATATGTATTTTTCTCCAGCAATTAAACTATGTAAAAATAATTACCATCTCAGGTAATGTTTTTTCTGTTTTTCTATTTATTCGCTATTTCTGCAGATTAATCATCCACAGAAATTTAAACTCTAACAAGAAAACTTGTGTGCTATAATTAAAAATAATGTAGAAATTTTTACAGTGAAATGTTCGGATTTATGGGTTTCAATTTCCACTGTGATATTTTACTTTGTGTGTGTGTTGTGCTGGTAGTAGTTTATTGATTCTCTTTTTTGAAATATACAAAATTGAGGAGAAATGTAAATGCCACAGTGATAACGGAATTTATTTTGTTGGCAGTACCTTATCAAAATAAGATATTATGTAGAAATTTCAAAGCACATGAATTGAGCATTTTTACATATCAGACACAATTCCGGTTAAGAAATTGGAAGAGTGAAAATAATAGTTTCTCAAACATAAAACCTTTAATAAATGACGTAAGACTGAAGTATTAATATACTACTTCCTTTTACTTTCCTCAAGCTTGCTTATTACGCATATGGCTTCTGTAGAATTCCGGAACTTATCTTAAGAAACAGCAGAAATAGGTCTTGTACTTACTGTTAATCAACAAGCATACAGTGCAGAAAATATTTATTGTATTATTTTCGAGGATAATAACAGGCAAAAATATAAAATTTTATATTAGCAGATTGGTGATGCTTAGGATAGAACTAAATACTTTAAATTTTCAATTATTACAACAAACGTTACGATCATGATAACAAAAGCCAAACGTAAGCATATAATTGGAATGGGTGAAATGTGACTTTTAAATATAATATATTCTTAGTAACAGTAAATTTCATTGCATTACAAAGTAATCGAACATTAAAGTATCATCAGTGTTGTGCTGAAATTTACAAATTGTACTTATACAATTCCTTGCACATTGTCAAAAACATAAATGTTAGTTCCAAGTGTCCAGTCAGATTCATCACGAAATAATAATATGTTTTGTTTTGTAGGATTTACGATTTCAGTTCATCGAAAACCTAAGTGTGGAACATCTCCAAAAATGTACGAATTTGCTTCTTGTCACCCTATGTTTTCTTTTATGAAATTTGCTACTGGAATTAAAGAGAACACACCAGCTCTACGGCCCGTTTTGCTAGTGCAATGGACGATACTTTACGAGGAAATTCCATCATTTTTCCAGATGCCTTCTTAGATCCTACGAATCAGAATGAGGTTTTGAGGGTGAATATAAGAACACGCCTAATTTAAAAGCAAAACCGTCGTCAGCACAAGTCTGATGAGGGGGTGATTAAAGAATGTAAAACGTTTGCTGTTAGATCGATTACGAAATCCATGGCTTCGTTCGAATATTTAACGCTGTTGTGAGCCTCATCGGTTGCTCAGATTAAGCATATTTGCATATTCTTAAAAACGTTCATCAATATGTATTACCAACATTTAGGTAATCAGGAAAATACATGTTATTTGCAGTTAATATCGTTGAGAAAATGTCATCACTTTGCCTGACTTAATGCAGAATGACAAGTTTTACAATATCTTTTGGTTTTCGCATGGAATTATCTTATTCAAGCAGGAAAAACGCAGAATTTTAATAATTTTTTTATTTTGTTTTCTATTAAATACAGCCTACAGAAATTTTACATATTATTAAATGGAAAATAAAATCACCTTTACATGATACAGGGAGAGTACCAACGATTTGTAACATTTCCTGTTTTTTGTGGCTGTAAGAAAAATCTTGTTTAAGATAATTTACCGTAGATGCCTATTCCTTATGACTCGCACTCATCTGTCTGAAGTGGAACGTTGGTGAGCAATAGAACCATTAGGAATAGGCGGTCTCAGGCCCAGGAAGCAAGGGAATTGAATATCCGAACCACCGTGGTTTTAGTGTCACGGAAACAATTTTACAATATAAGTAGAGTTTCGCAGAAGTCTGACCAATGTCGTCGAAGGCGTAAGAATGCCCGTGAGACATTTTATGTAGCTTTAACCGCGCGATGACATAGGTTCTAGGCAGCCCGACATTTGCCTTCGGAGGTCTCCGCAGTTATTGGGACTACGGCCTCAAAAAATTACATTCTATTGCGAGCATAATGTTATTGGTTTTTATTACAAATGGCCCATGCTGAATGAACCGCTAACTGCATATCATAAGAGAAAACTGCATCTCAACGCTGCATAGAACATGGTTCCTGGAGCAGGCAAAAATTACTTAGTTCGAAAATGTTACGAGAGGCGGCGCTTTACATCAATGTAAACAATGATATATATGCAAATATATTGCTTTTAAAAGCGCTAAGTGATAAGCTGTGTAATGTTATTGGTTTTTATTACAAATGGCCCATGCTGAATGAACCGCTAACTGCATATCATAAGAGAAAACTGCATCTCAACGCTGCATAGAACATGGTTCCTGGAGCAGGCAAAAATTATTTAGTTCGAAAATGTTACGAGAGGCGGCGCTTTACATCAATATAAACAATGATATATATGCAAATATGTTGCTTTTAAAAGCGCTAAGTGATAAGCTGTGACTGTTAACCCTCGGTGAAATGCCTTCATCACTCTCGCTATTCGCAATGGTGTTCAAGACTGTTGCTACGATATTAGGTTTGACAAATAAAGGTGTGTTAGGGAAGGTTTTTTATTTGAGTGATAAAACAACAACATAATCTTTGAGAGTGTTTCAAACACAAAAAGGTCTTGACCAAGGTCAAAGTCTTACGACCTGTTCCAGTTTGCAATGTATAGTGAAATGGTTTAAAGAAAGTAGCAGTTTGCCGGATCGGTCCGAACCGAGATTTCACGTTCGGTTTGCAATACTGAGAGACGTAGAATAGAAAATGTTCGAAACTTACACTTTTATCATTCTTCGAACTACATACATATCACATGGAATATTTTCATTTTTTCGCTGCATAACTTTCACGGTTATTCACTATTATAAGTAGGATATATGGCATAGTTTATAGTATATTAAGTTTATAATGAGATACTAAAATTAAACATGCTGCTGGAAATGTTTGTTTACGTTTAAGTGGATCAATTTATTGTGGATACCTATTGACTTACTATTACGTGAGATTAATTAAATTCTACAAATTGATAAAAATAGCGCTTAACATATAACCTACTCAGCGTCATACAATTATTACGTCGAACCATAAGCTAATTTCAACTGCTGATCATTGTCAACTCTCCGAGCTCCTGCCCGAAAACAAGAAACGGGAAGCCTGGCTTCTTAAATAATTAGCTCCCAAGTTTCTGCATTTGTAATGAGGTGTCTTATAAAGCATCAGTATTGCATCTCTAAAATCAAGCATGCAATTATTGAGAGTAGTCGAATTCCGCAATCCATAACAGCTATTTTTGACGAGTCGTGCGCAATTTTACCTGGAGTTTTAAAACATCTCATTTCCGATTTTAATGCGAATAAAAGCAAGGTATTACTTTGATATTTACTTAGCCAAATAATGCAAACTACTTTAAACAGTCAAATAAATATTCATTCATCAACACAATATTGTGAATACAAAACTGTAAAATCCTAATTTTGAAGTTTTGTATATAATAATTGGAATAAATCGTTATCAATTACGAGTGAGTTGTAACGTACCAGGAGATGTGACGTACCTGCCAGAAGGACGCACACGACATAAAGGCAGATAGGAATCAGAATAAAACGTCCGCGTAGCTCAATTGGTAGAGTGACTTATTCCGGAATGAGGGGATCCGGGTTCGAGCCTTGGCGCGAAAAAAATGACGGAGAAATTTACTTCGTTATAGAGTGTTCAGAAAAACACTAATCACTTTGAATTTTGCTAATCAGTGTGCCTAAAAATTTAAGATGAATTTCTAATCACGACATTTATCATTTACGTCGAAAGATGTTGAAGTGAAACGGTGACAGAATATCTCACGGGATCTGGAACGTTTTAACAAAGTACCCCAAATTTCTAGATTTCTGGAAAGCACCATTAGACTATATATGCTCAATTTTTAACCCACAACAATACTTTCTTCAACTGCAGCATTTCAAAATATATTTAGTTCTTCTCAGTCAGTTACATAGGAAAGGCAGTGGTTTTTCCCCTGTCAATATTAAAAGAAAGTTGTGTATGTATTCTAACGTCATGTTTTCAATTTGCATGACACATATCTTGTTTGAAGATCAATTGTAAAGAATGGTTACAAATTAATGAAGAATTACCTGGCTACCGTTATTTTATGGAATGGGAACAAGCATAATTTTAAAAAATTGTACTACTTGTACCTATAAAAGTCTATCAGAATCAGATTTGCCTTCTAGCTTCCAAAGATCTACGTGATTATGTTTTTAGCAAAATAAGAGAGAAATGGATGAACACATGAAATGTAAATACTTGATGTTCAAAACATCAAACTATGATCAAGATCTATCGGTTTGTTAGGAGAACATGATCACCCAAAAAGATTCATATTGTTCTGTTGGTACTTCGAGCAGTTTATATTTTAGTAATGAAATATAAAACAATATTGTCAATGGAATTCATTTGCTAACGTATGTTCTTCTAAGAGTTCTTAAATGAGACGCTATTTCCAGATCACCGAGTCATAAATCCTGATATGCATTGTGCAACTGGAAATGTTACAGCGAATGAAGGCTAACATAAATAACAAACGACGACGGCAAATGCTGAGGATTGTTCATTCAAACATAGTGTTTTGCGCCATGAAAAGGGACTGATATGCTCTGAATTCAGTTTTAAATCATTTACTGATGCAGTGGTTATACGCGGGCTAAATCCCATTTACGAATAAATTTTACTGTCGCAATGATGACTTTGAAGATACCGCTACTTTCACAACCTACCGTTTTTAATGTTATTCTCATATTTCTGTTTGCTTTAATTAGGATTTTGTTCGGTAGAGCGTAAACTAACAAAATGATTTAAAATTTTAGCTAAACTTTTGATCCTGATAATGGATACTTTTTCTTAGACATTTACAATGATAAGCACTAACCTTAAAGAAGAACATGCATTTCCACGACGTATTGTCCAATATTATTTGCTATTAATTTCCGTGAAATTAATTGTTTACCAAAGTTTTAGAATCTTATAAGAATTACGTTTGCTGTTGTTTCAAGTCATTTGATACTAACATACGATCAATTCTCAGTAAACACCATTTTTCATTTTTACACTCACTTGGATGGCTTCCCTGTTACTGTGAAAACTGTAAATAACTGGGTGCAGACACAAAAATCCTAGTTATATTCACTAACTTGATAGGTGCCAGGGTGAAAAGTAACTGACATTTTTTGGGAGCAATTTTGCTTCTCAAATTTAGCATTGCGGAGCAATTGAGTAATTATGTGGAATACTTTTGGAACTAATTTTTCTTTTGATTTGAGTGGCTACTGTCACTTGACACTGGCAGTACTCCTGAACTTGTGGTAACTTCAGGTTCCGCATCTGTTATCTTTTTTTTTTTCGTAAGACTTCACACTTGTGCGTCGGTGCTTCTTTTTCAAATAATACCTCCACTGCTTGTTCAGGGTGAAATTCGCGTAGTTCTGGTCCATCCATCGTTACCCGCAAAGATGGTTCAAAGCATCAGACGTCATCCGATTACGGAAATCTTTTTTGATTCTTTTCACCGCAGAAAATGCTCTGGAGACCTTAGCACTGGATACGGCAATTATCTCATGATATTTATCACGTGATTTAAATTTGGGAATTCATTAGCATACTTTTTTTCAAACATTTCCATAACTGTTGCATTGACAGGTGTTGCAGATTTTTTAACCAAAAGGTTGTAAAGTAATCCCAGTCCTCTTGGATTTTATCATTGTCAATGTTGTTGGCAGCCAACAACTCACTGAAATGTTCAGTTAGTACAGTAATTTAATCATAACCAAAATTTTAAAAAAGTAGATTTGTCTCTTGGCTAAAATTGTTTAGGTTCTAATAGCTTGGCAGCGATAGAAACCTGATTTTCGTGCGTTACAAAGCTGGGTACACACACACTGATGAATATGATTTAAACGATATTCACAATTTTCATAGACCACACTTATTGTAAAACTACAGCTCAGTTCAATGCCACGAAATTCTACCGTTTTCACCGAATCACAGTCCCTGGAATCACAAGCTGATACATTTTCTAAGACTCGTACAATTTTGGACTGGTCTGCAAAAAAACTTTCTTTTCTTCATGATATCGGAAGGATCATAGAATTTTTCAAATGCGTTCAAAATACAAAATACATCCACATTATCCAACTGGAGAGGCAGAGATAATTTTGTCAAAGAATATAAAATGTTGCAAAGCATCAGCAGCCAAGTTACAAATTTGATGGACTTAATTTTTCTCAAAATGCCTGTAATACTGGCTTTTTGCTCCTTTGCTTAATGGATCTGCAACAATATTTTCTGGTTGTTGTACAATAAAAAATAATTTAATCAGTGTGTTAGTGGCTCTGTGCATAGGTGAAACCCCTCGGGTGTCATGGTCCTGCAAACCTGGTATATCTGACATATCTTTATCGAGGGTTGTTGAGAGCTCACAACTCACGAAATTCTCTAGTTCGTTTAGCACTTTTTTCATAAATAGTTTGAATGTCTTCCATCAACTTATGTACCTCTTGAAAATATGTTGATAGCATACAACTTTTTAGAACTAGCTCTAAGCGATGACTTAAACAACGTACGGACAGTAAACAAGGGCAGGTTTTCTTCAAAAGAGCTGCGTCACACTTTTTCTGTCCCATGTTAACATTTTCTCCATCAGGTAAAAATTCAAATAATTTATTTTCAAAATAGACTATTCTAAATTCTGCAATGGAATCTACTACTGTATTTTTGATACCATTAACATGAAAATTTTTCAGTTCCTTTAAAGCCAGGAATGGGAATTTGGTATCTCTTACTTCATCGACGTACCTGATACAAATAATTTCATTACCAGATACACTGACATCTGTACTACTACCAATAAATTAGGTAAAATAATCTGTCTCCATTAAGTTGTTGCACAAATCAGCTTCAAAAACATTAGTAATGCACTTCGTGAACTGAGCACACATCACGGATGATGGTAAGTTTGCCCTACATGAACACCATAGTGTTTCTCTAACTCAATAATTTTAGGAAATATCGAAATGGAATTTCTTCTTTATTAATCAGATATGCTATATCAAAAAAATATTGACTTACCAATAGACGTTTTTTGATGAAAAATCAGAGAGCGATTTTCCTTTATGTTCTACCTTGGAGACACTGGCACGGTGAATTTCTGATCTTGTGTGCTTTACCATATTGATCTTTTTAATAATGAATACAGAAACTCATCAATAAAAAAATTAAAATTTCGGAAAACGTTTTATGCTGTCAACATTATTTCGACAAAGTTTGCAATAGGCAGACCGGATGGAGATTTTATCGGTGTGAACATCATAGCGTAATCAACGACTTTTGGATCTAATTCCTCCATCCACCTTTTCATGGTTGATATTTTCACTTTCGTAGCGATGTTTGCAAATAACAAAGAATAAACCAAAAACACTCGCATTCCCCTAAATTTAAGTGGCGGCCAAACCGAAACCAAAACAGCGATAGGAGCACATGTTCTTAAATGACGCATGGGGCAGACAGGTGGGAGCGTGGAACCAATTACAGACGCGCTGCTCTCGGACTATGACCACCTCACACGAAGAAGCTTTTTCTAGCTGAAAGCAAACAAAGTATTCGTAAAGTTATGAATACGTGAATTTATTATTTATTTTTGACGTGTAAGCAAAATCGTAACTTCCATAAACAACGAGTTGCTGTACGGATTGAACATTTTAACGGAAATTTCATTTTTAAGCATTGAATCGTGGTTTTGCGATTGAAATATGAGTGTGCATCGCAAACTGAGATGCGACTCCTCTTTTTTCTTCCAGCTTCATGCTCTGCCAAAGCAGTTCGTATCCAGCTACAGGATGACAAAAGGTGCCTTTTGCTATCTGCTTTCAATGTTTCGAAACAGGATCAGCGCAGATGTTAAGTGCATTTACCTATCGAATAGGCCAGTTTGACAGCGCTCAACTATCTGTGGCGCAGAGAGTGCCAGGGATAAAATTTTTGCCGATACAAAGACAGATCTCAGCCCACGATAGGTACAGTTCACGTATCGACCCATCATTTTGTTTCCAAAGTCATCAAATGAAAAATTTCTTTCACACAAAAACAACAACAACAGCAACAACACGTAAACGTTGTGCATCTCAAAGAAAAAGTGTTTAAACCAAAATTAGAAATAAATAAATATCTACTTGAGGCCATATCCGTCAATATGGTTTGTTTTTTTTTACTGAGCGGGCGAAAAGGATTCCAATTTCTAAAACGCAATTTATGTACAAACGTTACAGAAATTGTGGTATAAATAAATATTTCGGAATTCAAACGTAAGTCATTCAAATATGGATGTAAGATAGTACACTGAAAAAATGAATTACTGTGTGAAGCTGGAGTAATTAAGTAAAACAAGGGGAAGTCCAAAAACATAATGTTTTAATTGGAAACATTCAGCAATGAATACTCTGAAACTGATTAATTCATTATCAGTGGTTTTGTAGCATCAGCAAGAAAATATACGTAGATATGGGTACTGTGAGGTATATTGGTTTTAATAAATTTAAAATATTACATTCAAGTAGGAAAAGATACAGTGAGTTTGCATAAATTCCCCTGCATCACGTATTGCACTGTAAATGAATGCCGTTCCCCCAGACCGAGGACGCCCATTGTACATATCATTTCTATGTCTTCCACTTTCACTAATCGCGGTTGTTTGGAATTCATAATTTTTGGTAGTGGTGGATGCACAAACCGCAACTCCTGCTTTCAAACTGCAGAAATCCAACTGAATTATTTTGTTAGCTCCGCAAAGCTCGCTGATTGGATGAAAAATTTCACTATCAAATGATCATATGTAGATGATTTTAGGAAGGGTGTGTCTGACCCCAGATCTTAAACAACCCTTAGAAATAGGAAGCTAGGAGATTTGGGCTAGAGTGCCCGATAGGAAAATGACACGGAAGCGAGATAGAAAGTGGGTGGAAGACGCCCTTATTTATTACCGGGAGGCCTGTACCCGGGGTCAGACGGCTTAACGTGCCCATTCGACGCACGGCGGATATTTAGTGGATCGAGCGTTCGTACCCGCCTGGGATCGAACTTGAGGTCCTTTCCGTGGCAGTAACGAACGTCGCCCACTAGGCTACCCGCGGCCCAATTTCATTATCTTGTGCCTACATTCTTTTTATAAGTCAAACCTCTCTCCCTGTTGAGTCTTCACTAGTATCTTTTACAACTTACTGCAGTTACTGCAGTTGTCAATCGATGAAAACGGAATCCGTATCTCACATGCTGATAGTTCTGATCTTCCCACACGTTTTGATGAAACGTATTTTCATGCAACTGGTTTTAGTGTTTTTTGCTAATATTTTGTGAGGCTTGTCCCACTCGAGCTCTGTCTCTGGCGTTTGTTTCCTTTTATTTATAGACCTTTCTTCTTTCCTTCCCTTCCAGGAGTTGTTTACAGGCCAAGTTTCTTTCTTTTTAAATTAAATACTTTTGCTGTACTATTTTTATCCCTCTAGCCGATCACCAGATCATTTTAAGTCAGTGATTGAAACGATAGGGAAGTGTTGCATGTGCTTATACTTTAAGCCTTCAATAAGAGGCTCTTTCGAGTTAGGGAATGGGACATTGGGATTACTTCAGATCCTTATATTACGGGTTCAGCTGTACAAAATCGATCTGAATACAAAGATATGATGTTTCATAATATCAAGCGTAATTTTAGGAGAGAGCAAGAAACGTTCTTGAGAATATGTGCCAATGTAAGTTGTACCCGGAACACTCGAACACACTAAAGAAAAGTTATCTGTATTTTGTTACACATGATATGTGAACAAAAGCAATTGTATGCATACAAAATGTAAGCACTGCGGGTAACATGCTTTAGGAAAATGTTTGAAAACTAATACATGCCCAAGTTCATTTTAAATAACGGTACAGACTAAAAAACACTAAGTCTGTGCGAGGAAGAAAGGGGAAATCGACAGAAGCTGATAAAATTTTGATTATCCTGATGAAATGAAAATATTAGCTTTCGTTATCATGTAAACAACTGGTTGAAAGAAAAAAGTAATTCGTCCAAGTCTGTCAGAAATTTATTGCAAGGAACGCACTACGATATTAGCTAAGGTGAAAGAATATGTCTTTATATCTGGAAATGGAATGACTGACCTACCAAAATACGACATAGTTGGAAGAATCTGAACTTTTGGAATTCGACAAAGAGAGTGCTGCCGAGCTACGGCAGCGAAGATGTCTAACGTTTTCTAAAGGACTCTGATGGAAGGCAATATTTTTTTTTAATTATACATATAATGCAATATAAGTACTGTATTAAGATATTCTGCTTGATGTATTCATCATTTCAGCTCTTTTATTTAATATTAGAACAGATGAAATTTAAAATTTCAGAAAAAAATCAAGTTATATTTGTGAGAGGATGGGGCGGGATAACATGTATTTACAAAAATTTGTTTTTCGTCTGTTTCGACTACTGTCGTTGGAAGTCAAACTCATTTTTCCGTAGTAGTGTAATACATACTGTTTCTGCGCTTTGACCTCAGGTATTACACATGATTACAATTTGCAAACACGATTTCAGTGATCACTTAACAATTTCCTTCATTTGAAAAACACGTATATTTCATCCAGCTAAACTTCAAGCATTAGGAACATATCCTTATGTGGTAATTTAAATTTCTGAAGGGTTTGTTTGTTAGATTTTCCTATTTAATTAGTGTTTCGCAAAAAAGGCATCTTATTTGGATAGTATTTCTGTATTCGAAGTCATGTATGATATCAAATATTTTTGCAAAACCCAACTAACGAAGCACGTCTATTTCTCTACAAGGCCAGCGTATTAATTCATAGTTCTTCGGATTCGTGTTGATTCTAAAACAGTAAGAAACAATAAAAAGAGAAAGGCGGAAACTCCATTTTTTGGTTTTGACGTCAATTGATTGATAGTTGATGTTTGAGCACGTTTATCCCAGTCATTCATCCAGCAATGTTTCATAAACGCAGGGTTGGGCGACACAATCAACTTTGATAATGTAACAGATGACTACTCACGTTGTTTCGCTGTGTTGCCAGAATATACCACATTTTGATTTTCCTGCAAATAACGAATTTGTTAATACCAGACGACTCAACACATTTCTCATTATTTCTACAGACGATATCGTAAACCCTTAAGTCATCAGAAAGTACTGAGGCGAGTAAACAGGCGAAGAACAGTAAGTTCGACATACACTGAATTCTTTTTACGGATGATATCATAAGGAATTTGGTCATAAGAAACTCCTAAGGCGACTGAGCGAGCAAAAGCGATTATATTCGACACTCATTCCATTCTTTCTACGGACGATACCTTGAAGACTTAAGTCATCAGAAACTCTGAGGCGAGCGAACAAGCGTAGAATCGTACATCCGACATAACTTGCATTATTTCTACTGACGATGCAATAAAGACCTGAGTCCTAAGAAATTTTGAGGCGAATGCAAACACAAATACTGGTACATTCGACATGCCTTGCATTCTTTCTAGGGATGATCCGTAAAACCATAAGTTGTCAGTAATTTCTGAGCCAAGTGAACAAGCGAAAAAGATCACATTCGAACCTTCTTGCATTCTTTCTACGGACGGTAGTGTGAAGAATCAAGTTCACAAAAACTCCTGAGTCGAGTGAACAAAGCAACGAAGAGTACATTCGACGAACGTTGCATGGTCCGGTCAGAAAAGCTAGGGCTTTCCTTGAAGCAACAGACAATGGCGGTGACTTTTTTGGGAGGCTAAGTTCTATTTATAGAAAATTAAAGAAAGGTAAAACAAAAAAACACTATTTCTTACTTTCTTTAAATGTTTTCACGCGATGTTTGCACCAGGATTCTGCGCTACTCATGTAAATGCTTATTTAATTTCAATTTAAACCACTTATGTTGTTCTATTTTCTTTGAAGTATATCATTTTGTAAAGTATATATATATATCATCATCATCATCATCATTGTCAACCATTATCAATCCACTGCTGGACGAAGGTCTCCCCAAGTTTCCTCCACAACGGTCTGTCTTGTGCCAGTCTCCTCCATGTCACCCCTGCATACTTTCGAATTTCATCCACCCATCTCCCATGTGGTCTTCTTCTGGGTCTTTTCCTGTCTCTTGGAATCCAATCTAAAATTTCGGCTGTCCATCGATGATCTGTCCTTCTGGCAGTATGTCCAGCCCATTGCCATTTCAGGGATTTAACTCTGATCATGATGTCTTCCACTCTTGTCATTTTTCGGATCCACGAGTTCCTCTTCTTATCTCTCCTGGTTACACCAAGTATGCACCTCTCCATGCATCTTTGAGTTGTCTGCAGCCTTTGTATGTCTCTTTTAGTTAAGGTCCACGTCTCTGCACCATACGTAAGCACTGGAAGGATGCATTGATCAAACACTTATCTTTTAAAACATAATGGCATATTGCTCTTGAAAACTATGCTGTTTCTTCCAAAAGCTCTAAAGGCAAGTTTTGTACGCCGATTAATTTCTTCATCAATGTGACCCTCACTTGATATCTGCTGTCCAAGATAAACGTACGTGTCTGTTATCTCCAGCTTTTCTCCATCAATCGATAAATCTTCATTTCTTGTAAAAGCATTGAACATCACTTTTGTCTTCTGAAAGTTCATTTTTAATCCCACTTCTTTACTCTTGTCAGTAAGTTCCTGGATCATACTCTGCAGCTTTGATTGGGTTGTTGCAAAAATGAATACGTCAACAGCAAAACGAAGGTGGGTTAGATAATCTCCATTAATTTTTATCCCCTTGTTTTCCCAGCTCAGCGACTGAAAAACTCCCTGCAATGTAGCATTAAAGAGCTTCGGAGATATGGTGTCACCTTGTCTCACTCCCTTTCCAATTTTTACGTGTGTTGTATTTTCAAACAGCCTAATCTTTGCACTTGCATTTTCATAGATGTTATTAATAATATTAATGTATGCATCTTCAATACCGCAGGTTTTCAGAGCCATTGTAACTGCTGATGGTTTCACCGAATCAAAGGCTTTTTCATAATCGATAAAAGCCATGCACAATGGAAGTTCATATTCCCTCGCTCTTTCAATTAGTTCTCTCAGCACGTGGATATGATCTGTTGTGCTGTAGTCACTCCTGAATCCAGCTTGTTCTCTCGGTTGAGCCATGTCCAGTGTTACCTTCAAGCGGTGTGAAAGAACTTTAGTGAAGATTTTATAAACTACTAATAGGAGGCTGATAGGTCTGTAGTTTCCAAGATCCTCAATGTCACCTTTCTTATGTAGCAGGATCATTGTAGCGGTGTTCCAATCCTCACGAATCTTTCCTTCATTAAGGCATCGAGTGAAAATTTGGGCGAGTACTGTTTCGATTTCTCCACTTGCTTCTTGTATGATGTCTACAGTAATTCCATCTTCTCCTGGAGCTTTTCCTCGCTTCATGTTCTTGATTGCATGTGCAACTTCTGCTGGAAGGACTGGAGGAACTCTGGTACTGGTATCTTTCATGATGTCTGGAGTGCATGTATCATCCCTTTCATATAATTTGGAGTAGAAATCTTTTACTCTTGTCAAAATTTCGCCTCTATTTCTTGTTACAGAACCATCTTCTTTTCTCAGTGCCATAATCTGTTTCCTTCCCTTACTGAGATGTCCCTTTGCTATCTTTAGGCTTTCGTTGTTTTCAATTGCTTTCCTCACTAGTTCACAGTTGAATTTCCTTACGTCTTCAGTGATACTTTTTCTTACTGTCTTGCATAGCTCTATATATTCCACTTTGGAAGTCACATCTTCTTTAGTTGTCCTCATCTCTCTTCTTCTTTGCATCAACATTTTGGTTTTTCCTGATAATTTGTTCACATGCAATTTGTTCTTAGACCCAGCTAATTTTGTTGCTGTTTCCATAAGAGCTTTGGTTACTTTTCTGTTAACTTCAGAGATGTCCACTTCTTCCGATGTTAGGCCTTCTAAAGCAGAGAACCTGTTCTTCAGTTCTAACTTGAAGGTATTATGGTTTTTTTAAGGTTGGTTATGTCAATAGATTTTGTTTGTCTTATGAGCTTGCCACGTTCAAGTTTAGTGTTGAGGTGCATCTTACATCTCACCAATCTATGGTCACTACCTGTGTTGAACTTGTTTAGCACACTGCAGTCTTCTATGACGAATTTTTTGTTACACATAATAAAATCAATTTCATTTGTCGTCCCATTTGGATGTCTCCATGTCCATTTCCTGTGTGGCTTTTTCTTGAAGAAGGAGTTCAAGATGAAAAACCCTTCTGCCTCTGCAAACTCAACGAGAGTATTTCCACGCTGATTTCTATTGCCATGACCGAATTTACCTACTGAAGTTTCATTCTGTTGCCGTTGCCCTATTTTTGCATTGAAATCTCCCATAATTATTTTCAAGTGCTGCTTACCTTTATTATTTAGATGACAAATTTCCTCATAAAATTCTTCAATTTCTTCTTCAGGATGACTTGTGGTGGGTGCATAAGTTTGAATAATCTGAGCCTGGTATCTTTTCGAGAGTTAGATAACAAGTCTTGCAGCTCTGTCAGAGGAACTTTCAACTTCTACAACTTTATCCTTCAGTTTCTTGTTTATTATAAATCCAACACCACTAGTTCTGCCAGTATCTGTCCCACGATAGTAGAAGAGATGTCCACTTTTCAGTTCGATGAGATCTTCTCCTTTTCTCCTTACCTCACTTAGCCCCACGATGTCCCACTTGATCCTTTGTAGTTCCTCTTCCAATTCAAGAAGCCTTGAATCAGAAGATAGGGAGCGTCCATTGTAAGTAGCCAAGGTCAGCATCAGATGGCAGCCTAGTCCGGTCCTCCGGGGATTCTTAGCACCCTCTGCCTTCATGTCGCACTGGCCGCTGCCTTGGCCAGGTACATTCCAGCTGCCGGAGACTGAGGGCCAAGATTTAAGTTGTGGAATCATTTTGGAGGGGTTTGGCCATAACTCACCACGCTGGCCAAGCGTGTTGGTGAGTGTGGGATAGAATTTCCTACGGGAATATGGTTTTAACGGTTTTAACCAGACAACCAAAAGAACCGTTACGTAAAACAAAAAATTAAGTTTCTCCAGGCGCGGTGGTCGACAGAATAGGCACTCTTCCCAAAATGTATGGCGGTTATGATCCTAAAGATATGGTTTTACCTTTCGTATAAGAATTGTGTCTGATATTCCAGAACAGGCGTAATGTACTGATAAATAAGAAAGGTATACAACACTTCAAATAAAAAACGCACCGTAATGTGACGTGCTTGGAGATTCGTTAAAAAAATATAGGCGTGTGACTATGCGTCAGATTACTACAAATGGAAGTATTTGTACGGGTACAATAATCTATATCATTCAACATAATTGCAACGTGAACTTCGAAGTCAGACCATTTTTTAAAGTTTGTAATCACTTGCTCTTGAATATATTCTCCAACACACTACCCTTTTGTGTGAACTCCAGTGCTAAACATAATACCACAGGTTTTGAACATCGGAAAATAATTGGAATTTTAGATAGCATTCGGAACGATAAGAAGACACAAAGTATTAGACGCCATGGAAATAGATGTGTTAAAACCTGTGCGGAATCGAAGGGGTGACTCAAAATAAAGACCTGTAGAAGAAACCTGGCGATAGCTTCTTCCAGCAGTTTACTGTGAAATGGTGATCGTGATAATATGAATTGAAGGAAGTTCCTTTACCTTGCCACTCATCATTATGAATTTATATTTAGTGCCATATGCGTTTCTTTGTAATAACTGACAATAAAATGGAATATTGGCAACATTGAAGGCGCAAAGTTCTAGTTTTGTCGAAGTTCTAGTTTTAAGAAACAGGAACCTAAGCGGTTATACTCCAAAACAATCTGAATTTTCTTTGCTAAAAACAGTAAAACTTAGAGTGTCTTATATTCCGTGCACCAATATTTTACCTTTAACAAAGAGTTTTAAATATGGATAAATATTCTGAAATAATTAGCGGTTATCGGATATTGCCCCTCTTTGAAGCAACTAAATTATTGTTTACAAAATATTTTGCGTAATATAATTGTGCACAACTGATATTTGCTTCCTTTGTGTTTACGTACGTAGTATAAAACGTATTAATGTATCTATAACATACATAAATTTAACAATTATAAATAACAACTTTACCGTAAATAAACGTTAGAAAAAAAATCGTAGGAACTGAAGTGATTTACTTAGCATTTATCAGTTCAACTCATCATTAATATTTTAGAAGAAAATTTAATTCAGTTACTCTGAGAACAATTTGGTCACGGCACAATAACTTTTGAAACCAATGCCCAACACATATAATTTTTACAATAAATATCAAGAATTAATTTTCAAATTGCAGATTTTTTGTTTTAATTTAAAGTTCTATTTCATAAAGCGCGGCACCCTTTTTTAGGGATTTTTTTCCTGAAGTTGCACTTAGTAAATTCAGTGATGGATCACTTAATCATAATCATTTGATTATATGAAATCTGGTCTTCGAATAGTCAAACAATGGTGTGTCTAAACTTAAGATTTACGCTTAAGCAATAATAACCCCAAAGTGTTTATAACATTGAATTTCGGGAGTTTCTGTATTTAAAAAATATGAAAACAATGCAGCAAATGTTCTGTTTCCGGAAATTTATATTCTCCATTGAATAGCAAAAATACGACAAGCATTGAGTCCCTGTTTATTCAAATATCCATGACAAAAATTGTAGGCTGATTATCTCAAAATATTTAATTCAGAAAATTTTTTTAATAAAATATAATTTAGGGAAGATCCCTAAGGAATCTCTTTAGCGAGATGTATGGAAAGAATATATTTTTTAATAAGAATCATTTTTCCCATCTTTATTTTGCATTTGTGTTTGTCAAATAATGATGCTCTAGAGAGATCAAAGCTGAAACATGCTATGAAGTGCACATCGCTCGAAGAAAATCTGCGGTCACTTTCAAAGAATTTCGTAAATTGGAGGAAATCTTCTTTTGAACATAATGCATTAAATGCTTGTACCTTTAACATTCTTCCTGTTTATAAAGCAATTTATGTCTACGGAATCGATTTTACTTCGGGGATTGTTCCAGTTTCGAGAACAATTTGTATTAGGAAATCGTTTCTCACTCAGATCCTTTCGTTCTTTGAGAATTACCCCCTGAGTGCACGGTTTGCAAGTTTAAATCTTGTTTTGATTCTTATGGGAATATTTCTTTTGCGCTTTTAATATAATTTTCTTTCGAAACATTCACGTTACTTATTATGTCTGTACACATCTGAACAAGATAAAATTTCCTGGGTGTATTCCAATTTCCAAGAACTGTGGCAGAAGAAATGAAAGAAAACAGCAAAAGCACAAGTGCCTTTAAAGACGTTTACGCAGTTTTACGCAGAATTCCAATGATCAAATCTTCTGTGTGGTATATGATGTGCTACACAGCCACTGTAACAGAGAAAGGTCGAATAAAAATATGTATCCAAAGAACCTTTAATTTTTGTGCGGAAAGCATCCAGTATTCTTTGGAAAAAAAATCATATGTTTCAGATTCAATGAACATGTTAACTGTTATGTTTCATATTAGTGAAAACATGTCAAATTCGTTGTGTTGTGATTTACAAAGCCAAAATCTAATTAACTTCCTAAATAATTGTGACGTAGTGACGCACACATCCCAAATAAGTCTCGCCTTAGTTTTGTTTTTCTGTTATCGGACGCTTCATTAAGCCTTTGTATTTGAGAAAATAACAAAGATGTATGTTGTTACAATTTTTTCTTATATTTATAATTAAAGGTTCAAATAAAAAACTAGAAGTTTTTATTATAAAATAGATACTTTTTTTTATAAATAATGTGCAGAATTTTGATAGCTCTAACAAAATCGGATATATATTATATTTAATCATTTATATTCTTTTAATAGGACTTACATTTTTACACTCATATTTGGATTTTGCACTAAAGTAAGTTGGCTGCTTCATTATATATTCATTATATATTGTAGCTTAAGGAACGGGTGCTACCTAATTGTTCTTTAGGAAAAGTATTACATTTTCCTTTCAAGAAAAGATGGGTCGGATACCTATTCGAAGCTATCGTGATGAGCAGCACCTTGTAGCGTCTTACTGGTGCGATACAAAGTGTCATGGTTTAGGTGGCATTGATTTCAGTTCGGGGTCTCGTTTTATACGAATTAAGGGAACCATGAAGAACCTAAGAACCTGGGATATATCGGGGGTGTTTTAGAGACAGAGGTCATAACCTTAATTCAGAACTGTGTTAGTGATGTATTCAAGCAGTACAAATCTAGGAAATATGCGGACCAGATTATACAAAATCCTTTCCATGCACGAAAGGTACCGTTTTTTTCTTTGCCTGGACGTTCGCCTGGATATGTCCCCAAACAAAATTATGTGGGGCATTGTAGCTGAGCGTCTGACCGGTCAACTTCCTCTGCCATCTGGTGTCACATAAAAGCAGCCTAGGAAGCTGTTTTCTAGAATGATATCAAAAACTTCTTCCGTTGAATGCCCTTGGCTGAATGTGGCTTCAGACAATACTGACTGCCTTTGGAAGGGTAAAGCTCTTGTAAAAACACCCTACTCTACAGATGTAATCAGTTATCTCATTTAACATGAGGAATCAGGGATAGAAATATCATTTGCATAACGGAATCTTTCGTGGTGTTGCAAATTTCAAAAGAAGTAGTAAAAACAAGTAAAGAGCTGAAACAGCTACAAGAGAACGCACCACTTGCCTGCGCCAATGGAGCCATTTTTCTTGTTTAATTGTTTAATCTATGGGCATCTGTATCTTCAGTTATCAACTAAAGATATTTGGAATCAGGGCTTCGTAACAAAATTTTACTGAGAATAAAGAACGTCCGGGCACAACATGCCCCCAAAGGCAGACATATTAAAAAGAAAATATGTTTTGAAACTATCAAAATTAAAGCGATTGGTGAGATTACTTTCAGTTTTTTAATGAGACCTGTGGAGTTAATTACGCAAGCTATTATTTACTGCCACAAGAGTTTAATGTTCTTTTGAAAACCGAAAAGAACGCTACATTCGAGCTCTTTTGCAGCGATGTATCTTACAAGTGAAATATTTTACACTGGTGTTGAATCGAAAGTATCAGGACATATCGCCTTTGCTACGTCTAGTAATGGATTTTACAACATATCTTCTAAATGCCTTTTATATTCTCACGGGCATATCTACCTCTTTTTCTAACAAGCAGCGGACAGAATGTCTCATATAAACCTGAGCTTCTGAGATTTACAGTTATAAAGAGCGTTTGAACCAATCAAACATTTTTCGGAAAAATAATCCTTCACATTCTAAATGGATCATCACTATTTCTCAGTTAAGCAACAGAGAACCAAATAAAAAGCCTTCTTCAAGGTCTCGGAAGTCCTAGTTGGTGGTGCAGAAAGCTGCTTTCTAAATTTTGTACACTTTTTAAAAAATATTCAGTTCTTCTGGTGAGCTCAAGTTCATTGAATATGTAAAGAAAAATGCATGGAATATTAGAGACAGATATTAATTATTTATTTTAGTGCAATGTTTCAGTTTTGTTACCTAATACTGAAAGTAAGAACACTGACTCTGGACGTATTGGTAACTAACTCTGTACGTTCTTTTCATTGGAAAGCCGAAATGTATTTTTGAACAGGGTTTCAAGGTATTAACTGTAATTCGGGATGCTTAGGTCGACAAATCTTCCGGTTGCTATTGTTTTCTCATAAAATACGTTCAGTATTCTTCATCACAGGTTGCAAAATTGTAGCTACATAATTTCGGTTCAACTGAAATATGCTGTTTCAACTAACATCACTCATCCAAAAACGGCTGACGTATCTTTTTACCAACTTCAAGAACCAAGTCGTGATTCTCTAGATGATTTTTTCACATGTCTTTCTCTTCTGAAATAATCCTGTGATTTTACCGACCCGTGGATTTCACAAAGATAAATTAAAGTACACAGTGTGGCAAAGAATTTTTAAGACTGGGTCTGTAAAATGAAATAGAAACAAGAAATTGTAATTTGTTTTCGTTTGTTATTCAAAATACGTCCATCCGGCTTCAATACACTTGTTACAGCGATTTTATAATGATTCGAATGCCTGTTCCAGTTCACTTTGCGGAATTGACTCTAAAGCACGCGTCGCAGCTGTTTGAATGTTCAAAATATCATCAAAACAACACCCTTTTAACGTCATTTTAAGTTTGGGGAATAAAAAAATAAATCGCAGGGTGCTAAATCAGGCGAATACGGTAGATGATTCAACACACAGACTTTTTTTCGCCAAAAATCTACGAACAAGAAGTGAAGTGTGATTGGATGCATTACCGTGCAACAAACACCAACTGTTTTCATCCCGATATTCTGGACGAATGCGACGAATTCTGTCATCAAACGCCTCAAAACATTTAAATAAAACACACCAGTAATTGTTTGTCCACTTGGAACAAATTCTTTGTGGATAATACCCTTACTATCAAAGAATGTAATGAGCATTGTTTGGATTTTCTATTGAACTTTTCTTGTTTTTTTGGCTTGTGGTGAGTTCTTTGACTTCCATTCCGCACTTTGTCGCTTTGTTTTAGGATCATATTGAAAACACCATGTTTCATCACCTGTGATAATCAATTTTAAGAAGTTTGGAACATTTTCAGCGGCTGAAATGATATCTCTGCAATGTGCACTTCTCCTTGATTTTTGTTCATTGATTAACGCGTGTGGAACAAATTTAGCACAGACATTTTGTTTTGCCCAAATCTTCATGCAGGATGGTTCGAATCGTTTCTTTGTTGATGTTTAAACTCTTCCATCATTCTCAGTGACGCACATCGATTGTTTGCCACGAAATCACGCACTTTTTCAATAATCTCAGGTGTCCTAGATGAACTTGGTCTTCCGGTATGTTTATCATCTTCTAGCGTATCTCTTCCCTCCAAAAAAAGTTTGTGCCCCAGGAAAATATTTGATCGACTTAAACAAAGCACCGTAAACTTGTTTCATCATTCTGTACGTTTCCGAGGCACTTTTACCAAGTTTTGCGTTAAATTTAATAACAACCCTTTGTTCTATCTTAATAATTCAACATGAAAAAATTTTACTTCTCTAATGAACGGCCGTTTCGTTTGAGTTACTTTAACAACTGCGCAGTACTTTTGGCAGAAAGCAAGCAGATGGTCACGGTTTATAACGCACTCGCGGTTGACTGGTGGCGCCACCGTAGGCTGAAATCTAGCGCCAGTCTTAAAAATTATTTGACGCACTCTGTATGTCTGCAACACAAATATAGAACTTTCCAACGGTGCCAAATATTGAAAACTACGCGGGAAAAATTTCTTATAAGTGAAGACATTAAAAAAAGAATGTCATATGCAGATGTCATTGGTCATTTGAGATGTTTTTACGAGAGATGAGTAAAAATTTCACAATATGGAATATTATTTATTCTACGACAGACATGTTATTAACTTCAAAATAAAATGGAAATATTAATGGACGATGTCATCACTCTGTCCACGTTATTTTATAAACCACGCTTAGCACTGAAAAATTTCTGTTCCGCACCGTTCCGATCAAATCCCATATCACTCGATTGGCCGTCGAGTGCGTTCACATTTACGCTACGATGCCAACAATTCTCAGCGCAATCGAGGATTCTGGGTTTTGATCCCAGCGATGTAGGAACAACACTTTTTCAGTTGCTATGCCTTGCTTATAGAATAATAATGTTGACATAGCGATGACATCGTTCTTTTACATTGTATCCACGTATTCGATATATATTCCTAACTTCAAAATACAAATGTATATACGCCAATATATATATATATATATATATATATCTTCTTATAATGGACGCTCCCTATCTTCCGATTCAAGGCTTCTTGAATTGGAAGAGGAACTACAAAGGATCAAGTGGGACATCGTCGGGATAAGTTAGGTAAGGAGAAAAGGAGAAGATCTCATTGAACTGAAAAGTGGATATCTCTTCTACTATCATGGGGCAGATACTGGCAGAACTAGTGGTGTTGGATTTATAATAAACAAGAAACTGAAGGATAAAGTTGTAGAATTTGAAAGATCCTCTGACAGAGCTGCACGACTCGTAATCCAACTCTCGAGAAGATACCAGGCTCACATTATTTAAACTTATGAATCCACCACAAGTCATCTTGAAAAAGAAATTGAAGAATTGTATGAGGAAATTTGTCATCTAAATAATAAAGGTAAGCAGCACTTGAAAATAATTATGGGAGATTTCAATGCAAAAATAGGGCAACGGCAACAAAATGAAACTTCAGTACGTAAATTCGGTTACGGCAACAGAAACCAGCGTGGAAATACTCTCGTTAAGTTTGCAGAGGCAGAAGGGTTTTTCGTCTTGGACTCCTTCTTCAAGAAAAAGCCACACAGGAAATAGACATGGAGACATCCAAATGGGAAGACAAGTAAAATTGATTTAATTATGTGTAACAAAAAATTCGTCATAGAAGACTGCAGTGTGCTAAACAAGTTTAACACAGGTAGTAACCATAGATTGGTGAGATGTAAGATGCACCTCAACACTAAACTTGAACGTGGCAAGCTCATAAGACAAACAAAATCTATTGGCATAACCAACCTTAAAAAACACCATAATACCTTCAAGTTGGAACTGAAGAACAGGTTATCAGCTTTAGAAGGCCTAACATCGGAAGAAGTGGATATTTCTGAAGTTAACAGAAAAGTAACCATCGCTCTTATTTAAACAGCAAAAAAATTAGCTGGGTCTAAGAACAAGTTGCATGTGAACAAATTATCAGGAGAAACCAAAAGTTGATGCAAAAAAGAAGAGAGATGAGGACCACTAAAGAAGATGTGACTTCCAAAGTGGAATATATAGAGCTATGCAAGACAGTAAGAAAAAGTATCACTGAAGACGTAAGAAAATTCAACTGTGAACTAGTGAGGAAAGCAATTGAAAACAACCAAAGCCTAAAGATAGCAAAGGGACATCTCAGTAAGGGAAGAAAACAGATTATGGCACTGAGAAAAGAAGATGGTTCTGTAACAAGAAATAGAGGCGAAATTTTGACAAGAGTGAAAGATTTCTACTCTAAATTATATGAAAGGGATGATACATGCACTCCGGACATCATGAAAGGTACCAGTACCAGAGTTCCTAAAGTCCTTCCAGCAGAAGTTGGACATGCAATCAAGAACATGAAGCATGGGAAAAGCTCCAGGAGAAGATGGAATTACTGTAGACATCATACAAGAAGCAAGTGGAGAAATCGAAACAGTATTCGCCCAAATTTTCACTCGATGACTTAATGAAGGGAAGATTCCTGAGGATTGGAACACCGCTACAATGATCCTGCTACATAAAAAAAGGTGACATTGAGGACCTCGGGAACTACAGAATTATCAGCCTCCTATCAGTGGTTTATAAAATCTTCACTAAAGTTCTTTCACACCGCTTGAAGGTAACACTGGACATGGCCCAACCGAGAGCACAAGCTGGATTCCGGATTGGCTACAGCACAATAGATCATATCCACGTACTGAGAGAAATATTTGAAAGAGCGAGGGAATATGAACTTCCATTATGCATGGCTTTTATCGATTATGAAAAAGCCTTTGATACGGTGAAACCATCAGCAGTTACAATGGCTCTGAAATCCTGCGGTATTGAAGATGCATACATTAAAATTATTAATAACATCTATGAAAATGCAAGTGCAAAGATTCGGCTGTTTGAAAATACAACACACATAAAAATTGGAAAGGGAGTGCGACAAGGTGACACCATATCTCCGAAGCTCTTTAATGCCACATTGGAGGGTGTTTTTCAGTCGCTGAGCTGGAAAAACAAGGGGATAAAGATTAATGGAGATTATCTAACCCACCTTCGTTTTGCTGTTGACGTAGTCATTTTTGCAACTACCCAATCAAAGCTGCAGAGTATGATAAAGGAACTTGCTGACAAGAGTAAAGAAGTGGGATTAAAAATGAACTTTCAGAAGACAAAAGTGATGTTCAATGCTTTTACAAGTAATGAAGATTTATCGATTGATGGAGAAAAGCTGGAGATAACCGACACATACGTTTATCTTGGACAGCAGATATCAAGTGAGGGTCACATTGATGAAGAAATTAATCGGCGTACAAAACTTGCCTGGAAAGCTTTTGGAAGAAACAGCATAATTTTCAAGAGTAATATGCCATTATGCTTTAAAAGAAAAGTGTTTGATCAATGCACCCTTCCAGTGCTTACGTATGGTGCAGAGACGTGGACCTTAACTAAAAAGACATTCAAAGGCTGCAGACAACTCAAAGTAGCATGGAGATGTGCATGCTTGGTGTAACCTGGAGAGATAAGAAGAGGAACTCGTGGATCCGAAAAATGACAAGAGTGGAAGACATCATGATCAGAGTTAAATCCCTGAAATGGCAATGGGCTGGACATACTGCCAAAAGGGCAGATCATCGATGGACAGCCGAAAATTTAGATTGGAATCCATTTGACAGGAAAAGACCCAGAAGAAGACCACATGGGAGATGGGTGGGTGAAATTCGAAAGTATGAAGGGGTGACATGGAGGAGACTGACACAAGACAGACCGTTGTGGAGGAAACTAGGGGAGACCTTCGTCTAGCAGTGGATTGATAATGGTTGACGATGATGATGATGATATATATATATATATATTTCAAGTAGGCAAGTAGAATAATTCTGTAAAGCAATAACAGTTTTTGTTAAGAAATAGGAGGAAGTTTCGTTACAAATTATGCATTCTTATACACATGAATACCGAAAATAATGTATTCTCATTATATTCATGAAATATTCCTGTCACAACTGTTCTTCTTGAAATAATAATTAAAATAAACAGGAATAGTCATTTATGTTATACTATACAAAAAGCAGTTATTTTAATTGGAAAAAAACAAATCCTATTCTTAATTACCAAAATACCGTTGTTGTCCGGAAAATATATACCACGGTTTCAGCTGTCATGAGTGCTAATATAAACAAAGCGTATGCATAGGAATGCAGCTTGCTTCTCTTATATTCAGGATACATTCATAGTAATACCTGGGGTTCAAGACTGTTACCTGAACCATAATGATATTATTTAGTAATAAACATATACAAAAACCGTAAATTAAGTTTTTTGAAAATTTATTGAAGTTGTATGGAGGTGTTTGTATAATCAGTAAAACTTCTCATTGATTTAAAATTACAGAAAATTCCGAATAATTTGGCCGTTGATTAATAGGGATAATAGAGAATAGCCATTTATTTGGGACAATTCTTTAAGAACACATTAAAAGAGTTGTTTCGGATAAGGGTTCACATAATTCGGGCAGCCGCTTAATTGGACCAAAGTGTTTTAGACCCCATGTGTTCTAATTAACCGGAATCTACAGTATTTCTGATTTCTGAAAGGTGAGGGCGATTGCATGAAGAAGCTTCATGCAAAATACCACTACTTTTAGTTTTTTGCTAAAGAAAGCAATTACATATAACATTTTATGCAGTAAAAATTTTTATTTCATTATGGGAAAAGATGAGTTAGCGTTGCACAAGCGTGTAGTAATAATATTCACCTATGCAAGATTATATGTAGCTTTTAGCAAAGGAAAGAAAATGCACCATTACCTGAAGATTCTACGTTGTTATTTTAACAAATTTAATAGCCTACAATGTCTTGTGCACAAGGCGTTATCTTGTGATTTAACAAGTGCAGGTCATCATGTGGCAGAAGAAAATTGGGAAAACGATGAACTGCAGAAATTATCACAGTATATACGCAAGAAGGTATTCAAAGATGAGGAAACAGGGTTTTTCACTTTAAAAAAGGACAAAACTAATATTTTGCGGAGATGATTGAAACGTTTGTAAGTCGAGAAAAAAACATTTTTTTTTTGTTTGTTTAAATTTGAATGGAACTCAGAGCCTCAACATTTGGTTAACAGAATATCAAAAAATTGCATATCTAAACGACAGAATTTCAAAAAATTGCATATTCTGTTATACAAGTACGCTGGCAATTCTAATTAATGTGTATTATCAAAAGAAGCTTCATGTTTCCCAAACCTAATTACAAAAAACGATTAATTAACATCAGTAATGAATTTTGCTTGTCGCATTTTGATGTACATAGTCGTATAAGAATAATATGACCACCTACATAATAATGTTAGTAACAAACCCTTGGCGCGGCTGAATCCGGCCAAATGGTGTGGCATGGACGCAATGAGGCCTTGGATGTTTGCCTGTGACCCCTCCCCCCATTGGGAGTGTACCAGACCACGGAGATCTCGGAGATGACGTGGCTGTAAGTCGGCACGTCGAACCTGTCAATGAAAATAGACCCATACGGGTTCTATGGAATTGAGTTCGGGCGATTTTGCCAGGCATGAAAGAACGGAGACATAGATGTCGCGTTCGTAGAACCAGTCACGCACATTCTTGGCTACGAGGCACTGCGACCTGTCCTATTGGTGGACACCATCACTATTAGGGTAAATGTCCAACATGCAGGGATGCATGTGGTCAACTAGGATGGACTATTAGCCATTGGCGTTCAGCGGCTCATCCACTGGAACCAGCGGTTCCAGGTCATACCAGGAAAACATACCTCAGACATGCACAATGTCACCGCCGGCCTGTACTTTACCGACAAGCTCGTCCGGGTGTTGGTTCTCGTGTGTATGGCTCTGTATCCACCACCGCCCGTCACTTCTGTGGAGCCGAAACCTAGATACGTCGGAGACGGAAACTTTCTACCACTCTTCCACCGTCAAATGATGGTAGTTTATGCGAACTGCAGGTGTCGTTGTCGATGGACCTGGGTTAACATGGACGCCTTTACGCAGCGTCCATTTCGAAGACCAGTAACTAATAGGGGCCGTTGAATTGTTACTGGGAACACGCACCTCGTTACCTGTGCGTTCATCCGCGTTATCTATTAATGCACAGTTGCACGTTGATTGCCTTTTACCAGTCGACGGAGACGATGTTCCTCTCTGGGACCGATGGCCTTTAGGGCTCCACAATTATGACGTCGAGTAGTACTCAGTGTGTCAGCGGTCCATTCCTGGTACATCCTTACTACATCGCCTCGCGAAAAGCCAACGAAGTCTGCTGTTTCTGAGTTGCTTCCACACATGTCGCGAAAGCAGATGATTATTCCTTTTTTTGGACGTTTGTCAAATCACTACATCTGCCCATTGTGCTTACGTAACGCACTAGGGCTCATCCCTCCTGGTCGGCCGCGTATGTCTCCGTGTGTTCAACCTCGTCACGTGCACTACATGACACGCCTTAGAGGGTACACTGTGATTCCAGGGGTCGTTACATTATTTTGATACGACCGTGTATAATAAAGTTACGCCTTGTAAGTTACAGGATTGATATGAATTATAATCTGACACTTAGGACACAATAGGTGTTACTACAAAGAAAGTCTAGGAGGTAATTTTGTCCTGTTCTAAATATAGTATAACTTCTGTAATTTTTACTGATTTCTGTGTGACATGAGGAAAAAATTAGATCACTTAAAAAAGGCGGTGACCGGCTAATGAACTGATCAACGTGATAATTTACATAGGGACTAACTTCCCCTTTACACTTACAAGACACGCAAAATTAATTGGTTTCTAATTTGCAGAAAAATATTTCATATAATTGTTTTCTCAATAACTTAGTGATAGCATTTGCCGTTATGCTTTATTCTGTAAAAGTTGCATCACTAAAAAAATCTAAGTATACAAATAAAATTAATATCACACATTCCTGATGTTCCGGGAAATAACTCATTGCATTTATAGAGTGATAAAAGATTTTTTTTCGCTTTAAAACTCAGTACCGTATGAAGCTACTTCCAGCAACAATAACAGCCTCCACATGGCTTGTCATTGAATGAAAGAGGTTTCTCATATCACTTTGTGGAATAGCCTGCCAGGTTGCTTCTATGTTAGGCCAGAGTTTATTAGTGGGGACTGGCGAAGGCACTTGACAGAGCCACTCGCTTAGCTATTTGTCACACTCATGGTCTTTCCGGGACATATATATATCGAACGGGCAGGACAAGTATAAGCGGTATCTTCTGTGTATGAAAGAAGTCATGGACATTCTGATCCACATGTGGTCGAACACTGTCTTGCTGAAATATACCGCCAGTATAAATCTGGAGGAATGGTACCACCTCTGATTCTAAACCATTCCTGATGTATCGTTGGCTGTTTAGGATTTCTCAATTTGTATCTGGTAAGATCTCAAATTGAACTCAGAGGCGCCACAAACCATAACGCTTGGCATTCTGCCGGAATGATGCTGCAAGATGCCGTTCATCACGATGCTTGTCATAGGTCTGCGACAATCATGGTGCAACAATTTCAACCATGATTCGTCATGAAACACTGCCTATTGCCAATCACCGCGCCAATGTCTCTGATGTGACCCCATCGCAGGCATCTCTGATTGAGGGTCAAGATAAACCGCATCAGTAGGCTGCTAGCGATCAGTTCTCTATTATGGATACGACGTCGGTCTGCGCGGAAGGACAAAGCCTGATCTGTGACAATATTCCACTGCTACCCTATCATGGTGGATGTCGCTGTGCGATCGTTCACTACCATGCGACAGAGATGTTTGTCGACATCCCAATCAATCCGAACAAACCTTCCGCGCCTAAAATCCGTCAAGTGTTCATAATGCTACCTGTTTCCAAGACGGAGCATATTGAATCATGAAAAACACATTTTCGACTCAATATCGGCTCTTTACTATTTGCAAAATCTCATTCGAGCCACCAATTTATACCCAAGACCGGACAGTTCAGACCGTGCTCCACCGAAAACACATGAATATTTTCACTGGCATGTTAGTCATTAATATGTGCTAAATGGTTTTATATGTGTTGTAAGTTTCAACATAAAACCAGCAGTCCTGCATGGTGCTGCAAGTTTAACAAAAAATAGTGTAATTTAACTTTGGTTAACCTAAAATATTGAAATTTCGTTGAAAACAAATTTTGCAAGATTTCATTTATCCCATGATTTTATAACACTGGAAAACACTGTATCTACTGTGACACTTTACCGGTATTTAAAGTCGTCAAAATCATAATCAAATCCTCTGCTGATGTGTGTGTGTGTGTGACTATTCTATTTAAACCTATATCTTTGCAGATTTGTAAATTCTCTTTTGCATGAATTTCACGCACGTGAATGTTGGGACTTCACACAATTACTGTTTCCTTCTCAAAAACGAGTCTGTTTTACGTATGGATGTTAACACACCATACACAGCATTTTAAAAAACAATACAGCATGAACAATTTCACCTGTCGTGATGTTCACAGACATGTTTATTTCACCTCAGCACACACAAACGTTTTGGAAGATATTCAAAAGCTAGAAGTTGCAACATCGCACATCATCTGGCCTCTACAGTTCCTGTATTACCCCAAATAGTCTGTACCTTGGGGACAGCATTGCTGTCTACTCAACTGTAGTCAAAAGTAGAAATAAAGCTCTATATTGAAAAGCTGTGTCCTAAACTTATGAAATATATCTTAGGGGAAAAGAAAATCGTATATATTAAAGCTTACGTATTGGACATAAAAATAAAAACGGACTGATGTATAATATAATTTCTAGGGACTTCTGGTAGTCGGGAACGACACATAGCGCTTGTACATTTGTTTTCTCTGTATATATATTACAATAAAACCATATATATACACTATATTGACAGAAGTCACCGGACACCTAGAAGACAAACACAGCATAGCATTTATTGACACATATTGGTATGTATTCGGTCACCTTTGACTGTAATCCATGCACTGAACCATCGTGACAGGCTTTCGACAAGTATTTGGAACACAGTGATAGGTATGCGCTTCCATTAAGTACATAATGCTGCAACTAACTGTTGCTTAGTAGTACCCCTTGGTTTCAAACTTCTTAGACGGAGCTCTGATGCATCCCATAGGTGCTCTATGGGATTAAGATCAGGGCTCTGAGCTGGCCAGTACACACACGATACAGAGTTATCGTCACACCACGCCGTAACAGTCCTTGCTATATGGCTCGATGCATTATGCTGTTGGTGCCAACAAGGCTCGGTTCCATAGTATTGCCACAAAGTTGGTAGGGCATAATTGTCCAGAATATCGTGGTAGATGTGCTGGTTAACGGGTTTGTCCACGATAACCAATGGGCCGGGACCACACCATGAAAAGCGCTCCCACATGAGTACACTGCCAGCTCCAAACTTGAACGTAGTAACAGTATACTGTGGTAAATAGCGTCCTCCCGACAGACGCCACACCCACATGTGCCACTTAGACTGATATATCGTGTTTCTGGATTCATTAGTCCGTAGGATCCGTTTCCATTGATCTACGGTCCACGATAAGTGTTCTTACGCCCTGCAAAACGACGAGTAGCATTCCGAATGGAGATGAAAGGCTTATAGGCAGCCGCACGACCACGGTAACCCATTGAATGAAGTTCTCTGCGAATTGTACGTGTACATACCAAGGTTCCAACATTTTTACTCACCTGTACACTGAGGTCTTGAGCAGAACTCAGTCGATTAGTTGTAACGACTGTTCTGAGACTTCGACATCCTCTCGTCCTCTATCATTGATTTTCTTTAGTCTGCCGGTACGTTTTGCTACTTCAGGCACGCCATGTCTCTTCCACTCATTCAGTACATCCAAAAGAGCTGACTTGGGTAGGGTTAAATGCTTCTTGGTTTTTCTTATGGACAACCCACTAATATAACACCCGACAATCTGTCCTTTCTTAAATTCAGTTTTCTCCTGCCGCGGCATTTTCACTCTACCTCACAGAGCGATATGAGCGCGGTGAGCTGCAGACAGGTGTTTATACCGTTTGCAGCTGTTCCGCACAACTTAACAACGCAGCGGATCCGTTCATTTGATTCTGAATGGGTGTCCGGTGACTTTTGTCTCTATAGTGTATATACATGTGAATAAGTCACTGGCCATAAATCTTACGGTCGCGGCCCATGCATCCGTTAAGATCCTAATTAGACATTTCATATATTTCTAATACTGTACTTCTTTCCAATTGTAGTAAAGTGGAAATTAAAGAAAGGGTGACATGAATATTACAGGAACATGTATTAAATTAAATTCAGATATTTTGGAGCAATTTATTTATGCACCTGTTTAAAGGTGAACCAAACATATATTCTTCTCCTTTACCATCCGTCAAAAAAGAAGAACGGAGAATGATGTCCTCAAAAAAATAAACGCATTTATACAATTTTACATTAAGTAATATACATGATGAAGTGTTGGAGTTAAAAATAAGCACAAGAATATGATGCTGAAAACTGCATGATTACTGGTCTGTAAAGGTTTGAAAATTCCCTCTCGAAATGCGTTGCTTCCGCTTTCACAGAACAGGTTCGTTTCTTCTTTTTTGCTTGTGCATGTCTATGTGTGGTAAAAGAACCTTCCTGTGCTAACCCAAATTTCTACAGTACTGGTTATGTCCTTACCAGTATGCAGTTTGATAAACAGAACTCAGTTATGTACGGTTTTTATTTGTAATTCAGTTAATTTACATATCTAAGGTATTTACTATAATCCAATAACCAATTTCGGTAAGAGAAGCCTCACAAATGCCCTTAATTAGTTATAAAGGAAAACTGTGTTTTTTAGAAAGTATGTAGCAAAGACATTTGAAAATCACCCACACACAAAAAAGTATTTACCTCATTTAAGATTGTTTATTATTAAAACTTTTATTCTGCAGTAATAAACTGTACTGTTTTCAACCTATGTAAAGAAAAGTGTTTCAAACCGCTTTTGATGATGGGAATTCATTTATGTTATTAGCATATTTTTGCGGATTTGATGGAAGGACACATGATCCATGAAGATATCTTTTATTTTATTTTATTTTATTTTATTTTTGGGAGTATAATGACTATTGTGAGCAACCCAATGAGCTATAATAAGTAGCCGCCAGTACCTAATGTACGACTGCTAGTTCTGAGGAAGGGAAATAGCTATTGCCGTAAGACATATAGACCAAATATGCTTCACGGGTGGAGCAGCGGTCACTAGAGGTGAAAACACCAATTGAAAAACCGTAGAGAGGGATCATCCCCATTCCTTCGTAATCATTGAAAGGTAACCTGATGGAAAACTCATTTACCAAATATACGTACATGTGTATATTGTTCACTCTTGCCAAAGTTAACGTGTTGTCCTTAATAGAAATATCAGTTTTACGACACATTTAATAATGCGTGTCGTTTACATATAAGTGAGTATGTGGAAGAGGGAAGTAAGAAAGAAATAAATTTAAAAATTAAATGCGTATTGCAATGATTTTTTGTGCTTATTAAGTGATAATAGGATTCCTGTGATTTAACTCTTCTTATGTCTTCTAACTAGGAAGCTGTTAATATCAAAGTAACAAACACAGTGATTTGCAATGAAATATACGCATTTGATGCTCTTAGGTTTTATTTTAGTTCCTACATATACATATCACAACTATACATCTGACAAATATCAATTGCATTTTGTGTTTTGATCTATATAATCAGCACAGGTTTTGGTTAATAAAATAGTTTAGCAATTAGCTTGAATGTTTTCGCATTTTAAACTAGTAGTCTCAGTGCGATTCAACCAGGCTTGTCTATAAACTTGGGCATCACACTTTTCACGTGGCTAAAAAATTAATAAAACATAATATTTATGAACCAATATTGAACACAATATCTAGTAGCTACTAACTAACTGTAACCAAATAATAGAAATAAGTTTTTGTTGAAGCAGTGTTTGTAAACCATAACTTAGGAACTGGACTGTAAACTACTGAAAGTTGGAAGGATGTCACTTTATTCATGTATAGGTAAAATGTTTTGTGCTATCCTGATTTTTGAAGAAAGAAAACTTTGTTTTAGCGTGCTATAAACGCAGTTTTAGTCCTTTAGTAGTTTTAAAAAGGAATAAAATTTTCTAAATGCTAAATATTTGGGTCTGTGTTGTTACAATATAAACGATGTAAATACCTGATAAATAATCAGTCAATCTGTTTTGAATTATTGTATACTGGATAATAATCCCTTGTGTGACCACTATGCTGTTTTATGCAGTGTGTACCACTAATCAATATGATACCAAACCATTTTAAAATTGCCATTTATCAGAAATAGGAGTAAGTTTCTTACTAGTAATGGTTGAACATAGTTCTCGTGGTCGATAATCTGTAGTCACGATGCCGAACGTATTTTGGCGGAATATATAGACAATAGGTTCAACTTCACCTTTAGCTGTTTACAGTATCGAAGCTTGAAGAAAATACAGTCACTCTTTGGATTTAAACGTTGTCATTTTTCTCACCCTTCCCAACTCTTATATCTACATCAAATGGTCATGGCGTTATTATCACCAACCTAACAACGTGATGAGCTGTGCTTCACAAAAGACACTACGTAGGCACTTTGGCCTCAATCCACTAAACATCTGAAGACCCCAGAAGAAATCTGTGGCCATGTAGACTCGAAGCATCAGGCTATCCCAGGAACATTTCTCATATCACGTGATCGGAAATTGATTAGACTCATATGCGGTGATTTTCCTGGTCAGAAATAATGGGTGTTATAATCTGTGCATTTTTCGAAACAGTGTTATACAGTCCAAACCAAAAACAAGCCCAATTAAAATGTTCGCAAAACCTAGAAATCTGATCGACATCATGTTGAAATGCACAACAACTTCAGGACCGGTACCTTCCTACCTGAAACAGCCAACCATCATCACAGATCCGTCTTCAAACTTGCCAGTAAGAGCAATGCAGCCAAAATGACAAAACTTTCTCGGCAATGTCGCACTCACATACGTTCAACCACAACGACAAAGAGATCAGCAAGGTTCCTCACTCCACAAAACTTTGTTCCGCAATTCTGTTGTCCACGAAAGCAAGAGGGAAGGCTACTCTGGTCACCTAGTTTTCTTAGAGTAATACGGGTTTTATGGAAAACTGAGCTCTCATTGTAACCGATGATATTCAGTTCCCGACGGACTGCTGTGATGCATGTAGTTCTTACAAAGGCTTGTGCAAGATCGCAAACCACGTTTGTGCCAGTACATGCCTTCAACACATTCCGCAGTTAGCTTTCTTTGGTAGGATAGCGCAACAGTTTGTGCTGCCGTTTACAGTGCTAATATAGCATGGTAACCATGATTATTCAGTTCCAGACAAAATTCTCTGGTGTGTATGACTGTTCAACAGGCTTGCACAATGTGGCTAACCATGTCTGCGGCAATGGAGATGCATGCCTTCTGCACATTCAGCAGTTAGCTTTCTTTGGTAGGATAGCAGCTTAGTTTGTGACGCCTCGCATTATGCTGATATGGCAAGATAACCTTGAAAATTCACTTCCAACGGACTTCTCTGATGCATATAGCGTAAAAGACGATTGTTCATCGTCGCCAGCCAAGTCTATGGCAGTGGAGGTGCATGCCTTCTGCATGTTCCACAGTAAGCTATGTTTTGCAGGACAGTACCTCAGTTTGTGTCGCTTCCTACAATTAACATTGAAGGGCATATGCTGATGTAGCATGGTTACCGAGTATATTCAGTTCCCGGCGTATTGTTCTGGTGCACCTAACTGTTCAAAAAGCTTGTGCAATGTGGCTAACTACGTCACTGGCGATGGAGATTCATGTCTTCTGCTCATTCCGTAGTTAGCATTGCTAGGTAGTGTAGTACCTCAGTTTGTGCTGCGTCCTACGGTGCTGATATTGCATGGTAACCGTGGATATTCAGTTCCCGGAGCACTTTTCGGGTGCATCTAGCCGTTCAAATGGCTTGTACAATGTAGACAATCAGTTTTGTGGCAGTGGAAATGCATCGTTTCTTCACACTCTTCGGTTACCTTTTTTTGGCATGATTACTCACCTTCTGCTGGATCATACAATGTTTCACTGAAGTGACATTTTGTTCTTTCAATCGATAATTAAGATCAGTAACAGTAGATTCTGGGAATTCCCGAATACCGGTAATGCTACTCACTGATTGTTTACTTAAGCCAAGTACATCCATGCCCCATTTCAAGTGAACACAGAAAAGTTATTTCTAAAGCAGTCTGAGAGGTGTTTCATGCCTCCTCTATTTACAAGGCACCCAATACATCACCGGATAATTTACACGGCACCCAATGTATCTCATTCAGTAAATTCACTCTTATTTGCATATACACTGCTGGCCTCCCAAAATGCAACACCAAGAAGGAAGCATACGATTGGCCTGAAATTCGCAGCATGCGTCGTCCGCGAGTGGACATGCAAACAATTAGCATTGCAGGATATATGCAAATCATATGCGCCCGGCACGCCACCGAGAAGCACTATAAGAAGGGTGCACAGAAGGCGGGTTGTAACTAGCGGAAATGTGTTGTGGTGCCGGACCTATGCGCTGCCTACCAGGTGTCACTTCTGCCGTGGTCCGCCTGTTCTCCCGATATGTCGCCCATCGAACACGTCTGGTCCTGATCGGCAACCGAGTGGCCCCACCAGCACCAACCGAGGTTACGCCTGATGAACTGTGGCAATGTGTGGAAGCATACCCCAAGCCCACATCCAAAGCCTCTTTCGTTTGATGCCGCGGCGTGTAGCGGCCGTCATTCCCAGCCATGAGGGCCACACGAACTATTGATGTCTGCTTGTTCCGCAAGTCGCACGGGCCTGTAAGCTAAATCGTTTCACCTTTGTGTCTGTTGTTATGTGTCCAGTAAATCTGGCTTTGCTATCTCGTGTTCTTCTTGGTGTTGCATTATGAGTGGCCAGCAGTGTATATGAATGGTGTCTCATGAGTTTCAGTAGTCTCTTGGATTCTGAAATACCTTGTGATTTAGTAAAGATATTGCGATGCGACAAAAAGCAATAAAAACAAGTGAATAAAGACTACTAGTGATTGCGTAAGTTCCGTTTCCCTCCGTGTTGTGAAGGCCGGAAATAAACGAAAACAAAAACCTTTCTTAATTCTTTCTGTTTCTCTTTTTGTGCAATGCATCTTTCTGACAGTAGTAAATAAAATCCGAAGTACAAAGTTTCCCGACAGTACTAAAGGGAATCCCAAGTACAAAATTTCCCTACAGTAGTAAACTAAATCCTAAGTACAAAGTTTACCGGCACTAGTAAAATAAATCACAAGTACTACGTTCCAACGTAACGGAGATGAGGAAATGCAGTTTTCAAAGGCATTATGGAACTTTTATTTTCGGATGCTGTCCATGAAGCGATGTAACGAAACTTAATTTCATTGTTACCCGATAATACAGGGGGGTGTACAATGAAACTGAAACACCTGCGCAAATAGCACTCCGCGTATCACGCAGGTGTACGAGCCACCTGGTGGCCTGACTGCATCTATTACGCAGTCGATCAGCGAGTGAGGTGTATGAAGCTTGTATTAGCAGAGTAGTAGCACAGCCGGATGTCAAACAATACGATCCACCCAACATAATGGGAAATATATCCGATTGTCAAAGAGCACAAATCGTTGGTGCGCGTCTCGCCGGTGCATCTGTGTCCAAGACAGCAAGACTTTGTTGTATATCATGAGCCAAGGAAACTAGGGTCATGTCGGCATACCAGCAAGGGACACGAAGAATATCTAATAGGATTAACTGTCGAGGTGACAGGAAGCTATCTTACAGGGACCTCAGGGAGCTGACACGGATGCTAGCCAAAAAGATAAAAACACAGCTGCCCAACTAACCGCATAGTTGAACACGCACCGCGACTCACATGTTTTCATGAAAACTGTTTTTCGGGAGCTTCACCGGATCAACATTCACTGTCGTGTTTCTATCGCCGAACACAGGATCACCAGTATAAATCTAAAACGTCGGTTGCAATACTGCCAGCAGCGCAATTCGTGGACGTTCGACAATGTGAGATGCGTATTGTTCTCCAAAGAATCATCCTTCACTGTTTTTCCCACAGCTGGGAGAGTTTATGTGTGGAGACATCCTTCACAAGCTTACCCCCTAGACTGTTTATTGCAAACAGTGAATCACGGAGGTGGATCGGTGATCTTATGAGCAGAAAAATATCGTGGCAGTCTGTCGGCCAGATGACTGTTCTTGAGGGGCGCGATAATTGTGGAGATCCAGGTTCACCCGATGACTCAAACATTGGACCCTGTTAGTGCCACCGAGTATCAGGATGATAACGCACCGATACACAGAGTCAAACTGGTGGAAGAATGGTTTCCTGAGCATGAAAGTGTGGTTGAACATCTCTCATGCCTATTATTCTTTGTTTTATTCCACTCCCACAAAAATCTTGGCATGACGAAGATGTGTATCATAAATCATCTACAAAGAATACCATTGTATTCGCTGGATTTTTCTTTTTTCCGCGTGAACGTGAGAATCAATTACTGCTGTCCTCTCATCCCCATACCCTATTTCCTTTTTGAATTGGCACGTAGCTTAAATTATCTTGATGTTTCTTGGAGCTTTACACAAGCAAGAAACATACAAATAGTAGACATTCAATATCACTACAATGTAGGCTGTTAACGGCAATTCAGAACGGAAGTCAAGGTGTAAAGGAAGTTTGTTTTTTTTACAGTGGTTCATGCAATAAGTTCTTCCGCATTTCCACACATTTTACACGGTATTTAGCGAAGCCGTACTCGAAGTGGGAACAATCAGGCTAGAAAAAGCGGACTCGTGGCTTTTGTATTTGTTTTTGTTCATCTCTGCTTACGCTACCCGCCTTCCACCACTGCGCACTATCTCACATACATAGTCTTGAAAAATGATGAAACAGTTGTCCACTTACACAAAAAATCTGAAGTATTATTCCAAAGGAGAAGTTTTCGTTTCTTAATAAAACAAATGTTTTCAGGTAGTTAGTGCCGACAATGCATGTGTTGCAGTGAACGGCCGCATGATACTGTTGTGTATCATTTCTAACTATTTGAATAAATGGTAGAACCGGTTACATTGCAATTAGCTACAACGTTGAAGAGAATTTAGCATTATGGTTCTCTTCTCCAATTGACAAGTTTCGCTTTGTTTTAGCAAACAAACAACTTGAAACTGCAGTTTCTGCATCACCACTTTCTATACAGCACAAGCTCGAATAACAATTAAGCCGGCCAGGTGGCGTCGTGGTCTAGACGGTGGCTTCTCATCATTCGTCCGGAAGGGGTCTGGGTTGGAATACCAGTGAGGCAAGGATTTTGGGTTTGTCTTACGCACGGGCACTGTCTCTTCCCTGGAACCAGTGACCCTTAATTAGGGACGGACGAATGAGTTGCTATTTTTATTTTACTGGGTTGCTATTTTTATTGAATGAGATATATTTTGTATTGAGTTGCTCACGGTGGTCGTTAAACCTCCAATCAACAAAAAAAAATCCTAACTAACTCATACATAGTCTGCTGATAAGAAGTCACGTGATCAAAGTGAATCAGGTAACAACATTGTGGGTCGATATTTGCGTAGATGAGGTATTGATGGGAACATGTTTTTATCTTTCAAAAACTGATTGCTATTGCCAAATGTACGGTTTGCAAACTGTTTTATTTCAGAGCGCTGTCTTCTGGTTCGCCGCGAAACCTCATTCTCATTCAAGTTCTAGTCAGGATTTTACCTTATTTATGCAGTATAGGCATTTACCTCTTATACTATTTATATCAGTGTTCTTTTGCCTGATAACAGGGATGGCTGCTGCCTGTTGTCCTAGGTTATTAGTGGAGAGGGAGGTCGTTCAACTCATTTTTAAAATTCTCTAACTGCGGTTAAGATAAGATAATTCTAATATGTATTAATATGTTTATTCTCACGTGGATCTTTTTTGCGCTGTTTTGGGGTAACGTTGAAGAGATAAGCATGCTTTTAGTCTTCAGGTGTTCGAATACGCGAAATTAGCCGCATTAGATTCGGGTTAAAATGTAAGTACGCCAAAGTGTTTTGAAATAATTTGTACTTTGGTTGTGGCAAGGGATTATTTCTGTAAGAAGGGGTAATGAGAGATACTCGCGTCAAAGGGCTGTTTACAGATTGCATGTCTGGTTACGGATTAAATCCAGAACACGATTAAGTAGAAAGCTGATAACTTCTTGAATTTTAGGGAAACACCTTTGCAGGTCAAAGGGCAGCAGGCAGGACTTTGGTATGGAGAGAGTACAAAGTCTCATTTCCGTGTTGTCTCAGGGAACGGAAAGTTTTAGAAAAGGCTCGTTTGGTTTGTGTCGACGGAGTCGTTATATTGTTTAGGAAAAACACAAAATTCCGGCAAAAGTTCATAAGTCAATTACTGGGACGAAAAAGAAGTCTGTGAAAAATCTTTTATTTACCTACCCTACGAAATTCCTAAGCCACATAGTAAAATCGAATGAAACTACTTGTTAGTACTAATACAAAGAAAAGCCAGGCTTCAATACATTCAAGTTATAAAGAAGTAAATTTCTCCGTCATTTTTAGTCTACGCCGGGATTCGAACCCGAGGCCGCTTTATTCCGGAACAAGTCGCTCTACCAACTGAGCTACGCAGACGTTTTATTCTGATTCCTATCTGCCTTTATGTCGTGTGCGTCCTGCTGGGAGGTACGTCACATCTCTCCTCCCCCGAAAGAGGGCCGGGGGCATGGCCCACGGGTCAGCCGGGACCACGAATCGTTGCAGGCAGCCATCCACTGTAGAACGTGCACTTGAGAACTCCCAGTCAATCTGCTGTGTGGAATGCAACATCACACATTTTTATTTTTCGAAGCGCTGGAGAAGGAATTCTCTGATTTTTCCTGTCTCGCGGTGTGGAAATAACATCACACCATTGCGAGATTTCGAACGGTCGGGTCATCCGGATAGTTCGGGCGCCATTATAACGAAGTAAATTTCTCCGTCATTTTTGGTCTACGCCGGGATTCGAACCCGAGGTCGCTTTACTCCAGAACAAGTCGCTCTACCAACTGAGCTACGCAGACGTTTTATTCTGATTCCTATCTGCCTTTATGTCGTGTGCGTCCTGCTGGCAGGTACGTTACAAAGTGTGTTGTTCGGTGAAATTTCCTTACAGTGTCGTTAAAACGGATTTCATTTACTAATATTCTGGAATAGCTAACGAAACAAACATTCACTTTAATTTTGTTCCTCGTGGTACATTATATTTATGGTTATAATAATTATAATTCCTTACGTCACACTTCCTGAATTCGCATTGATCAATTGCAGTGCTAGAGTTCTTCTTGCATTCAGTTGGGCCGCATTCAACAGTCACTCTATAATTCATTCCAGCAACTACCTATATGCAAAGAATAAAGTAATTGCGTTTATTTTAAATCATGACATGAGCATTGTCATATTATATGTACTATTAAACTTCCTTAACGTTAGAATCAAACCTATCAAATTGTTATTCCAAATTAATTTTCTTAAATGACTGAATTTGCATGTATGTATGTTTATGTACTGAGCTTGCCTGGTTACACAGGTTTGAACATCCAAGAATCATTTCTTTGCTGAATTCGGTACCTTGCTGGATCCAAAAACCATACTTAGAGCTGCAGGATTTCGGCTCGCAAGATTTAGCAAACACCGCAACAACGAAAATAAAAGTAGCCAAAAAATGAAATGAATTAAAAATTAAACAAGATAAAAAACAGTAGTATAAGCAGCCTGCCTGCAACAAAAACTAGTACATTAATCTTGTTATGCCAAATCAGAAATGTAAGACTAAAACTATAGCTACGATTTATAGAAGATTTCCAAGTTCCTATTTTAATGCTCGCACACGAGGGTGAAGTGAGATCAGGTACGGGTGAGATTTGTGTAGACGCGAATGATTAGATGGTTCCCTCTGAAGTCGGCCACGGACGGGCATAGTCCCTAGACCCAGGATGACTTGGTTCACCGGATGAGTGTCAATGCACTGGTAGTAAAACAATGTAAAACGACTGTAATCTGATGCCCCATGGCTTTAGGCACCTACGGGAATATTACCCATGGTTTTTGATGATGAGTTTTGTGTGGTCATCAAAAACAACTAAATGTCAAAAATAAAAATCTTCCAAAAACTAAATTCTGAGCGATTCTTTTAGTAATGTCTTAATTGAAGTATTCGAACTGTGCATAAACTACCTACAGGGAACACAGGTTTACCAGCTTTCTAGATATAGGATGTATTTTGAAGAACAACGACACAGGTACTGACTAAATTCCTACACAGTCGAAAGTTTTGCAATATTTACATAAACGCATGTGCTGCTGGAGGAATGTCACGTGTTTAAACTGGCTCAAGTCGCGCACTAAGTCAATCGAATGGGATATCAAGTTGAAGTGGTTGCTGTGAACAGCATTGCATGCTGTCATTCTGTCTGTGGTTGGGACGCTTAAAAGATGAACAGCCACAACCGGCTATTTATGGAACTTTTGCCTTACGAGTTTAAACTCGGCCATGACGCTGCTCAAGCAGCAAGTAACATTTGTCATGCGAAAGGGGAAGGTTCTGTGGACCACAGCATTACAACGACATGGTTCAAGAAATTTCGCTTAGGTGACAGAAACCTCGCCGATCAGCCAAGGTCAAGTATGCCGCAAATCGTAGATTCGGAGGCCACGCGCTAGGTTGTAGACGTGAATCCGACAACCAGCACTCGGAGATTATTAGGCGAGCTGGCCATATCACATACCACCGTGGTTCGTCTCCTTCAGGACCTCGGCAAGTTCTAAAGAAGCTGACGTATTGTCCCTCACAAACTGACGCCAGCTGAAGCAAACCGCCGAGGGAAGAGTGTAGCAAACCTCAAGAAAACCTCGCGATGAATATTTCATCAAGACGATTGCTACGTGAGATGAAAAGTTAGTCTATTTCCGTAATCATAACACATAACCGCAGTGGTTAAACACGGGCCAGCTTTCCGAACATGTTACCAAACGTGAGCGCTTCAAGCACAAAATGATGGTCTTCCTCTGGTGGAATTTCGAGGGGATAATAAATTGCGAATTTCTTCCAGATGGTCTAACAATCTTTCCCAACTTCTATTCTGGACAGCTGGAGCAGACGTATGCGGTTTTGGAGGAGATGGACCCGGCACTGGTGAACAGAATGCACGATCTCCTACAGGAGTAGAACGCTCGGCCTCATACTTAGCGAGCGAACCGGACATGTGTCCAAGATCAAAGTCGCGAACTACCCGGATTACTACTTGTTCTGTTCCATGACCCAAATCCTTCGGGGGCGACCCTTAAACAACCAGGAGGAGTTGGCAGTTGGAGTGAAAGAGCCCTTTGCCTCGAAGCATAAGACCTAGTACCGCCGCTGAATCGAAGAACTGGCAGGAAGACGGCTAAAGATGATACAACACGATGGCCTGTACTTTGAATTCTAGTCAGCTTTCGTCGAAAAGGTACGTATGAAGTCATAAATTGATCCTAATGTTGCAAAACTTTCGACTCACCTGCACGGTTTTGATGCGTTTATAACTTTCTCGAGCCATTTGAACTTCTGAACTTATTTGTGTTCAGAACGGCCGACACGTATATTCTGAATAATAGATATCTAACGATGATATTAGAACAGTATGTTTCAGATTTCAAAGTAAAGAGCGATCAGAGACCTGTTAAAAGAATTTTTCCCATTTTGTTCTGCATTATGAGTTTTATGTCCCAGAATACTTCACATGCGTGACACCACAGTTGCGGGGACACATAACATCAGATTTTGTTGTTATTCTAGCAAGGACAAAAGAACAGGTAATCTAATGTTTGCTACTGAGAATACGATACATCATACGCGATATCGTGTTTAATAAGAATTCAAATATTACCAGTAAACACAATTTGCAGTAGAATATGTGATTACGTATAAGTTTCTGTACAGCAATATTACCTAAATAAGTTTATCAAAGTGTTCTTTTAAAAAATATGTTTCATAATATTTGAATAGATGTGTTGGAATAGGAAATATTTTTCTTAACTGCACAAGTGATATTTAAAATCATAGTTAAAAACCAATGAAACATATTTTATTTGTTGTGTTTGATAGAGAACGCGAAATGTGATATACGATATTTAACTTTAAAGAAACTGAAATAAGTTCATCAAGCAAAATTTCCTGTAGAATAGGTGATTACGAATAACTTTCTGTACGTTGAAACTTCTGAAATAAATTTGAAGAAAATATTTGTGCATGAAACATACTTCATGATAGTTAAATAGTTGTATATAATATTTTGCGTTAGAAAATACTTAAGCTGACTGCATTAATAAAATGTAATACTTTATGGAAATGAAGTCCAGCAGAAAACAAGGTATGGAAATTTTGTACAATGAAATGTCACGTGTTACACGTTCATAGAGCAAGCTTTATTAGATCTACAACAAGACCTTTTCACTTCTGAATTAACATTACGAAATAAACCGGAATTTCTACCGACTTGAGACTCTTTCTTTCCACAGCTGTATAAGAACAGTACACGAGCTTCTAGCTGAACATAATTTTATTTTGCAACTTTTTTACTTGCTGGTTTCACCTACCATTTCCACCAAGTTGTCTTTAAAGTAGTGTTATTCAGGCCGTTCCATTAAAAGTGAGAGTAATTTTTTTGAGGAAAAACACACAGACGACTAACTAAATTACGGAAGTATCTATGACAACAGTTATTACCAGTGGAGATGATTCTTGTTTTGGGATTGCGCTGTTTAATGTACGTCTACATTTCGCCATACAGCTGCAGTGGTAAGTAATTTAGAGTTAACCAGCGAAATGTGTTGTGTGAAAAAATTTCATTATCGCTCCAGAAACAGTTGATTTAATGAAACAATCTTACAAAGATAAATGTTTGGGTGAGTCAACGATTTTTAGATGGAACCATGTCTTAAAAAAGGGCGTTTATCGGAAGAACACTCTCCTAGGACTGGGTGACTTGGAAGTGCTGTTACGGAGTGAATTGTTGACACTTTTTGGGTAATCCTTCAAGAAGGCCGACGAATGACGCGTAAACACCAATATTTAAACTAATATTTCAAAAACGTCGACATTCCGCATATTACGTCAACTAATATTTCAAAAACGTCGACATTCCGCTTATTACGTAAACTAACATTTTAAAAACTTCGACATTCCGCATACTACGTTCGCTCATATTTCAAAAACGTCGACATTCCGCATACTACGTCAACTAATATTTCAAAAACGTCGACATTTCGCATAGTACGTCAACTAACATTTCAAAAACGTCGACATTTCGCATACTACGCGAAAAATTACTGCTGCATCGCATGGGTCCCAGATGGGTACCTCATCACCTGACGACAGACCCGTTGTTAGCCAGAGTTCAGGAGTGTCATGCGTGGAAACAAATGATTGGAAAGGATGCAAACTTTATTAGCACAGTAATCACTGCTGATGAAACATAGGCCCACTACTCGGACACCCTCACGAAACACGCAAGGAGTGTCTGGAAACACACAGGCTCTCTTCCTCCGAAAATAAGTCCTCCTTACCAAATCAGATGGAAAGGTGATGATAATTTTTTTTTATCATAATGGTTTAGTCTATCAGCATGCCGTTCCTCCATAAAGTACTCTCAATGCTGAGTATTACATTTCAGTCGTGAAACATCTGCAACGACGCATATCAATTAAGCGGGCGGAATTGGTGGGTAGGTGGACCTTACATCATGATAACGTCCGCAAACGTGTAGTTGCTTGTATTCAACAGTTTCTTACAAAATGCAGTATTGAAATCATTAGCCTGCCTATATTCCCAACCTCGCTCCGTTCTATTTCTGCATGTTTCCAACAAAGAACGAGAAGTTCCGTGGCGCAACATTCAACACAGATACTGACGTTATTCAAGCTGTACAGGGGGTCACTAAAGCAGCTTCTGCAAATTGCCTTCTTTGCATGCTTTGAAAACTGAACTGAACGATGGGACCATTGCATACCATCCGAGGGAAGATACTTTGAAAAAAAATAACATGTATTGTGCTATACATGTATTTTATCATTTGGTGTAATTTTTCTCTCAGTTTTTCTAGAACGACCGTTGTAATTACTTTGGATCCAGCTTAATTGGCATTTCTTTGTAGTCACAGAATGTTGATACTCTCGGCATCTTGTGCATCTCCCAAATCTGTACAAACATCATCGGCATTTGATTCGAAAACGAAGCAATTTTGACAATTCCAATGTCTTTCAATAAAATCTAAGTTGAATCACCTAAAAATCCTGCTGTGTGTTTCTAATAGTGAAAATTTCTGTAGATATTTTATTTGCAATTCTTGTATTCCCAAACATGAATATTTGCATATTGATAAAAAACAGCTCTAAATTATAGTCGAGTATTCTTAATATTTGATAAACCTTAGCCAAAATTATGTTAAAAAAATTATAATTTTTAATTCAGTTGAGTTAGAGGTCCGATAACACAAGGCGCCAATTATACAGACAGTTTATTTAATTGCAATCATGTTGCATTTCTTTTCAACAGTGTTTCTTATTTCAGGAATAGAGACAAAACGTGGGTATATTAATTCGATCGTCTGGAAAATTTGGAATGATTTGAGTCACTTAAATTGTATTTTCTGACAATAATCTATCTGCAAATATTGACATAAACTTTATACGGTCGTATTAGATTATTTTGTCCACCCCCAGAATCAGGGTGTGCCCAGGGGCGTCACAGAGTGAACGTGACAAGGTCGACCACACGGATATATAGGAGGCCGGCTAAGACCGATGAGCCACAGTGAGTGACGTAAGCTCAATGTGCAGAGGTTGGGATCTAACGTACCTTTAAAACGGAATGATCATAGGCTACCGCGGCAAGGGTAGAAGCGTCTCAGAAACAGCAGACTTCGTGGGTTGTTCGCGAGGTGCTGTAGTAAGGATGTACCAAGAATGGACCGCTGGCGCACGGAATACCTCCCGACGATATAAATAAGGACCCCCAAAGGTTATGGACTCCACAGAAGAACGTCGCTTTTGTCGACTGGTAAAGCGAACTCGACGCGGAAGTGTGCAGCAATCACGCAAATGAACAGTGGGGCACTGAATTACGTGCCCCCTAAACCGTAGAGCCAACCGTGCTACGCACGGTTCTCTGGAGTCGACGCTGCCTCAAGGTACCCATGTTAACCATGGTCCATCATCAACAACGCCTGCAGTTCGCATACGGTCTCAGATACATGAGAACCAACACCCGGACATGATTGTCGGTCAATTACAGGCCGACGGTAATAATGTCCATGCCTACAGGATATTTTCCTGGGATGACCTGGAACTGCTGGTACCAGTGGATAAATCCACGAACGCCAATGTCTAATTGTCCATCCTCGCTGGCCACATGTATCCCTTCATTTTAGACGTATAAGCTTGTGGCGTTGGTGTCTCCAACAAGACAATGCGTCATGCCACTTAGCTAAGAGAGTGCGTGACTAGATCCAATAGCATGATAGTGATGTATCCGTTCTCAATTGGTCGGCGAAATCGCCAGACCTGAATCCCATAGAGCAATTGTGGGACTATTTAGATCTACAGGTTAGACGTGCCGACCCACAACTACGTCATCTCCGGCACCTCCGTGCTCTGCTTCAATGCGAATGAGCATCTGTGCCTTGGGCAACCTTCCAGGGTCTCACTGCGTCCATGCCATGCCGTCTCTCCACTGCTATCTGTAACAAGGTTGGTTATTCCCATTATTAGATTGGTGGTGGTATTATTCTTATACGACGTGTGCTGTTGAAGTAGACGTTTAAGAAAATGCTGCTGATATGTGGCATCACACGTTCTGCATAAAAGTGTTTATTTTGTTGTTGTTTTTCCAAATTCTTCTAGCTTTTCAGAGGATACAAGATTTTAAATTGCACTTGGCTAACCCTAGGGTAACGTGAAAGAAACTGAGGAGCAAAATTAAATCTGTACTTACCTGACTTTCGGCTTTATATATTTTGACAACCCTATCGCGATAGGGTGAGTTAGATCCTTTATTTATGTCCCGGCAAACAAAGTCACTGATATCGATTATCTGCGGGTCATTCACTTTGTCATCGGCCCATCCTCCCAGCATAATTGGCGTGACTTTCAGATTCTTAATCGGCATATTTTTCAGACATCCTTTGAGGACCTGTGACCCTGCAGGATTCAAAGCCGAGGCTACAAGAAGAAGGACAACTATCATAATTACTACCGCTAATAGCTTCAATATAGAACATTAATTTAAGCTCACAGTATAACTGCAAAGCACGGTTTTCCGAATCAATTTCAATGTCTCCCACTCCCTGGCCAACAACGTTGCTAACTGCCTGCGTCATTCAAGCATCGCTAGCGCGAGATTTCTGAGAAACTTGTTGCTCAGTGACGCACTTTTCTGCTTCAAAAGTGTGTAATTCTCGCATAATGACGTATTTTTCCTGAAATACTGAGGTATTCAGATATGTCTGACAGACAACTTCCAGGAATTCAGCTATTTTAAGACCGTGCTGAATTTTGTGAAGAGATGTTTTACCTTTTTTTTTTACGCTGATCTTAATGTGTGGTATAAAAGTTCATGCTTTATGGAATTGAAGTTATTGGTTTTTAATATCAACTTGATAGCAGTAATTTTAATTGCATAATTAATACTTTTCAGCTGCAACTGAATGTATCCGTTGGAACATTAAAAATGTTTCCTCATATGCCGAAGAAAAAAACAAAACCTTCAACGAAAGGAATGACTTTGAAGTCAAATACGAAAAAAATTCAGTGATTTTCGAATTGCACATTACGTGCTCAGAGCAGCTGAAAGAAGATAAATATAAATTGTGACGTTATTTATTTAAAAATGTATGAAATTTGAGCAATCAATACAGAAAGATGCACAGTGCTAAGATATATTCATAGCTGAAGCTCGTGGACACTGATATTTCAGTTTAGTGTGTGCTGTATCGCAGCCTTTGGCACTCAAAACAGCTCGAATTCGTCGAGACTTGGAGTACATCAGATGCTGGTACAATAAGTGGAAAAAAAAACAAAGCTACGGTTTTTGAGTGAGAAGTTCCTCAACAGCACTGAATGCAAGATAAGTCTTAATGGCACAGATATAGATCAGGCGAATGATTTTTTATATTTAAGAAATATGATTGACAAAAAGAACAAATTAGTTGGCGAAATTGTACGTGAGTGAAATTTTCATTGAAAGTCAGAGCTGCCCTAGGAGGATTTCAGAGGAATGATGTGTTCTCAACTAAGTCCCAGCTGCCTTAGGAGAATTTCAGCGGAATAATGGGTTCTCAAGTAAGTCGCAGTTGCCTTAACAGGATTTCAGCGGAATGATGGGTTCTCAAATAAGTACCAGCTGCCGTAGGAGGATTTCAGAGGAATGATGGGTTCTCAAGTAAGTCCCAATGACTGTGTATGAAAGTGTAATTGTTCTTACTGTGATGTAAGACAGTGAAACCTAGATACTACAGCAAATACATACGAGTCGTTTATGTGCTGGGGAGATGTGTTACTTACGGCGGGTTTGTGGCAATACACCATCTGATAATTTGAGGAATAAAAATGTGTTGCAAATTTATAATTTGACGCAAAATGTTTTTAGTAAGACGGAGACGCCGTCCCGGTTTCGCAGTGGTCTAAGCGATGGCGTTTGGTCATTCGTCCGAGCTTGGTCTGGATTTGAAACTAGCTAAGGCATTGATGTCACAGTAGTCAAAACCCCAAACACACACAAAAAAAAAAAAAAAAAAAAGGAGACTAATATTCTTAGGTGGTTTGTCCATGTTGAAAGAATGAATGATGAGGATTTTTCAGCCCAAGTGGTAGGAAAGGAAGGTAAAGGAAGGCTAAGGTAATCGTTGCAGGACCAAATTCTGGGACGTCTGATTGCGAAAAATATAAGTATGAAGTACAAAAGTTTAGTGTGCCGCGTGTAATGGATATTAATGAAGCTCGAGTTGCGTTCTGATGTTTTTTGCATCGTTGTAAGAAAGCCAATGATTCGTTTGCAATTCTTAGAGCTGTATTTGAGGACACTCGGAAGCACATTGTAAAGGTGGAACTTGAACTGTATGATTTACATTTTTGGTTAGCTAACAAATTAGCAAATTTTGATACTTTAGACAAAAACACTTCAGTTCATAGTATCAACATGTTATCGAATTACAGAATTTCGTTTGAAAAATATTCCAAAAACTGATAGCTGGTAATACGAATAAGCAAGCTTATACCTATAGTAATAACACCGGAATAGTGTATCCAGATAATGAAGTGTTTGTCAACTTGTCCAGTCGTAGCCTCACTAAAATTCACAAGCGGACTTTACGATATAACTTTAATTACTACATTTCTACAGCTTATTTTTATTTGTTTATGGGTCTCCCAGTTTTCGATTAAACTGAGTTTGTGGTAAAACGTTTATATAACAAAAAGGCACAGTGAAATTTTTTTTATCGTGTTTGTACATGTTCGTAATAACGATTTTTCTTTCTCCCCTCCTAAAAGTATTCTATGAGCACCCATTTCCAGTAAACGAATTATTTTTTATTCTCAGCTATCATAAATCATGGGCATAATTTGTTACGTAACATACGCATAAACACTTTGGATACACCATACTCTCGCCCAAGAGAGACTTCATGCCATTTTTTCTTTAAAAAATCACTATCAACTCGAACGAAGCTATGCACTGAATTCCCAGTTCTCTATTGTCAAAAACCGATTCAAACTTTTTATCGTTCAAGCTAAACAGTTCAATATATTAGGAGAATTTGTAATTTTTTTCGTGCCGATGTGCACAATCTGAAAAGACAACTTCCGTTTTTGCACGATATTCAATAAGACATTATTTAAAACCACTGACTTACCAAAATCTTTAATTTACAATTAAAATACATAATAATATCATAGTTTAAAACCATAAGACCTTTCAAGCACGCTACGAGCTCATCCTCAGATGGAGAACTACAAACTAATAGAACTGGTGTTTAAATTGCAAATTCTCCGTCACATGATTGAAGAATGCGCGACAAACATTCGTGTAAACAATTATTGAAAACTGCAAAAATGTTCTAGTGTGAGTTGTCACTTGAGTTCGAATGATCACTCCAGACAACTGGTATCCACGACTCTAGGATAAAGCAAGGGGTTTCTTCATTACAACAGGACAGGCCATATCCACGGATAAATAAACTTTCAGAAAAGCGTGTGGTGAATTTCCTATTTGCAGTGGTGAGGACACAGGAACCCTACCAAATTGGTACATGAGTTCCATTCGAAGTCAGTTTGGATACTGCCGTTGTTTGCGCACCTCTTTTGACATTGTATCTCTGTTCCCTAATCCTGGTTCCCAATGTGCGTAATGTCGATCCTATGTGGACATTCTCTTCTAGGGACGAATCTGTAGTCCTTAGAGGTATGCGGTATACCCCAAATTTATGGTCGTTATTCGTAGGATCTTTTTCATTTCTGACCTTGGATAGGGTATTCCTTGTCCTAATTCCAAAGGATACGTTGTTGTGTCGGCAGTGGTTCTTTAAGGCGTTAATAACATCGAGGGCACAGTCCATGGAACCCACAAATCTATTTCTAATAGGTTTTCTCTGTAAAGTCTTGGCTACTTGCATTCTAACCTTGTACATAATGTTGTTAACGATATTATTCGGATAGCCGTGCGTCAAGGCAATTTCTTAAATTTTATTAAATTCTTGTTGACGAAGAGCGGCAGAAGCAGAATTTGAGAAAGCTCGTCGTACGAGGGAATACAAAGCTGAAAGTTTGTAGTTTGCCGGGTGAGCTGAATTTATGGGTATAATAGTGGAATGTGCCGAAGATTTGCCGTATACCGAGTAAGAGATATTCTGGCTATTAGGGTTGCAAACTAGTTGAATATCCAAGTATGGAAGGAAATAATTGGTCTCGGTTTCAATGGCAAAACTGATTGTGGTACATTGTGAGGATAATCGATCAGAAAAAGTGCAAGTTCTGAAATGCATGACAGCCAAAAAACAAGTACGCCGTCGACGTACTGGAGATATAGTAGTGTCTGAATTAGAGATTGAGCCGGAATTTTATCTTCTAAGGATTGTAGCAGAATTTCTATACTGGCTGAAATTCATCAACAATCCTTAGAAGATAAAATTATGGCTCAATCTCCAATTCAGCCAATACTATATCTCCGCTACGTCGACGACGTACTTGTTTTTTGGCCGTCATACATTTCAGAACTTACACTTTTTTCTGATCGATTATCCTCACAATGTACCACAATCAATTTTACCATTGAAACCGAGACGAATTATTTTCTTCCATACTTGGATATTCAACTAGTTTGCAACCCTAATAGCCAGAATATCTCTTACTCGGTATACGGCAAATCTTCGGCACATTCCACAATTATACCCAGAAATTCAGCTCACTCAGCAAACTACAAACTTTTAGCTTTCCCTCGTACGACGAGCTTTCTCAAATTCCTCTTCTGCCGCTCTTCACCAACAAGAATTTAATAAAATTTAAGAAATTGCCTTGACGCACGGCTATCCGAAAAATCTCGTTTACAACATTATGTACAAGGTTAGAATGCAAGTAGCCACGACTTTACAGAGAAAACCCATGAGCCCATTAGAAATAGATTTGTGAGTTCCATAGACTGTGCCCCCGATGTTATTAACGCCTTAAAGAACCACTGTCGACACAACAACGTATCCTTTGGATTTAGGACAAGGAATACCTATCCATGGTCAGAAACGAAAAAGATCCTACGAATAACGACCATAAATGTGGGGTATACCGTATACCTCTACGGACTACAGATTCGTCCCTAGAAGAGAATGTCCACATAGGTTCGACATTACGCACATTGGGAACCAGGATTAAGGAACACAGATACAATGTCAAAAGAGGTGCGCAAACAACGGCAGTATCCAAACTGACTTCGAATGGAACTCATGTACCAATTTGGTAGGGTTCCTGTGTCGTCACCACTGCAAATACGAAATTCGCCACACTCTTTGCTGAAAGTTTATTTATCCGTGGATATCGCCTGTCCTGTTGTAATGACGAAACCCCTTGCTTTATCCTAGAGTCGTGGATACCAGCTGTCTGGAGTGATTATTCGAACTCAAGTGACAACTCACACTAGAACATTTTTGCAGTTTTCATTGATTGTTTACACGCATGTTTGTCGCGCATCCTTCAATCATGTGACGGAGAATTTGCAATTTAAACACCAGTGCCATTAGTTTGTAGTTCTCCATCTGAGGATGAGCTCGTAGCGTGCTTTAAAGGTCTTATGGTTTTAAACTACGATATTGTTATGTATTTTAATTTTAAATTAAATATTTTGTTAAGTCAGTGGCTTTAAATAATGTCTTATTGAATATCGTGCAAAAACGGAAGTTGTTTTTTCAGGTTGTGCACATCGGCACGAAAAAAAGTTACAGATTTTCCTAATATATATTGAACTGTTTAGCTTGAACGATAAAAAGTTTGAATCGGTTTTTGACAACAGAGAACTGGGAATTCAGTGCACAGCTTCGTTCTAGTTGATAGTGATTTTTTAAAGAAAAAACTGCAGGAAGTCTCTCTCGGGCGAGAGTATGGTGTATCCAAAGTGTTTATGCGTGTGTTACGTAACAAATTATGCCCATGATTTATGATAACTGAGAATATTAAAAAAAGTCATTTACTGGAAATGGGCGCTCATAGATCACTTTAGGAGGGGAAAAAGACAAATCGTAATTACGAACATGTATGTAAAAACACGATAAACCAATTTTAACTGTGCCTTTTTGTTATCTAAACGTTTTTCCACATACTCAGTTTAATCGAAAACTGGGAGACCCATAAACTAAATAAAAATAAGCTGTAGGAATGTAGTTTGACTACATGTTGGGAGAAGAAGAAAGTTTCTTTGTAATTCTTTCGATCCTTTTGTGAATTTGTGTCCTATTCAACACAAAACTCCAGAGATCACACAATTGGTCACCAAGAATCGAAAACCATCTACAATACAAATATCTGGGGGAACAAATTGAGAGATCTTTGGCCACCGGTAAATGCTGCATTTAATGAACTCGGATAACATATCATCAAAGAAATATCGGATTACACCATATAATACAAATTTTAAAGATGACAATCCAAATATTTGTTGTAAATGTGACGAGGCTGGTAATTCAGATTATATCCGAAAACTTTAAAATTTCAATGTCCTAGAGAGGGACTCAAACCCGTGTCTCCCAGATAGCGCCCGGTTATGCTAACCGCTACACCACCCAGAATGACTCAAGTCCCAAGTTTCCGATTAATTTAAATGTAACCATTACAGGATTCGCTAGTCGAAGCAAACGGTATTCATGTGTACCGTATCTGGAGGTTAAGAATCCCATCCCGTGATTGATCGGAGGAGCAGATAAATCATTAACGAAATAAGAGATTACATCATGTAATACAAATTTTGAAGATGACAATCCCATTTTTGGTGTAAATGCGACAAGGATGGTAAGTCAGATAATATCCGAAAACTTGAAAGTTTCATCGTCCTGGAGCGGGACTCAAATCCGCGTCTCCCAGATAGCTTACGGTTATACTAAACACTACACCACCGAGAACGACTCAGGTCCTTAATTTCTATAGTTTTTGGGTTCGAGTCACACTGCAATATGATGAAATTTTCAAGTTTTCAGATATTATCTGACTTACCATCCTTTTCACATTTACACCAAAAGTCGGATTGTCATCTTCAAAATTCGGATAATATAATTCAATAACGCCCTGTCTATAACGGGAAAGACTTTTCGAAAATTTATATCACTTGTGAACTTCGGATTTATCATGAATAAACACACTAGGTAAATAATTTATTTAAATCATTAGATATGTGTTAAATAATTAAGAAGCAAGAAAAATAGGAGGTGATAAATTGGATTTTATTACTCTCAATAATTTTTGTATAATTTATTTCTATATAAATGTCGTCCAAACGTCAGGTGTGATTCAGAATTTCAAAAATAAATAAATTGTTAAACATTTTTTTACCTGTACGAGGCGAAAGGCAAATTTAAATAATCGTTTAATCATGTATACATATGGTTAAAACGAAAAGACAATTGATTGGAAAACTCTGCGTTTTAGTTTATTCTGCAGTCGTTTACTGTTAAATGTCCTGCATAAACATATAAAATTAAGTATTGTACTTGTTCGGGACCTCATTAAAGTTTTCCATGAAATACAGTCTTACATAAACATCTATTTTGTGAAATTTATCTAAATAATTCGGTATACCTCAATAGAACAATTTGAGATGATCAGTGCTACTTGATATATATTTTTATACAGACTACATATCTTATCTTTTAAAAACATGTTTTGAAATACTGCGTTTCACCACGGATTTATGCTATTACTTTTTGTAATAATACAATAATACTCACAAAAAGGTACATCGATGTAGCATATTAATATTTATACCCAACAAAAATTTGACTCGCACCATTTTCGTTTACTTGAAAGACTGTTCCGTTGCGAATGCTTTATGAACAACTCACCGCAAAAGACACATGTATACGAAGCATAGGTAGCGGTAATATTGAAGAGAATCGGGTTTTATGAGTCTTTGAAAATGGCATGCTAGTGAGTGCTACCAGAGCTAGGTCGAACATTTCAGGAACGGCAGACCTTTGCGGCTATGAAAGTACAAATGTACCGAGTTCGTTTAATGTTTGGCTAACAGACAACAAAAAGGCGTTAGTGGACCTCCTATGTGAGGAAACGACTGGTCGATGTTCGAGAAAAAATGCTGCAGAAGAGCATTGTACGAGGTAACAAAGGAAATCCATTGTGTCAAATAACCGAGCAGTAAAACAGTGATACAGGAATTAAAATTTCTGCATTCGCCTCTTGCCTGGGTTGGCGTGCATAGGCTACAGCCGCAAACTTCCACTTCTGTGCAATTCGCATTTCTTAAAATCGAGACATTCGTTTGCAGTGACACCTGGAGCCCAAAATCTTCTCTTTGTTTATTTTACATACGGTTCGCCCAATGAATCAAGATTCCAGCAAACACACATGGACAGCCGGGGCGGATTGTTTTGTCCATAGCACGAATCGATTAAACCTGCTCCCTCCCGTTCACTTGTTAGCAGGAAAGAGAACGTGATAGTCTGGCATATGGTTCGATGGCGGGCACCGGGTACCTTAGTACTTCTTGCACATCATTTCAATGACACATGGTATTTTAACAACACTGCAGACCAGGTACACTCTTACGTATTTTTGGTGTTTCTTGTTGAAGAAGAATACCTTCAGCAGATAAATGGGCCAACCCGTAGGAAGATTACCTAGTTGTTTCAGGTGCACGACAGTTACCCCATAGTTCTAAAGTGGAATGTGCAGCTACTAGATCTGATCCCAGTTGAACACTTTTATAATGACATTCAGAGAGCCCTTCATGATAGAGATCCTCCTACAACGAACAGTCGGTAATTTACGGAAGCCATTACATCCCATTGAATGGACATATCAGTAGTACATCAAAGTATCAGTGAATCTATGCTCCATCAAATTGAGGCTGTTGTGAAGGCTAATGGCGTCCGAGCTCTCTGTTACTTAGGTATCGGTATTAATTTACTATTTCAGTTTAAATCGTAGTTTATCTAATGAACAACTGTAAACACTCATCCTCAAAAAATGTCCCATTTACTTAAGTAATTTCTCTAAAAACTAATATATTTTAAAGAAGCATTTATATTTTTCTTTTGTACTACAACATCACAAATAGATATTTTAAAAGCGTTTCGAGAGCTTCATGTGAAATGCCATTAAATCCAAGCGAACCGGAGTTCACCTGGACCATATATCATGAAGGGAGAATTTTACAAGCAGTTTTAAATCCAAATGTCGATGTACTGAACAGAAATGTGCAGGAAGAAATTTCCAGTGACTTCGAACTAGGATATGGTAAATTAAATAAAGAATATAGGAATGGAATATGTATTAATAAAATACGATCGATTGCTCTACTAAATGTTGATTATAAAATATTGGATACAATCTTTAACAGAAAACTTAGAAAAGTATTAAAGAAATTAGTTGACACTCAGCAGAATTGTGCTATTAACAGATAAATGTATTCCAGAGTCTCTTGCTTACAAGAGATTTAATCTACTTAATAAATGAAAGAATTAAAATTTCGGTTATTTTCACATACCGGTCCTTTACCCGTCGTTATGGTATGAAGCTGCATTGTATTACACTCCAGCACGTGCCTCGCCCGCATACCGGAGCGCTGAACAGCTATCGTGAAAACACTGAGGTTTTGGAGTTTTTTTTTTAACATAAGTTCACGGACTGTCTGCCTGGATCACCTATATGTCAGACGTCATCTTTGGTCCTCGAAGTCCACGGATACGCTGCGCATTGAACACTTGTTGCCCACGATTGATGAACAACTGGTACGCCAGAGACCACCCCCAGCTGCAAATGTGGCATCGTATCGGAGCTGCGTAGACGGACATTTTCTAAACACATATATTTAACGTTTCTTCCACCGGTTGCCGTGCCGTGTAGCAGCCGATGGTGGCTACATCAAATACTGATAGTTTCGTGTTCCCCTCTTCTCAGCGTGCTGTATTTATAATCAATTCTCCTTTGTATCATCGGCTTTCTGCACAATAAATATTTCTTTGAAATATCTTGAGTTTTGTGGGGTTGCACTGTTAATGTCCAGAGGTCTGTGTTGGTGCAACATTTAATAACGACATTCATAAAATATATCGCACGGTGGTTCGTAATGTACTACGCTGAAAACAGATTTTGAATATAACTTCAAAGATATTAAGTATTTTTGAAGACTACATTTAATAGCTTTTTGTTCACAATATAAACTTTAGTTTATTTCTGTTTTACAATCGATTTGTGCTTCTAACAATGCTACTCCAGAGCGTTTCGGAAGATTCTTCGTTTTCTAATATGTTGTGTTTTTCTACAAAGTGAACACTGTGCTATATTTTCAAGAAACCTTATTCCACACAAGTTTCTTCTCGCCCTTTCCTAAGCGATGTAAGTGATCGCAATATCATGTGACTATATGGAAAGGTTACAGAAACGTTCAATGAAATAGAATGAAAAAGGTGCATTTTGAAAATATATTAGCTATATCATTCGTTCAATCTCTTTTTAATTAACGAAGGGCGAATCACTCGTCACAGTCATGCTTTGATATAACCTTACTGTCTAGAATTATTGTCATCAATCCACGTTCTGAACCAAATCCCATTTCATACATGTTGGAGGATTAGCGAGTGTTAGGCACATGAATAAATGATTATAATATCAAATTTGAATATTTAATTTTCTGTCAATGAGATAGTTGAAAGGGAAACATCGTGGAAACGGACTTGGAAAAAAAAATCACTACATTTTTGACATTCCTAAATGGGCTTGGAATCTGAAGATTTATTTGTTCCGAAATGTGAAGAAATACCAATGACATTTTCAGAGTTTCTTGGGATATGTTGCACTCACCAATGAATAAATAAATTCATCGCACTTTCCACGTTAACAACGCACAGTAACCGAAAAATTGTTATTTGGACGCAATCGGGGAATCGAATCCCGAATCTCTCGATATCCAGCCGAACCTGTTAGCCTTACACCACAGTGGCCAACAACTCACGGCGCTATATGTGTTTTTCTGTTTCAGTCAGCATCTGACATCATATATCCGTAAGGTAAGCTCAGTTACTGAGATGTCTTCATCTGGTGGGCATTAACGCACTCACAATGTTGTTACAGGATTTATGAGCTCTTTTTTATCTGTTTCCTTAATAAATCGAATATTGCGGGGATTTCAGAGCTGTTCCTTGCATACTTTCACACGTGTTCAGTTTTTAGCTGAGATGGTAACATGAGGCACTATACGGCATCATCTGTAAAATTTGCCAACATTGTGGATGTGCTTAGCGATGGTAGATTTAGAAACATCGAGTTCTTCTGACAATTTGCGAATGATTTTTATAGATTCTGTTCCGTAGCAGCTTTCAGGGTGTACAAATCAATTAAAGATGGCCTACCCAAACAATCCTTCGATTTCAAGCTCAAGCAACCAGCTGTAAATTTCTTGAGCTATGTTTGCACGGTCCGAGTAACCGATAGGCTGTCACCTTCAAATTCGCTATTTTTTCGGATTGTTTCAGCACATTTAAGCACCTGTTTCCAGTAATGTCGCAAAACAACCATATTTGGAACTTTGTAGCTACTGTACCTCACCACGGTGCAAGTTCAATGCATAGGACACGACATCTGCTTCTCGTTTGAATTCCCACAGCGAGTACGTACGTTCAATCGTTTGTAGTAGGAAAATTGTGCGGAAGTTAATATGCATATTTCCGTCATCGAACTAACCTATGTAGAAACGCCGTTTGTTTTCCGTACATCCCAAAAGTTGTACAGAACAATTAGTATTTCGCAAATGTGGAAATTAAATTTCATTTTCAAATTCTCTACCTTTTATTTTCTACTTAGGCAATAACACTAGCACCAACCTTGCTAAAATTGAAAGCCCTACATATTTCTTCTGATTTCCTGACTTATACTAACTCCAGCAATTCCGGAGTATGATTTACTTTTAATTTACAAATTATGTTCCTCTTAGGCATGATGATAATTTGCTTAATTTCGTTGCTGCGTTTTACCAAAAACGTACATATTTTTTCTGACTTCCACTACCGTAAAGTGATTGATCGTATTTCACGGAGCCATCAAGTTTTGAAAAGTTATACGAACGGTGCATGATAAGCATATGTGAAATTAATTGAATTTTCAGTTTTTTACGTTTCATCACTACCGAAATTGAAGAGCTCTTTGGATAAATAATGGTTCCTTCAGTGAAAATTTCATAAACCAGGAATTAAAGAAATACACAAATAATCAGCAGGATGGATATTTAGTGGGATGTAAGGTCAGGTGATGCGTAACATCACAGCCTCTCCTTGACAAATGTCAACCCCGCCTTCTCGTGGTGCATCCTGTTCCCACTAAAGGGGCTCTGACGACCGCCAATAGCGGTATAACTATACCATCGGGATCAGAGGAAATGCTATCCCACACTCACCAACCCGCTTGGCCAGCGTGGTGAGTTATGGCCAAACACCTCCAAAATGACTCTACAACTTAAATCTTGGCCCTCAGTCTCCGGCAGCTGGAATGTACCTGGCCAAGGCAGCGGCCAGTGCGACATGAAGGCAGAGGGTGCTAAGAATCCCCGGAGGACCGGACTAGGCTGCCATTTGATGCTGACCTTGGCTACCTACAACGGACGCTCCCTATCTTCTGATTCAAGGCTTCTTGAATTGGAAGAGGAACTACAAAGGATCAAGTGGGACATCGTCGGGCTAAGTGAGGTAAGGAGAAAAGGAGAAGATCTCATTGAACTGAAAAGTGGACATCTCTTCTATTATCGTGGGACAGATACTGGTAGAACTAGTGGTGTTGGATTTATAATAAACAAGAAACTGAAGGATAAAGTGGTAGAAGTTGAAAGTTCCTCTGACAGAGCTGCACGACTCGTTATCCAACTATCGAGAAGATACCAGGCTCAGATTATTCAAACTTATGCACCCACCACAAGTCATCCTGAAGAAGAAATTGAAGAATTTTATGAGGAAATTCGTCATCTAAATAATAAAGGTAAGCAGCACTTGAAGATAATTATGGGAGATTTCAATGCAAAAATAGGGCAACGGCAACAGAATGAAACTTCAGTAAGTAAATTCGGTCACGGCAACAGAAACCTGCGTGGAAATACTCTCGTTGAGTTTGCAGAGGCAGAAGGATTTTTCATCTTGAATTCCTTTTTCAAGAAAAAGCCACACAGGAAATGGACATGGAGACATCCAATTGGGACGACAAGTGAAATTGATTTTATTATGTGTAACAAAAAATTCGTCATCGAAGACTGCAGTGTGCTGAACAAGTTCAACACAGGTAGTGACCATAGATTGGTGAGATGTAAGATGCACCTCAACACTAAACTGGAACGTGGCAAGCTCATAAGACAAACAAAATGTGTTGACATAACCAACCTTAAAAAACACCATAATACTTTCAAGTTGGAACTGAAGAACAGATTCTCTGCTTTAGAAGGCCTAACATCGGAAGAAGTGGATATTTCGGAAGTTAACAGAAAAGTAACCAAAGCTCTTATGGGAACAGCAACAAAATTAGCTGGGTCTAAGAACAAGTTGCATGTGAACAAATTATCAGAAAAAACCAAAATGTTGATGCAAAAAGAAGAGAGATGAGGACAACTAAAGAAGATGTGACTTCCAAAGTGGAATATATAGAGCTATGCAAGACAGCACGAAAAAGTATCACTGAAGACGTAAGGAAATTCAACTGTGAGCTAGTGAGGAAAGCAATTGAAAACAACCAAAGCCTAAAGATAGCAAAGGGACATCTCAGTAAGGGAAGAAAACAGATTATGGCTCTGAGAAAAGAAGATGGTTCTATAACAAGAAATAGAGGCGAAATTTTGACAAGAGTGAAAGATTTCTACTCCAAATTATATGAAAGGGATGATACATGTACTCCAGACACCATGAAAGGTACCAGTACCAGAGTTCTTCCAGTCCTTCCAGCAGAAGTTGCACATGCAATCAAGAACATGAAGAGGGGAAAAGCTCCAGGAGAAGATGGAATTACTGTAGACATCATACAAGAAGCAAGTGGAGAAATCGAAACAGTACTCGCCCAAATTTTCACTCGATGCCTTAATGAAGGGAAAATTCCTGAGGATTGGAACAATGCTACAATGATCCTGCTACATAAAAAAGGTGACATTGAGGATCTCAGGAACTACAGACCTATCAGCCTCCTATCAGTGGTTTATAAAATCTTCACTAAAGTTCTTTCACACCGCTTGAAGGTAACACTGGACATGGCTCAACCGAGAGAACAAGCTGGATTCAGGAGTGGTTACAGCACAATAGATCATATCCACGTACTGAGAGAACTAATTGAAAGAGCGAGGGAATATGAACTTCCATTGTGCATGGCTTTTATCGATTATGAAAAAGCCTTTGATTCGGTGAAACCATCAGCAGTTACCACGGCTCTGAAATCCTGCGGTATTGAAGATGCATACATTAATATTATTAATAACATCTATGAAAATGCAAGTGCAAAGATTCGGCTGTTTGAAAATACAACACACATAAAAATTGGAAAGGGAGTGAGACAAGGTGACACCATATCTCCGAAGCTCTTTAATGCCACATTGGAAAATGTCTTTCAATCACTGAACTGGGAAAACAAAGGGATAAAGATTAATGGAGATTATCTAACCCACCTTCGTTTTGCTGATGACGTAGTCATTTTTGCAACTACCCCATCAGAGCTGCAGAGTATGATCCAGGAACTTGCTGACAAGAGTAAAGAAGTGGGATTAAAAATGAACTTTCAGAAGACAAAAGTGATGTTCAATGCTTTTACAAGAAATGAAGATTTATCGATTGATGGAGAAAAACTGGAGATAACAGATACGTATGTTTATCTTGGACAGCAGATATCAAGTGAGGGTCACATTGATGAAGAAATTAATCGGCGTACAAAACTTGCCTGGAGAGCTTTTGGAAGAAACAGCATAATTTTCAAGAGCAATATGCCATTATGTCTTAAAAGAAAAGTGTTTGATCAATGCATCCTTCCAGTGCTTACGTATGGTGCAGAGACGTGGACCTTAACTAAAAGAGACATACAAAGGCTGCAGACAACTCAAAGAAGCATGGAGAGGTGCATGCTTGGTATAACCAGGAGAGATAAGAAGAGGAACTCGTGGATCCGAAAAATGACGAGAGTGGAAGACATCATGATCAGAGTTAAATCCCTGAAATGGCAATGGGCTGGACATACTGCCAGAAGGACAGACCATAGATGGACAGCCGAAATTTTAGATTGGATTCCAAGGGACAGGAAAAGACCCAGAAAAAGACCACATGGGAGATGGGTGGATGAAATTCGTAAATATGCGGGAGTGACATGGAGTAGACTGGCACAAGACAGACCGTTGTGGAGGAAACTTGGGGAGACCTTCGTCCAGCAGTGGATTGATAATGGTTGACAATGATGATGATGATGATCACAAATATATTCTGATCTTTCTTTTCGATATCGGACAGTGTTATAATTTCTATCAGTTGTATTGAGCAAACGTGATGGCGCTGTTGTGTTCGTCCATGGGAACAATGATTGAATTGATCACTCGACTAGAGCAAAATAAATTGATCAATCGACTAGAGAAAAATCAATTGATCACTCGACTACAGCTCACCGAGTAGAAAAAAAGTACCGGAACGGTGTTCCGGTACTTTTTTTTCTAGTCGGAATGCGTTCCCTGTGAACCCTATACAGCATACCTTGTTTACTTTTCAAAATGCGAATGTCAGACAAATCTTTTCCACTAAAACATATTCTCACTTTGCTGACCCAAATGGTGAAACTCATTTGAAGGCCAAAATGTGTAAACCCAGGTCTAAATTCGACCAAACGCTATATGTACTATATTATATTATAAATATAAGAAAGTAAAAATGGGAGAGGCGGAATTGTAAGAATGTAAGAAGAGAAAGGAATGGAAGACCTTAAGCCACCGCGAGTTTCTGTAGTACCTGTACTTTATTACTTAGTACCACATACAGCACTGCAAACAATCATATGATAATACTAAAAATTATCAGTACGTACTATACAGTCTCATTTACAACAATGAAATGATCTTTTCATATCAATGGAATAAAGTTCGGTATGTATGTAGATGTATTATACACAGTAAACGAAACGTTGAGTTTGACTGTTACTCTGTTATTAAGAATGAAATTTATCCGAATTTCATAAAAATATGCTGCCTACTATTTCTTTAGGAATGAAGTTACGCTCCTCCGCTTCTGCACGAAAAGTAAATTTTCAAGGCGCAAATATAACTTTAAGTTCATTTCCACCATAATTTAATATTTAATGTCTTTTAAAACATACATAGATCCTTTTTAACGTCTACGTGTTACAGGGGTAAAACACTTTTATTTTTTTTTTTGCAATAATAACACATTTTCCTATTTGTGCTGTTACGTGCGAAAATTTCATCTGATAATATTATACATCCGGAGCAGGTTATTTGGACCTAATCTCAGCATTTTTACTCACCTGTACAATGCGGTTTTCTGAATATCTCCGTCCATTAGCTGCAACGATTCTCCTGAGGCTTCGACGTCCTCTATCACTGATTTTCTTTGGTCTGCCCATACGTTTTGCTACTTCAGGTACGTCATTAGATATTTGAAGATAAATCAAGCAAAAAAAAAAAATAGATAGACGCGGACGGGTTCATGAATGTTGTATTTCATTTCTTCCACAGATTTCTCTTCACGTTGTTCATTCCACTTCTTGGCCATTTATTTGACAGCTATTAATACGCGCATAAGTACGTCACTTCAAAATTTGGTTAAAAAAATTATGTGAGATCACTTTAGTGCCCACTTATTTAAATAACGGTAAGCGATAAAAATTCAGCTGTTGAAAAATGCTGTCCGTGGATGGTGGAGATATTTCTTGAGAATTTGAAAAATAAAATTGTGAATTTTATTGACTTATTTTAAAACAGCAAAGCAATAAATTAGAGCATCGATTTAAAATTAGTTCGTAACATTGAAGGCACAGCCTAAATGGTGGTGTACTCAAACACGGAGTTCCAAGCTTTTTCATTCTAATGTGTCTCAGCGTCAAGACAAGATGGCGGGCTCCGTTCTTCCATCGAAGCGAAATGTCTTGCATTAGGTGACAAACTTTCTCAGCACAGGTGCCCAGCGGAGGTCACGTGACCTACTTTCCCAAGGAAGCTCAGAGAGCACAGGTGGTATCTGTCGCGACCAACACTTCTGACTGTGTAGTATGTGTGTGCGTGTGCTTCTAACGCTAAAATTCTCAAAGAACAAAGGAGAACATCTGCTCATTTAGTGACCACGCTGTTGTTCTTGAAGTTGAAAAAGAAGAAATTTACCCAAAACATGAGAAGAAAAAAATGGTGATTAAGGTGCAAGACGATATCTCTGTTTTAAGGAGTATGTTTGCTCATTTGACTGCATAGCGCAAAATGCATTTAAGCAACAATTCTAAAACAAAAATAGGAATGCTTTGAACATTTCTCTACTGCTGGTGTTCGGATGGCAACAAAGGAATTTATTCATTAGAATGAATTATTCAAGTGACAAAGAAAGCATGAGAGCAATAAATAATATAAGGGTCTCTCAGATGAAACTGAGACCGTCGTTATTTGTTTTTTCTTTTTTGTCCGTAAGGTTTTGTAGAGTGGAATATGTGAACTTACAGGAAGTAAGAGTGATACATGGGCTACATACCCGCTACACATAGTCGCCTTGTCGGTTTAGGCAAGTGTCCCAGCGCGGCACGAGATTGTGGATACCCCGTGCGAAGAACGTCCGTGGTTGGCTATGGAACAAGTCTTCAACAGCGTCCCGGACCTCAGCGTCGATAGCGAACCGGTGGCCCTTGAGAGCTTTATTCAGTGGCCCGTAGATGTGGTTGTAGCAGTGCGACAGATCGGGCCTATAGAGGGGGGGTCTAGGACCTCCCAACGGAAGCTCCGCAGTAATTCTTTGCACACTCTCGCCACATGCAGGCGTTCGTTGTCGTGCAGCAAAATAACCACATTTGACAACATACCGGGCAGCTTACGCTTGATGGCTGCTTTGAGGTTGCGTAACGTATCGCAATGTGTAGTTGCCTGGACTCTTCTGCCTGCGTCCAACCAATCCAACAACATACCGGGCCGCTTACTGTTGATGGCTGCTTTGAGGTTGCGTAACGTATTGCAATGTGTAGTTGCCTTGACTCTTCTGCCTGCGTCCAGCCAATCCAACATCATACCGGGCCGTTTACTGCTGATGGCTGCTTTGAGGTTGCGTAACGTATCGTAATGTGTAGTTGCCTTGACTCTTCTGCCTGCATCCAGACAATCCAACAACATACCGGGCAGCTTACTGTTGATGGCTGCTTTGAAGATGCGTAACGTATCGCAATGTGTAGTTGCCTTGACTCTTCTGCCTGCGTCCAACCAATCCAACAACATACCGGGCCGCTTACTGTTGATGGCTGCTTTGAGGTTGCGTAACGTATCGTAATGTGTAGTTGCCTTGACTCTTCTGCCTGCATCCAGACAATCCAACAACATACCGGGCAGCTTACTGTTGATGGCTGCTTTGAAGATGCGTAACGTATCGCAATGTGTAGTTGCCTTGACTCTTCTGCCTGCGTCCACCCAATCCAACAACATACCGGGCCGCTTACTGTTGATGGCTGCTTTGAGGTTGCGTAACGTATCGTAATGTGCAGTTGCCTTGACTCTTCTGCCTGCGTCCAGCCAATCCAACAACATACCTGGCCGCTTAATGTTGATGGCTTTTTGAGGTTGCGTAACGTATCGCAATGTGTAGTTGCCTTGACTCTTCTGCCTGCGTCCAGCCAATCCAACAACATACCTGGCCGCTTAATGTTAATGGCTTTTTGAGGTTGCGTAACGTATCGCAATGTGCAGTTGCCTTGACTCTTCTGCCTGCGTCCAGCCAATCCAACAACATACCTGGCCGCTTAATGTTGATGGCTTTTTGAGGTTGCGTAACGTATCGCAATGTGTAGTTGCCTTGACTCTTCTGCCTGCGTACAGCCAATCCAACAACATACCGGGCAGCTTGCTGTTGATGGCTGTTTTGAGGTTGCGTAACGTATCGTAATGTGTAGTTGCCTTGACTCTTCTGCCTGCGTCCAGCCAATCGAACAACATACCTGGCCGCTTACTGTTGATGGCTGCTTTGAGGTTGCGTAACGTATCGCAATGTGTAGTTGCCTTGACTCTTCTGCCTGCGTCCAGCCAATCCAACCACGAACAACATGTTTAATGATCCTCATTTTTTTTATTTTTGCTTTAAATTCTACATATTCTTTATATTTTGGCAAACTGATCGTTAATTGGATTGCAAAACAGAAGAATAAAGACAGGGCTAATACAGGTTTAAAAATACGTTCTGTTTCACTGGAATATTGACTTTGAAAGGGACGTTCATTTCATGAAAATGTTTGGAATGCCACTGCAGTAGTGATAATATACCTTAGTACATCCTCTTTTGAACAAACTTTAAGCTTTACAGATCTTCCTTGAACGTTGTTTTCTTACACGCGTTACACGATCTGTGAATACTGATATCGAACATTTTGTGACATCAGAATTAAAGCACATAGATGTTCAGATTTTTATTCATAAAGATTTGGTACTTTGGAAAAATACCACATATTTAAAATACTCTCAAGTTCTTTGACAAACATTTATGCATAAATCATATTTTTGAGGCAACATAAAGAATATAATAAATGCACAGGGTGTTTATAAACTGCTAACACAAATTTTGGGAACATGTTCTACCGTCGATATTGATTTCAAAAAATGCCGTTATAACGCTTTCCTATAAAGGTATAGAGGCTGTACAGTAACGGTGCACTCCAGCTACTTCACAGACGAACGGCGGTACATTACAATGTAGAAATAGCGGAATTAGTGAAAGTTCCAACAGGCCGATTCCATCAGCTTCATATCAGCACCTCTACGGGTTAATTTGCAAAAATTCCTTTTCAAAGTCTCACATTATTATATATACCCCACAGATGTTAGATGCGAAGTTCAAGAACATCGTTCCTATCCTAAAGGTAGGTCATAAAAAGTAGTAGTTAGCTTGGAAATTTAGGCGGAACACACTGAGGAGACAAAACTATGTATATCGTTAAACTTATTTCGTTAAATGGAGATTAGGGGCGCTATAGTCTAACTGGCAGAATCTGCATTCTTCCACTAACACAAATTCACAACGGTAGAAAAATATTAGCTGTCTACGTTCGCTTGGGAAGTTTGCAATGCACGATTTTATTACATATCGTGAATATCATTGTAGGACAGAGTGTTCGGCCCAATGATAACATAATTATTTCAGCCGACAAAACCGTTAAAGCTGTTCTAAAGTTAACAGATATTTTTTTCCAATCCTGGGTATCCATAGGAAACTGTATAAATCCTCGTTAAGTATACACTGTAGAGTCGAAACATTATGAACAACGGGTCTTTATGCAAATATAAGTAAGAGCAGGTTAACGATAGATCGTGCGATGGTCATGTAACTATAAATAACTCCTGATACTGATCTCCGTTAATCATTGTTATACTTCTACTTCAGGTGGAAATGGCAGCGGACTTAAATGAGTTTGACAAAAGTCAAGTTTTAAAGGCCACACGCCAGGGTAACAGTATTACCGAGACGGCAAAGCTTGATGGATGCTCATGATCAGCCATGTTTTGTACCACGGAAAAGTCGTTCGATGTGGGAAAACCAAGGAACGACGGAAGGTTCTGGCCGACCATGACTCCTCGATACTCGGAGACAAAGATTGTTATCCCGTATGGTACGAGACAACAGAAGGCATACTGTGCCTAAACTCGCCGGTGATTTGAATGCTGGTAAGGCGAGCAATGTGTCACATCACACAATACACCCAACCTTGCTGAAAATTGGACTGCGTATCAGCAAACAGCAATACGTGCTCATGCTAATGTCGATTCACCTAATAAAGTAGCTACAAAGGACACGCGAGCTTCAAAACTGAACTATGAATGATTGCAACAAGGTAGTCTGGTCCAACCGATCTCGTGTTCTGTTTCACAATGTGGGTGGCCATGTATGTGTGCGTTGTTTACCTGGGAAAGTGCACCAGATTGCAACGTGGGACGAAAACAAGCCAGTGGAGGAAGTATAATGCTTTGGAAAATGCTCTGCTGAGAAATTTTAGATCCAGTCATTTATCTGCAGGAAAACGTGACCTCTACGGCCTGTCTAAGCATCACTGCAGACGAGGCACATCGTATCATGGCACGATATTCCCTACTCGTAGTGTATTCTTTCAGCAAAATAATGGGCCTTGAAACACTTCCCAGTTTGTTTGATAATGGTTAGTGGAACAGGAGGAACTTTCCAGTTATTGCCCGGTCCTCCCGATTTCCCAGACATCAATCAACTCGAGCAGCTGTGGTTTGTATTGTAGGAGCAAATCCTATCTGCGACGGCTCAACCACATATAAAAAGATTCACAACATTCTCTACTCTGAGATTTGAACGTTAGCTGATTTAATTTCTAAATTTTCTGATAATTTTCTCATCGTATGGTAAATAATTACTAAAGCTGGGAGCATTTCTAAACAGTTAGAAGGATTCTGGTAAAGGTTGTTGCATTAAATTTTAGCTCTCAGCAGATTTTCAATTAAAATTATTTATAAAAATAATTATAACAAATGGGCTGTTTATCTAGAACAAATTAAGATAATTTGTTAAAGCTTCAGAGCATACGGACATACGCATTGCTTTTTTTTTTAAGTGCGAGGTCTCCAGTCAGACAATCGGCGAAAGAGTGCATTACCTCGCAAGCTTCAGTATCTGCTTGAGTATGTGAAACGGGAGAGGTTCGTTTTTTTACAAGGCATTTTAACAAATTTGAGGCTGATACTCGTAGTGACGTGTCCGAAATTGAAATGGTTTACGCTATTAAGCAGATTTTCATACGATTAAGGTTCCCAGGATAGTGTGAATGAGAGGTGAAGATAGCGAACTAATCACACAGTACATTGCGCAGAGTGTAGCCCCAGTTAAATTATTTATCTGTATTCAAATACAAATGTCTGCATTTCCAGAAATTTTGTCATAATTTTTATGGGCGAATGACATTTTCAAGTGTTCCTGTTGCGGGTACGTTACAATATTTTTAGGGGAAAACGAATCACTCGTTGATGTTATCCTAATTATTTACCTATGCATACTCATCATCAACGCTTGTGGTGAAAAACGTTTTTCTCTTTTGGAAACCATCCAATAGTATTTGAGGACTTCTAGTCCTCAGGTAGGAAAGATTCCATTTGCAGCTTTATCATTTATTTCAAGAATTCTAGAAATATTGACATTTTATGATATAGTAGAAGTTTTGCCACAATGAAACCGTAAAAAAAGAGTTTATAGTTGTAAGCAAATTTACTAATTGAAGTTTACTAATTTCCTTTTTCTCTCAGTCATTCAACTAATTTGCAATAAACATTGTTAGCAGCATTATTATTAAAATATCCTAAAAATGTTATTGCTTACATTCAAAATTAAAATGAACATTTTTCAGGCAAAAGCTCCATAGGTATGCTAACGTCAAGCATTTTTATTTATACATACAAAAATTGACGGTAAAATGAATTTTCACTTTGCCAAATAAACTTGCAAGAAAACGATATTCAAAAAAAATATATTTTAAGGCCCCATTTTAAGTAGTATGTGCAAATGATTCCACAGAGTTTTTTCATGGTTATTTTTGTGAAGAAAAATCTATATGTAATTTAAATTTGAAATTCAATTGAAAGAGATTATTTTTTTCAATATTAAAATGCGTTTACTTAGGGGCGTCTCATTTTTCTTGGCCCAGGTGGCTATCTATTTTTAAACCCACCTCTGGTACCTATTATATGCGGACAGTAACTAGTACTAGAGTAGGAATTTTTATCTCATTTTATTTTTAAATTTGAACACGGGACCTGATTATCATTGAAACAGGAATAATGAAGAGTTCTTAAATAATATAACTATACTAGCAATCCAAAATTTCTTGGCGTTGAACAGAAATAAAAGTTTCTAAGTTTTCGCACATCAACCAGATGGCTTTCTCAAGCAAGGTAGACCGCTAATTGTCTACCTTCAGTTAGCTGTCTAACTTCTTTGAGAAAGCAATCTGGTTGATGTGCGAAAGCTTGGAAACTTTTATTTCTATTCTACGCCAAGAAACTTCGGATCGCTAGTCTAGTTATACTATTTAAGCACAATTGGTGTATTGTTCCTTGTTATTTTTTAATGAGGAGCTCCTTATATTTATTTTTTAACAAATGTAACTAATATCAGCATGTGTTAAAGAGTAACATTGACGAGTTTATCTCAGATGCAATTTTGGAGGTAGAGTTTCTTGCAAATAAAAACCTGATTCGACAATATCTGAGCAAAATGAAAGCTGCTTGAAAGCTTCGCAGATCAGGAGGTAAAGAGAATACCTTACTGCCATACTACAAAACATTTTCAAGGTATTTAAAATTCTTAGGAATAACTATTAGCTTCATGTTTTGATTGATTTTATATGTCAAGTATTTGTTTTCCTGCTTAGAACTGTGCGTGGTGACTGAAACATTTTGGAAAATTCAGGGGTCCTTTTGACCAAATTTAAGGGTTGAAGCTTTAGATCTGGAAAATTCCGTCTTCGTCAGCAGAAAGAACGAGCACAAGTTACGCAACAAAAACAAATATTTTGGCACACATGTGTGAAACTGCTTAAGGAATAAATGCTTTCTATTAAACGCACATTTGATGCTGCTATCGTCTGACGCTAGTGCTTTAGCTGAGCAATTTCAGTTTCACATGCAGATGAACTTTTGACTTAAGATGGACCTATGAATAAAGCTTCCATATAAACAACATTGAACCTAGTCAAGTGTCCTAAGCCTTCTTAAAGCGCCAAGGGTTTGGACATTACGTATTTATTTATTATATACACATTTACTTACAAGCAGAAATGAAATAAATGTAGAACCATGAAAACTTTAGCAAACTATTTATACGAAAAAAAAAAGACTTGCCTTCGAATACTTAAGGTATATGACTTGAGAAATGAAGCACTTTCGATAACCATCCCCACGTGAGTAGAGGATCAAATCAGCTGCATTCAGCTCTCAGCTCGGCATGTAGGATTGCTGAAATCACGTGACCTTCAAGTGCCTTGGTCTGTTCTATCACGTTGGCTGTGGTCGCTTCCCAGATTAAACACACATCAGTGCAGGAAGTGTTCTAGTGGTAACTTTTGTTGACACCGAAATTATCCTCCTTTCTGTGTAGGATACCGGCGATAATGCGGAATTCCAATGCACGGAAAGAAATATAAACTTTGAGACCCAAATTATGATACATATATTTGAATATATTGTTATAGTTTGTAATTACCGGAGAGGACACTATTCATAAAGGGAGACTGACACTATGAAGACAAAGTAAAATTATTTAAAATAACAAATTTTCATCTATGCATACTTTCAAGAACGTTTTGCTTTTGCACGAGTGTAGTCCGTCTGCCTGCATCTCGTGCTGGGATTAGAAAATAATAAATAATAAAAAATACAATTGTTAACTGTTGTTTGTGCACAGTACAAGTGTATACGGATGGCTGAAATAAGCCACTTTTTTGCAGTGAAACGCTACTTTGCTACTAAACAGGAGGTGGGAATAGGTTTGATAAAACATTTGAGACCGTTCCTTATGTTGAATGGCTGAGAGAGTTATACATGACTTCTGAATTATACCCCATGTGGGCCCTTCGCCTCAGGTGGAAACAGATACGGGGACTTCGGAGATCATCACCGAATTTCACTCTGGAGTTGATATCATGAGATACCTTGATCTTGGGAGAAAAGGATTATTTTAGGATTTTTTTTTACATGTTTGTTCATTACAAAAAAATTGAATGTCAGATGTCCTTCTTATTACGAAAACATTACAGTAATCCAAAGAGTTTTGTAGAGAAAGCACATCATATGGAATTATGGGACACAAATGTGATTCCCAACAAATGCTAATTATGATGCTGTTTATATATTTGCGGAGAACAATTCCTTTAACACGACATTTTATGATTGTAATCACTAAAGCCCGGATATTTAAGCGAAATTTTTATTAAGAGTATTTAGCGTTTCTGAATATTGAAGGCATATTTTAACGTATAATGAATATTTTTGCCTACATCCTGAAAATATTCTAGAAAAGCACCTTTGAAAACTCAACTTTTTTTTTCAGATTTACCTGTTAAAAGCATCATTACTTCAGGATTTTCTTCTTTTTTTCCCTTGAAAGTTCGCTACACTTTGAAAATTTATTTTGAACGATTCTATCACAAGAAATATACAGAACTATTCCTCCATATATCTGATATTTGAATAATATTGGTTTAATGTTACCATAAAAATTGATTTGTGTTTCAAATAACCATTTGTCTGGAAGATATGGAGCCTTTTTAAAGGCTTACAAAAGCTTTTACAGTTTCTTGTTGTATTTAAAATGTAAACTTTTGAGATTTTAAATACAATTTATTTTACAAATAATTTACTGAAAATAATATTTTATAAAATACGACACTGCACTTGGATATCAGAATGTGCGACAACTGTGCTACAACATGATGTGCATGAGTTATATAATGTCTAACACTGACAACAATGTCTTATGTACAAGGTACTCCTGTAGTCAAACACGAAGTATCGCAGTATTTGCACAGCTATCTGGTAATTTTCCATAACTGTGACTGCTTTATGGGGCAGTTGATTGTTTCTTGGTAGTAACAGTTGCACACTGGTGCCAAAAATTCGTAACTGAGTAAGTAACGTCAAACTCTAATACAGAAGTAAAAACACAAGTGGTGAAAACTAGTTCGTGACAAATTTTGTTATTTGATCAGTTACCTTAAAATAAGAACAATATTGTTTAGCATAATACAAATTGTTTATGCATGAACTCTTAATAACGCGGCTGAGGTTGAGAAACAGATTGAATTCATGTCCTAATGCCCGAGTATGCGTGTGCTGGGAAAAAAGCAGATGTTTTCTCAGCGGGCCAACTGATTCGGGGAATATGGTTCCAGAAAATGGGACTGACATCTATTTTTGGCTTTAAGTGATAAGTGCTGTTTTAAAAGAACTTCTTATTTCAGAGTGGAATGAAGAATCAGGTCGCTTTGCGGTAACAAGAAAAACCTCAAACCTAACATGGGGACAATATGACGTTGGTGCTTTACTTCACCGGTAAACACACCCAAAAAGGCTATAAAGTTCCTTCATACCTGTACAATGATGCCTGCAACTGTCTACGTGTGGTTTTCCTTCTTCATATAACTAATCGAAGATTTAATAGCGCTCTCCTTGGAACTCAGTGAGAACGAATGTCTGTGGTACATGGTTACTCCCAACATTGGGACCGTTTCGTGCTCTCTTTCTACTTATCCGAAAGAGGATTGACCGCATCAGGCGCGAATGCCCTGACAATTTCGTGAGAGTGTTTTCTCGTATGAAAGGCGTTCATTATTATCCAAAGCATTAAGCGCTTTAATTGGTCCGGTGTGTTCCTAACATAGTCGCAGTGGTTTTTAAGAGCAGGGTACTCCGCAATCTGTAATACCTATTTTCTTCCCATAAGATTGCTTCCTTAATCGCTTTAGTTTACATTCCCCCAAATAAAAGTGCCATTATGAATAGGTGTAGGTTGTAGTACATAATGTTTTGTGTTACTATTGACAGAAGACATGTGCAACATATATAAGACGAAGAAACATGTTAGGGCTCCCAAATGGGAAGTCACAATACAGATGAAGAAAGGAGTTTTGGGAGATAGGCGATAAAAATGATGTCCTTCCTTATAAGGGGAAATCTTTACCTTTACTCCTTATGGAGATCATAGTGGATTGCCAAATTAAATATGAGTTCGGTTCCATAACTCAATATGCCATTTATCCACCTATACATGATCAATTATTTGCTCTGATTGTTTATTTACGTCAAACATATGAATAAAATTATTGACGACAAGTTCGCAGAAAATATATCCGTAATAAAATCAGTAAAGAATGTAATTGCGTTAATAGACATTTTCTAATCAGCAATACAAAGCATAATATTGCTTTGATAGTCGTACTGTTGTCTAAATTCTGCAGTTATTTTGTTTTAAGCAGAAGTACTTCCACTCGGATGGAATGTTTTCTTTGTGCCTAATAATAAAAGCAGGAAAAGTGAATGACCAACGTTTCAAAAGTTTTTTGAAACGAAATGTCATATGAACTTACCTATGTGCATTCCAGAATTCTTAATTTCTGATACGTTCATGAAAACATTTCTTGCCTGATATGAAAACAAAAGAAAAACACAGAAACATTTTGCGACGTTGCTTTCATGGAATAGGACCGCCCTGTCTAAACTATGAAATGTAGTCCTACAAAACCTCTAAAAGATGTACGCCTTCCGGGAGTAGCCGAAGTGAGCAGATTAATTTTTACTAGACGCAAAAGTTCATCTATTCTACCATACGTGGGAAGGTCTCCGACAGGCTCAGGGGGAACAACTAAAACCTCATAGAATAAAAATTGGTAACACAAAACTAATATAATCAAAACATGGTTCACATTTAGAACCAGCATCATCAGCCAAAAGAAAGCTCAAAAAGAAGGAAAGCAGAATAAAGCATAGAATAAGCATAGAATAAGAACGTAAAGCACTCTATTTCCGAATCTCGGTATATTTTACTAAGCGCTTTTTTTATTGGAGGTTTAACGATCACCGTTAGTTACTGAATGAGCTATAAGCAGTCCTCCGTCCCTAATTAGGGTCACTTGCTCCAGGGAAGTGAGAGAGCCAGTGTCGTAAGTTCTGTACCTCACCGGAATTAGAATTAAAACCCAAACCCAACTCGGAAGAATGGTCACAAGCCATCGCTTACATCACTGCGCCACCGGGACATCTGAGCTCTTTGTCAAACGCCGTGATTTCAGTGTTCGTCACCAGTTCAAACTAAACCGAATGTTACACAATATGTTTTTTTATATTACCAATATTTTTTTACAAAAAATGGTAATATTTGCAAGTACAAAAAACTTTCAAATTTCTTTATTTGTAATACACCAGAAATCGAAAACAAAATGTAAAAAAATCATAAATATTGTTAGAACACAATTTGTTCTGAATTACATTTATTTCCTGTTAACAATACTTGGTTTTACTGCATGATTTCTTTACTAAACCGTAAACTTATGTTCAAAAATATAATAATGAATCTCAGTTAATATTTAGAATATATGCGAAACGTCAAAGAACAAAGCAGTAATTGTATGCATCAGGTTTTTACATATTAGCTGTAATAACTACTGTAATCGGCTGATATTTCTTCTTACGCCCAACAAACTGGTTTGCTAATTGGAAGGTAGGAGAATGGCTTCATAATTCAGTTATATATTCTAAGTATAGTATCAGATAAACGACTTCTCAGAGTGAATACTAAGTTCTAAGTGAAAGGGAAAACCCGCCATGGGAGAATTCCAAATAATGAAAATTAGCACACTTTATTTTCTACATTTCCCTTTATGAATTCAGTGGTATATATTATTGGATGCCTCAGGTGTAGTGAAACCGTGTCTCTTTACAATGAGACCTCCCTTTTTGAAAAACGAGAGCTATATAAAAAAAGACTTATACGATTTAGGTAAATTGACTTTGTTATTATTCAGCATTGTTCTTCAATTTTCCAATTTGCATTCAAAGTGGGAAAAAAAATTAATGTCAGTAGAACTTGAAATTTGCAGTACAAAATAAATTACTTCTGACATGTATACAGAAAGTACTCTGTTTAAATTCAGATATATGATTTCGATAAACATTTCTTTTATCTTTAGAAAAATAAGTCAGTCGAAATGTTTATTTCAGTAGTGACTTTTCACTAACTAGTCGTACAATGCCATTGAGATTGGAAGTATAAATCGGATAATTTAGGATCGAAATGAATATGTAATGCTTGAGTTCTGACATAATTTTTTACAAAATCATAAATCGCAGAACCGCAATCAACGAGGAATGCACTTGATCAAACGCACCAAAAACAGAACAAAATGCTTGCCCATTCTTTATAACTTGCATAGTGTAAGAACGTGTCGGTGTCATACTCTGAGTGTCTGATGCAATAATAGTTTTATGGCCTTTCACATAACCATAAGCGATAAACGACTCACATTAAGAACATTTGAATAGTTCAAAGCATTACTGTGAGTCATGAGTGTATTATTTCTTTAATTTACCTTACGTCCTAAATGTATGACCAACTATCATTAACACCTTATTCATTCTTCTGAAATGTGCATTTGAATATAGGCTTTCCTTCTTTTTGAGTAAACCAGAAAAATTTAAAAAAATAATCAAACTATCATTAATTCCATCTGAACATATGCTCCAAGTGTATTTTACTGTCTACTTCTTTACTTTGTTTGGAATTTTAGCAACCACCACAAGACTCTCCGCCAGATAAACTGCCAACTGTCTTAATTTTTGAACCACTGATCTGGAGCTGAAAGACAAAAAGGTCATCATCTAAGGCTCACCCAGGATTCGAACACGGACTCACGTCGCACTATGGCTACCTAAAGAAACTTGATGATTATAATAATTTGGCCAAAAATTCTTGTCATTCAGTCAAAAAAAGAATAGTGTTTGATTAGAAACGCTTAAAGATAAATTTACCACAATTTCTTTCATTCTCTTTCAAAATCCCCCTTAAATTTTGAAACATAACACACAGTGAATTTAACAATAATTTACTGTGTGTTATTTATTATTATTTGACTTCGCTTAGTTTCCTATTGTAGAAGTTTACCGTTTTTCGTTTGATAAGATTGTTTCATTAAAGATATGTAAATTTCTGTGCCCAATGGAAAGTTCTGAAAACCATGTATAGATAACATTGATCCAACCTAATTGCAAGCTAATTACAGAGGTGACTTCAACTGAAGCATTCGCGTTTATTAAAAATATTTGTGAAATCATCGATTTTTGAAAGTTCTGTTGCAGATAAAAGAAAGTTCGCACCGACACATCGCTTAGAGCTGTAAAGTGTTATTCCGATTTCCGTTGTTCTTCTAGCACTGGTCCGCTCTGCTTGATGTAGATATTAGAGATGATCCTACAGATGGCAGCAAGCCAGATCCAGCGCTTGCGTCTTGTTCTGTTGTGGACGTACATTTGTAGGCACTGCACGATTTTGGCTAGCAACTAAAAGGATCTTTGGGAATACTGCCTTCCAACTCCCAAGCGTATATTCTAAAGGAAACTGTATTCCGATATATGAAATCCAAAAGGAACGTCTTGTATCCTCATCAGTCGAAACCTCTCTGTCTAGCATAACACATTAAGTACAATGATTGCCTTTTAAGGAAAAGCATTCTGAAAATGTGAATCAACATCTTGAAGTGTTCAGAGAAAAGGAAGCTTTTGCGTTCAGAATGCGCTATGCCCAAATAAATGTTCGATTTCTTTCTGTGAGTTTACATTACGACAATTGCTGTTCTCATCCTGACGGTATCAAGAGGATAATGAGGATTATGGAACCAAGTACCAAGTTTTTATGAAAAGTATATCTAAAAAATGCCTGAAACGTGCTTCTTTCAACAACTTGATTGTCGCAATACAGTAAGACAAATGCACTAGGAGAGTCACTTGGAGACCTTCAGAACATCTTCCTGTTGTCACAAGGTAGCCATATATTTGACAACACGAAATGCATATATAGCTCTCTCTCTGTCTCTCTCTCTCGCCACCAATTTCATTTAAACACCTCTTCCATTTCCATATCTTTCAGCAAAAAAAGGAAATAACATCAACAACAAAAAAAAACCCTGCGGTCTGAGTGACCGAGGGCGTTGAAATAACTTAAGAGCTGTCATTAGAAAACGTAGTGCTTATCAACACAGCAGAGATAACGCGTATGAGAGAACGATAACGTGCTGCCATTCATCGGTCGATCTGTAATCACAGTATCACTCAGCGAGAGGACAGCTTTCAAAGTATGTCCATATTTCATGGTAGAACAGCATTTTTGTCTCATGAAATGTGACAAAGCATATACCTCGGCACATAGGCTTACAAAATATATAAGAGATGTTGACCCAATCTAATGTGATAGCGAACAGAATTGTAGTCCATCCAGTATTCACTGATGCTGCACTGCTGTGGATATTGAACCACAATATTTTAGATGATAAACCAGAATGTGTAAGAAAAGGCTCATCAGAATGAGTGATCATTGGCGCACATACCTTAACTTACTCGGGAAGTTATGTAAGCTCAAGGACCGATTTACTAATAATTACCTCAGTTGGTTTTATACACACCCTAGAACTATGTCTATGGATGCGATTAACTTTGAGGCGAACACTATCCTGAGACTTTATAGGATCAAGGCTGTGTACAACGTCACGCTCCGAGAAGAAAACAAATGACTGGTTGTAATACAGATCTGCAGATTGAGAGTGGTTTCTCTTCTTTTTTGTGAAATACTGGCTGTATATAAGGCACTAGGTCAAAGTACGTGACATTATAAAGCAGCTAATTTTTTCTTGTTCAGATGTGTCAGATGACATTTCAAGTTACAACAGAATCCGAGGTACTCTTATCGCTTACAACTTTTCTCGTTCCTCTCATGCGGACCTTGTTTGATAGTAGATATTGAATGGGTGCAATTTGCGACTATTTATATGACTACGTGACCAGCGATTCTTCTGTTCTTCCGGCTCACACTTAATAATTTTATAAAAATATATGTATTTCGAATTCATTTATGCGTTTCTAATGTATTCCTCGCTTAAACCTAAATAATATTGCTTCCTATTTTGAAGCTCGGCTTCAAAATAGGATGCAGACCGCCACTTTCAAATATTCTCTATGTTCAAGTAGGCATGCCTCAGGAAACATGAAAATGATTTTGTCCTAATTGTTCTGGAACGAGAATCAAACCTTCATCTTCCGAGTTACGTTCGAGAGTGTTACCTTTACACCAACCAGAACAAGGAACCTTAAACTACTGATGAGTTTTCTTAGAAATCAAATGAAACTTTCTGCCGTCAGCAAATCGAAGCATCGATCATCCGTCTTACAGGCACGCGAGCAGTAATCGAAACCCCTAAAGAAATAACTCTTCAGAAATAAACGATAGTCAAGTACATATTACGGGCAGACGGAAGCCAAAGTAATCATGAAGACAGTCTTCTTCCATGATTAATTTGGGATCAATCTGGCCGTAACATCTATTCGAATTTTCTTTATATTCATTCGCGATCAGTAACGCAAAACATAATTTACATTTGGTTTAGGTTATTCCTAAATAAATATCTTCTCGCATATTACTTTCCCTAAAAAATGAAATGTCAGTCTGAAAACATCACAAAAGGAAATTGACTTATTTACCAAGGTTATCTTCAGATAATTCAAAATTTTCAATATTGGCCCAACACATTCGAACAAAAGGTAATAAAATATAAACTAATGTCATCGCTATTCTCATCGTAGCACATAAAAATATTTTCTAAACTCTAATGTATGTTCTCTGGGATATATATTTTATTTTGTGAGCAATTCTTCACCTTATGGAAAAAAATGGGATAACTGTTACACTGAAATACACATTTCTCGACAAATTTAATAACGAATTTAGACATAGAAGTTCACAGAAAGACAGGAAAACCTACAAATTTAAACTTTACTATTTTCAGAACGGTCCGATTGAGCACTTCATATATTATTTATGAACCTAGGTGGACAATTGACTTTTCAAATCCCATTACAAATTGGCATTTTGCAAAATAAACTGCGAGCAGCTATTTTGGTAATGCTTTCGTCCCATTATAGAATAATATTTACAGGTATAGCAGGGGAATACATAGTTTAGATAAAATAAAATTTTTGTGAGATAATTATAACATTGTCGAAGTAACCTGAGTAATAAATGCAAATAGAAAACTTGAAAGAGAAATACTATGTGTAGAAATATTTGCTTTTGACATGCATGGCATGATAAATAATTGCACGATATGAGCTATTCCATTTATATTAATATTTCCATAAAAATCAAACATGTATGTTTTCACGCCGTTTGTGGGATTTAGTTAACGAGAAAATTTCACATTTGTATTTGAAATGACCTCGTTCAGAGAAAGCAAATTTAAATAAATATGATTTACTTCGCTCTGTAAACTTTTGTCATTCAGATGTTTACATTATATGATTCTACATAATAATATTAAATATTTGCAATCACAAACTTTTGGCAGGTGCATGCACTTTATTTATTGAATAATTTCCTGCTACGATGGTAGCTAGTAATAAAAAATCGATACAACCAATACGTAGAAACGTGCGCATATCAAGACTGAGTAAATCTCACCTTAACAACAACTATAAAGTGCAATTAAAGCCGTCAACAAATTTTGAGGAAATAATGGACTCTGTACTTGGTGGTTACAGAATTTGAAGTGGAAATTTCTCGTAAAATACACGGTTTACTTGAAAATAATTTTATTTCGAAAATAAGAAAGTGTTTTTTATTCAAAATTTTTATTTTACTAAGCAGTACAACGGCTGTGATATTTCATTGTTAAAGGGTCATCCAAATGAAACAGAGACTGTCGGGTTTTGCCATAAAGGTTTATATGTTCGAATGTGTAAACACACAGGCAGTAAGAGTGATACATGGGTGACATACCCGCTACACATAGTGACCTTGTTGGTTCAATCATGTGACCCAGCGCAACACGAGATTGTGGATACCCTGAACGAACAACGTCTGTGGTTGGTTGTGGAACCGGGTTTCAACGGTGCGGCGTCACTGACCTTAGCGTCGTTAGGAAACGGTTGGCCCTTGAGAGCTTTTTTCAGTGTCTCGAAGATATGTTTGTCGCAGGGCGACAGATCGAAGCTAATGGGATATCGTTGAGGACCACCCACAGGAAGCTCAGCAGCCAATCTTGGCACACTGTAGCCACATGCGAACGTGAGTTGTCTTGCGGCAGAATAACCCCATTTGACAACATACCGAGTCGCTTACGCTTAATATTTATCCTTAGGTTGCGTAACGTATTGCAGTATGTGATTACCTTGACCGCACTGCCTGTGTCCAGAAATTCCAACGGCAATATGCCATTCTTATCGAAAAAACCCGTGAGCATCACTTTTCAATCTCAAAAGGAGAACGTAACTTTTTTCGGGCATGGGGAGTTGTGCATTATTCGGGCATTATTTCGGAAAACAAAGTCTCCGCTCTGCGTGGTAACGATGCTGATGCTTCAGGTAAGTACCCGTTTTCCGAGTCTTCTGCTCCTTCTTGAGATGCTTGGCGACCCATTCTGCGCAAACTTTGCTCTATCCCAATCGGCGATGGAGAATGCCAATAAAAGTTCCCTTTCCTACGGACAATGTTGCTGCTGCTCGCGGATTCTGCGATTCTCTTCCACAAGGGTGTCCACGGGAGCAATCGATTTCATGGGGATGGCCACGTGTCTTTACCCAAGTCTCGTCCTGTCCGCCGTGCTCACATGTCCTTTACAAAATTCACTACACCAGCGGAACACAGTACACCGTGGCTGACACTAATTCCCATATACATCCTTCATACGACGATAAATTGGGGCTCCACTAACACCTTCTTCCGTTAAATATTGCACAACGGCCAGTTGGGCCTGTTTCGACGTATCTATGTAAAGATCTTCGTTTTACTGCAAGAAACGTATCTATGTAAAGATCTTCGTTTTACTGCAAGAAACGTATCTATGTAAAGATCTTCGTTTTACTGCAAGAAACGTATCTATGTAAAGATCTTCGTTTTACTACTTTAAAGATCTTCGTTTTACTGCAAGAAAGCAAACGAAGATCTTTAAAGTATGTATGAGTTTTAAACTTAACCTAACAAAGTCAACTTTTACCTCATCTACATGCGAGAGGCATTTCCCATAAAGTACGAAAGGCACTTCTCAAAACCTTGTTTACTAACGATGAGACACGTGTTCTATAAAAAGTGTAATTGGTATTTAGGTATGTTAAAAAAATTTTCGAAATCGCACAGTTTAAATATACTGGTAAATATCACCTTCACGTGTTGCAGATTTGCAAATGGAAAGTTTAATTCCTAAAGTGAACCTGATTAGGAGCAGCTGTTGATATATTATTAAGAAAGTGTCCGGATTTGGTGTGTGGGGTATGAAAATTTGGGAAGATGTTCTGTACTAGTGTTTTCTTATTTACGTTACTGTTATTACAAAGATTTAATGAACCTGACTTTATTGTACACTGCTGTTAATCGAAATTACACCACCTTAAAGAAATGCTCGGATTTGCACGAATTTTGCAGTGAGGATGGGGAATCATGGGAGATGCAAATGACTACAATTGCAGAGCACATGCAAACGTGAGGCGCGCGCAACACCATGGGAAGCATCACAGAAGGGGTTATAAAAGAAGGCATACAGAGAGCAGGTGTTTAAACTTGCGATCACTGAAGTTGACCGTACGCAGTTGTTAAGGTGTAAACATGCCACGTAGGAAGACGGGACTACCATACAAACAACTGACGGACTTTGAAAGAGGTAGAATCGTTGGATTCAGAGAAGGTACTTTACCCCACCGTGATACACTCGTTAAGAGTAACGAAAATATAGTTATGGACAGCAGTTGGTTCTACGGATCGTCGTGCTGGGTCTGGAGCTCGAAATTGAACGACCAAACGGGAAGAAAGACAGTTGTACCGTATGGCAGTGACTGGCGCACAACACCGTCCACGACACTTCGTCAGCAATGGAGCATGGTCACACATTGCGGTGAGTCCTTGTTTTTTCGCCCTCCATAGCTGCAACTTCCGTTGACTCTGAAGCATAGGCGCCAGCGATTACAGCTCTGCTGCTAACTTCGAAACTGGTGTGCTGAATGGGATCGTATTGTGCTTCCGGATAAGTCGAAATTCAAATTAATGCAACACAACGGGCGAATCCGTGTTCGCATTTACCATGGTGAACGGCATCTGGAAGGTTGTATTTTGCAGCGACATACTAGTCTCACGCCAAGCGTGATGGTCTGTGGCGCTTTCGCGTTTCATTCACGCACTCGCCTACTACGCATCAGAGGCACATTGAACAGGAAACACTACACCACCAATGTGTTGGAAGCTGAAATTCTACAATTCTTACAGACAATCTCGGGAACTGTCTCCCAGCAAAACAGTGACCAACCCCATCTTGCTCGTGCTGTACAAGACTTATTCTGTGCGCATGAAGTCTCTCGTCTTCCCTGACCTGCTTGCTTGCCAGATTTGTCGCCTATAGAGAACGACAGAGATGTCTTCGCCAACGACTGACTGGCATGGCCTCACCGCCTGTGACAACCAACGAATTGCGGATGTGTGTCGAAGCCGGATGGAATGCCGTACCGCAGACCAAGGTACTTAGGAAAAGGAGAGGTAGGTCCAATCGCCTTCGTTTCCGTGCCGCTGGTGGGCTGTCTTCTTACGAGCTGGAGTGTGAATCCTCAATGGCCATAGACGATCTCTAGGGCACTCGGAGTCATTGGGAATCTTGTGCAGTAGTGTCGATTACTAGCTGCATTTCTTTGTCAATTTTAGACCTGCTTCGTCCTTTTCATCAATTTTTTTTCTTCATTTGTTTTCTGTGTTACGTACAACTATCTTGAAAATACCTACATACACTGTTGTCCTTTGTCGTAATCACAGTTCAAAGAACAGGAAGTTAGATGTTCCATACTATGTTTTCCCATGGGATTGAGATTTATTGAAGAAATAGGTAGCGAAATTCTGTTGAAAATATGTATTCGATGCAAAGTAAGCTCGAATGTGTTCAGAAATATTTTGATGTCTCGAACTACGAGCGGGATCTTAGAAACGAAGGGCTGAACTTGTCTCCCAGAAAAAAACTGAGAAAAGATGCCGTGAACTACCAAAAATATATCTGATCAGATGGAGGAGCAAAAAATTGAAAGTGTATCTCCAATTCAACCTCAAATCATATCAAGTCTTAATGAAAGTGACAACATTCCTGACCAACATTTTTCATCGTCAACGTTATGTGAGAAGTGAGAATGTCTGAAAAAATATATAATTCTACTGAAGAGTGAAAATAATTCACGACGGGAAGAATTATCAAACGTAAGAAAACAGTTGGTAATTGTAAAACAATGCTCTTTCTTCGAAAAAGGGAGCCTGAAACGGTAAAATTTTGAAACGCAAATACAAGAATAGAAATTTGCTGAGTAACAGTGAATGGTGGCTAGCTCTCATAAATTTACTTGGCCATTGTTTCACTGATGTGCAAATTCAAATTCTTGTGTCAAAAAAGAGACCAGCAAAATGGAATGAACAATATATAAGTCAAACACTTATTTTGCATGGTATTTCCCGAAAAGCATGTATTTTCATCAAGAATAAAATGCGCATATAGCTTCTGAACATTTCTTCTCTGAAACGGTGGTGTGGTAAATTTGTATATATCGATGGTTTATTTGAACCCATTTTGAAGGAAGGTGATGAAAATGAATGCTATACACCTAACTGAATTCTACAGAGTTTCAGTCTTATCTTTGATGAAATGAGCGTGGATTCCAGATATTATGATCTGCTACAGATAAAATTTTGGGACCGCATAGTAACGTTTTAATAGTTACGATGAGAGGCTTGTGGAAAGCTTGGAAACAACCCATTAATAATCCTTTGAAAAGCAGATGGATCGAAATCTGTTAACTGACAATTTGAGCCAATGAGCAAACGGGTTATTTATTGCATGGAGTGGTACGTGATTTTGAGGGTGGTGGGAGGAATATCAAGGTTTTGCGGCTACTTGGAGTAACCTGAATATTATCTTCTTTTCCAAATGCAGTAGATGCAAATCGAAAAATATGCATGTTTGCTGATGTACCCCAACTAATTAAACTTCTACGAAATCATATATTAGAATGTGGAACACACTCCGGAGTGGAACCATCACTCGCCAGATATTTGATCTTTTTCTGGAACATAATAGCTCAGAATTAAAGGTGTTTTATAAAAAAATGGATCCACACAAATGTAAGATGCTCCATGAGACAGAGAGATAGTTTTAGCTGCCCAGATGCTATCTAACAACTTAAGCAAAGCTGTAGAGTATTTCTTTCCTGAAAGAAAACAAATTACTAATTTTATAAAATTGGTGAATGACTGGTTCGACGTAATGAACTGTAGATTACCCAGCTCCTAAGAGCCATCGCAGTGTGTTTTTGGAAAAAAGAAAAAATACTCAGCAAAAAAACATCGAACAGTATTCATGTCATATTCCCGTTTTTGCCCGTATATTTTACATACATTTTTATCTATTTTGAAAAATAGTTGAATGTATGAACAATTTTTACGTAAACATTATTTACTCAAAACTGGCTCTGTTATTTCGAATGAAAATTCACAGAGCTTAGGAAACTTTCTCGTTGTGGCTCCATGCGCGTTACAGCTTCGCTTATGGCCAGTCACAGTGCAGCCAAGAGAAGCGGCAAGACGGCGATTTGAGTTGGACATACCTCCCCTCCTTCTATGAACCTTGCCGCAGACCACCATCCAGACCCTGTTTAATTCGATCCCGTGGCGTGTGGGGCCAGTATCACCGGCCATGTCGCATTTACGTAATATTAATTATTTGGCATGCCTCATCACTAACTGATATGTAATTATGATCGTTTGCAGCTGGTACCAAAATTAATCGCTCCCATAAATGTCATTGTGGTTGCTTGTTTCTTTCTTGGTGTTGTGATATCTATTAACATCAGTTTATCTACTCTAAATTCGTAGCTACAAGGGACGTAACAAAGATTATTAGTTGTGATTGCATTGCATTCTCAGATTTCTCTCTCTCTCTCTCTCTGAATTTGTGAAATGCTGCGTTACTTTCAGAAACTGTAGCATGATTGAATTGCAATTTAACAAACTATGTAGAAACTGAAATAATGTATTTAGGAGTTTGCCTTTCATACGCAGCTACAAGGAAAATCATGATTGCTAGAGCAGCTGGGAAAGGAATCTTTACCTGTGTGTGCCTTTTTTCTTTTCCCGTTTTATTTTTCCTTTATTTCAATGGCCGTCAAGTTCTTTTCCAGAGTTAAAACCAGGGACCCGTTTAAAGTATTTGAAACCCTTAGTTATACTATAGATGTAATTTTAAACATAATACTTTGAGAAAATATCTTAATTTATTTACAGATGAGATCATTGGACTTTCTTGAACAAAACTTGGAAAGGACAATTCAAAGCAAAATTATTATGACATATATTAACTGCCGATAGAACTGAATACCTCCACAACTCTTCACGTGTCACTCGTGTATGAAGATGATATATTATTTGTATGGACCCACGGAAGAGATTCTCTACAGCATTTCTTGTCTACGGTTAAATCCTTTCACGCTAATATAAAACTTACCGTGGAGTGCGAATCTAATATCTTCTTGCTTTTATTTTGGATGTTCTAGCCCCACACTGGGGTTCAACCCAGCCAGGTTTACTACAAGCCTTGCTAGGTGCATAGTCATATTCTCCCAGCTTCAGCCAGCCCTAAGGGACATTAGTACCCTCGTTTCCGTTAAATGACTAATAGAGCATTTACTTTTTCCTCCAACAGAATGGCCTGTGACACGAAGACTAATAAATTAAGATTTTTAACCTCATCTGCCGGTTTTGACACGCAAGTTATAAATGATATCTTCAGATGAGCAGAAGCCATAGCCTGTAAGTGTGCTACTACCAAAACGACTGGCTTCCATACCTACCGAGTTTCTCTTGTTTTCTCAGAAACAGTCTGAATAAATTTGGTTTAAACATAGGATTAAAGACACCAAGGTTTTTGTCGACTCTTATCACCACAATTCGGGATCCTGTCACAATACCTACGAAATCTGGTGTTTACTTCATCCCCTTGGAGGAACCTCATATTTCCTTAAAATATTATACGAGTCTAAGCAAGCAGACTTTTAAGTTAATGCTTTCTGAACAAAAGTGTAACGTAAAAAAAGTAGGTTAGCAACAGCTTTGGCACGAGATGATATAAATCATGACGCTATCCCAAGTGGGATGACACCCAGTAAATCGCCTCATATGACAATCCACAGGCCACCGCATTTAGAGAACCAATAGAAATTCTCAGTAACGTAACAGCCTGATATGTTCATATTTCCGCTGACCTCCCGATGCTGTTTTTTTTTATGGGAGGTTTAACGACCACCGTGAGCAACTCAATGGGCTATAAGCAGTCACCCGTCCCTAATTTAGGGCCTCTGGTTCCAGGGAATTGAGAGATCCAGTGCCGTAAGGCAAACACAACATCCATGACTCACAGGGATTCAAAGCCAAACCCTTTCGGACGAATGATCATAAGCCATCGCTTAGACCACTGCGCGACCGGGGCGGCACCGATGGTTTGGCGAGTACTTCTCGGAATTCCACGAGTTTAATAAACTTTTTATTGATTTGTCTGCGCGCGTTTTTATCTGTGTTTCTAACATATCGTATTGTTTAGGTTTCGAGTTATTTAAAACTGTTCATTTTATTTTAAAGATAACAACTTCCTGACGAAGCCGTTGTCTGGTGGCGAAACCTTGCTTTTGTGTCTCCCGTGTTCATTTACGCCAATTAATGGACTTCTATACGTTACAATCAGAATATTTATTGAAAATTATCTCTTGGGTTTATATTTTGCAGTAATTTCGAAGTCATATTGAAAGAAGATTGCAATAAATATAAAATCATAACGCATTTGAAATAACCTATTTCTGAAAACTGTTTCCAAGCATTACCGCACCTGTTTTTTTTATAATGGTGTTAATGGAATATCAGGAGTTACTTTTCCAATGATATTAGCAACGTTCATATGGAAACCATGAATTCCTAACAAAAATGACGGCGTGAGAGATATTAGTAACATTCATGATAAAAATGTATGTACTTCAAATTAAAAAGGTACGGTGCAGCGTTATAGGTAAACGTGCGGTGGCAATTAACACCATAGCATTCCTGCACAAAATTGAATAATTTTATTCTTCAGCTACAGTAGCTGAAATTTTGGTATCTGTCTTCATAAAAGGCAGTAAATTTGTGTTTGCCATTACAACAAGAAATCATTTTTGGCAATATTCTCTCGTATGAAGAAGCCTGAGTGACTCTTCCGTAGTCAAAAAGTTATTAAGTCGTGAGGTGCGTCGCGCAATTTCACAGAAAAGCCATGTTGTCGGCTTTACGGGGATTTTCATCTTGTGATTTATTATATAAATAGATTATTTAATAAAATTCAGAGTGATCCAATTTGCACAAAAAGTCCTGATGACGGTATTCTAGGACATGCATGGCATTCTGTTGGTGGACTTTCGCCCAACGGGGTCCACTGTGAATGACAAAACACATTGACAAAGTTGCGTCGGGCCCTTCGTGACAAAAGACCCAACAGAGACGCTGCAAATATCAGACTGCTTCAGGACAATGCTCGCGCACATGTTGCGCAATACGTTAGAAACAACAATGCGCAGTGGGGTTAGGAGTTGCTCCAGCCCTCAGTATATCGTCCGAACCTGGCTCCTTCGGACATTTATCTGTTTAGTCCCTTGAAAAGATTCCCAGGTAGCCAACGCTTTCAATTCGGCTCACGAAGTGGGAATCAGTTAATGTGCTAAAGGGGTACGTACAAATGGGAAAATATTGCATATGTACTAAAACCAAATAAAAGAAGAATCGAGGGACAAATGATAAATTATGGTAAATTTTAAGCTCATTCTGAATAAATTTTTGCACTCATCCGAAAGCCAAAGGCAGTTTTTGAATATGTAGAAATGTTTTCATTTTGATACATCCTAATGAGCAACACAATAGACAATAAGCAATTCCCTCCCATTGAGTTTGGGATACAAGTTTTATTGAAGAAAGATGGCCAGTTCTGTAGAACAAATGTTCCATTCTTGCATCATACAGATTCAATTCATACGAATGGTGGAGCGCGTAAGCTTCATACCATTCAACCACTGGCTGTAGAAATTTAAATCTCATCCGGGAAGGCGAAAATATCATATGATAGATGAAACTGAATTGAGCACTATTCGCAGTTATTCAGTCTTTCACATGTAGGAAAGAGACCTTATCGTTTTGCCAAGAATACAGCTGGGAGAGTGGACACATTAACTATGATAAGCAGTAAAGGACTGAACATTAGGCTACTTTTACACAAAAGAAAAAGGGGACAGACATATATTAAGGGCTTATGGAGGTGATCAGAATGTTGATTTTACACTGTGATAATGTGTGCTTTGTTCGACACCAGAGGTCTATCTATAATTATATAATTATTTACGAAACTGAAAACATAGTACAAAGAAGGCAATAGAATGTTCGAGAGTATTTTTCGATGTCGATGGCCTCAGACAAAGAACTTCAGTTTTCGCACGCCTTAGAAATGGATAGACCTTTCCAACGTACTGATAAGCATCTACAATTATACCGCGACTTCCGCTGTGTATTGTCAGCCTTTCACAGACACGTAAAAATCTCAAAATCCATCCATTTACCTTTGTCTATCTATATTTGTGTATATTGTCTTAATGTAAGGATGTACTTCGGCGGTAGGATTACGTTCTCAAATGGTGCACTTCCTAATGGATAGATCTGACGGTCCGACTGGATGCGAAGGGTTGGAATAAACACATCTGTTAGGTACGCATCGCCGACGCCTAGGAATTAGCGGACGCGGGACGTCAGCGGAGGGACACTTGGCACGGGAGGAACCCCACGTCAGCAGGTTGGCGAGAGAGGAGTGGTAACGCCGGAGGCTTCGCACATGCGTAGTGCTGAGGAGGCGTAGAGCGCGAGCCTCTTCGGAGGAACGAGTTAGGGAGTCTGCTTTCGTCTAGCGGAAAGAGTAGTTCTACGGTAAGGAGACTGGAAACGTTTTCTTTTTTTTTTTTTTTTTTTTTTTTTGAGCAGGCGGTCGCTCCAAGTATACGGATGTCCGAAGCTCTGAAGGATGTTAACCAGCGTACTATCTTTGCGCAGATAGTTTTTTTTTTGCAGCGGCACAGGTCTCGGTCAGGGAATCCCGCTTGCGTTAGAGATATTTATCCACTACAAGATAATTTATAGTACTTACGAAGACTAAGTTCACAACGGAGTTGAAGCCCGAGTTAAAAAAGTACATAGTAACATTCTCAGAGACACAGGTCTACATAATAGTAGGCAGATTCTCTCAGGAACGTCAACGTCTAAAACTAGAAAATAGACATTTTTCTTCAAGAATTATTCTCCTAGACTTCTAATCCTAATAACCGTCAGATCTAGAACTTAGTAAAACCGATTCAGGTGGAAGATTCATCCACCGCCGTCATAGCTTAACTTTCATTCAATAAATGTTTTTTTTTGTGTTGGTGAATCCTCTCGAGATCCTTCTATTGTAGTAGTGATCATTATTCACTCGTTCAGCCGTTTCAATCCGCCTTCCTGATTCACAATTTTTATCAAAGCGGGGAAGGCCTCGTTTGTTCGTCCGAACAGAGTTCAGGGAGTTTCAGATAAACATAAAAGCTTCCTTGTGACTTGGAGAAGCACTTATAGCGAAGACGCCACCGAGTTTCAAGTAGTAGGCGTAGCCATAGCAAGCGACCAGTACTTTTGCTCTCACAACAGGTTCCAACAATATAATCAGATTGCTTCTTTTCCTGAACTTTGTGTAGCATTACGCTTCTTTTCTAAAAAAATTGCAAGATCATCAGAGTTAAAAAATTATGCTTTTACTTTCTATAAGTATTATTATTTTCAAATAAATTAGTGAAACTTCCATTTGGATTACTGTATATGTGTTTTTACTACATCACTTCAGAAGATTATTACAATAATGCAAATGAAGGCGACACCGAATTTGGGAATGCACTGTGAAAGTCTTCGGAATCGTTGCAGACTCAAAAAACATAGTTTGCAATTTTAAAGTAATTAAATCAGGAAATCTTTCAACAGAGAAAAAGATGTAGTGTAATTTCTCAGTAAGGTTATTCCACGTAAAATTGTCAGATATTAAAATGCTTTATCACCAACACATGTGCGATGCTTGCGATCTTTTTACTGATAGCTCCCGTCGAAGTTATAAAACCCATGAAAGTTTCAATTTTTTATTTCTCATAGATTAGAGCATTTATGTCTTGAAATAATCTATTCTAATCTATCGATTTGAATGACTTTTTAGTTCAGGTTTTATATTGTTCTATTTCATCTTGTAATCCTGTTGTTTAGCAATCAATTGTGTTTGATTAAATTTGTATACCTATTCAGCATGCAAAGCAAAATACTGGTATATCTCTGTAATCTGTTCGTACATGTTTGCAAATAATTGCTGCATTGAAAATGAACGCTTCATCAAAATGTAACAGATGAGATGTTATGTCTAGTAAACAATGAAGTTTGAGGCAACGGAATTAAGCGAGAATTTGCAAAAAAATATAAATTTCGAAATTATACTAATGCATGAAACGTTTTTGTCATGCATAAAATCACACTTGATTTGCTCCCATTTTTTATTCAAGTAGTTCATTCAAAATTATAACAGGATTTCTCCGTTGTGCTTATAAAATAATACATTTTCTTCATTTCAGGAACATTTTTAAGAAACATTAAATTCAAAAACGGAATTTTAATTACCGGAACTAAATTTACGAAATTCAGTTTTACATTTTACACGGTCATCGCACTGACAAATTTGTTTGCAAAATGCCATCTCATGTTTAATTCAATTGCTGGATATAATGCACCCCGTACTTCGCTTCTGGAGTACCAATAATTCGGAAAAAATTAGATCATGTGCGGCATATTGTAATGCATCTATATCCTCCATTTCAATCCTCGTAAATTTTCTAACACGAATAATTGTTTCATATAAATAAAATTTAAGTGCAGATGTGTTAAACAGATCCTTAAGAAATGGAAATGCTAAAGACAAAAGCGATTTAAAGTAATTGATATTTCTGATGTACCTTTGCTTCAACATCAATGGCCTAAAATCCATCAGATGGTAAATTGTTTTGGATATCGCTAAGTCTACCACGGCGAGTACTTATTCTTCGCATAAAGTTTGTGGAAAGTAAAACAGTACATAAAATTTATATACCGGAAGAAAATATCAAACAGAGACTTTTTCAATCAATGAAAATAATACGACAGGATCAGGAATTGTTAAATTGTGCAAACTGATTAAATAAGGTGAAAAATAGAAAATGAAGTATTCCTATGCATTTATTTAAACAAAAGAATTACTTAGTTTAGTAATGAGAATTAACAGTCCAGAAGACAACGGGTTTCATTTTGGGGTTAGAGTTGAAATAATTTTCATTCCCAGTAATAATTATCTTTTTTTTCCTATATTAGGGGTGTCGATCAACCGCCTCTGTGGAGAAGCACTCTAAACGCTAGCTTCAGACCATACGACCGGGTTGGTCCGGGTCGAATCCCTACGAGGCATGGATATTGTTTTTGTCTTACGGCACTGGCTGTTTGATTTCATTGGAGCTAATGAACCTAACGTAGAGATGGGCGACTGCTTAGAATCCAATTGAATTGTTTTCCTCACATATTTCTCCGAAGAGGAAAAAAAAAGAAATCAATCTTCGGTTGTGGAAGGATATGGAACAATATGCAAAGTAAATATACCGAGGCTGTAGTTAACTACTTTAGACTAATTCCAACTCGAAATTCTCGAAGGATTTTAGTTCTTCGATTTCTTTTTTTCTTTTTTAAAATTCGAATACCTATGAAATAAATAATATTTTCTAATCTTCTTGTGAAAGTGCGTATCTTACGATACAAGTTATCCGAGAAAACAAACTTGAGCACTTACAGGTGCCATAACTTCACAGAATTATAGAAAATCATTAGGACAATGTTTTAACGTAATCCTTTGTTTGAGTATTTTACCAAATACGTTTACTGCACGGTGTGCATTTTTAATCCTTATCTGAGTAATTTATTAAAACAGAGAAACCATTCCTCAAGAAATAAAAGGGTAGAGAGAGGTGCATGACATTTCGGATGACTACACGAAATTTTTCCCAAATGCAATTCAAAATAATATTTTTTTCAATTCAATTTTGACTCAAATTTTAATGGGTAATTAATTCTAACCTGTCATAATTATGTTTTCCCCTAATAAATTTATTCTTTCGTCTTTCTTATCGTAATGTTATATTTAATAGTTAATATTACCACACAAAATATTATGTCTTATTTTGTTTTACCACATTATGTTATAGAGAAATGTTCCCTTGAAATTTCTGGCGAAACTCTTTATCAATAGCTAGAAGGACACAGTTCCCTATTTTTTCTAGTTTTCATTTTTTTTTGTCCATTCTTATTTCGTATGTACACCGACTACTCTCTCTTGACGTGATCTGTGCTTATGATTGCCTAACGTGTTCTTGCTCGTTTTCACAGATCTCGTTTAGCATTCTACAGAACCGAAATATAATTTTTATCCGTAGCCTGGTTTCTTTTTAAAGGGAAAAATGCATCCAAATACGCCACATATTTGTCATTTCCTCTATTGGTTGAGCTCTAGTATTACAATTTGACAAGATTTAGGGAAACTGATTCAAAATGTTTTAGGTATTTATTCTCTAATAGTTTTGTGGTTTAGTAAAAGACACTGTTTCAAAATCCCTATTATCCTTTCATATCATTTCTTCTGTCTTATCGGATTTGAAAACTCCAATTTCTAACGTTTTCGAAATTTTAACTAGAAGCTACCCAAATACGAAGAAGCACCTTGTTAAAACGGAAACTTGGACAAAAACGTATGCGAAACATACCGCCGGAAAGCTTGTGGAGCTGAAATTACAAAGAATCCATTTTTAGACGGAAGGCCCATATAAATCTCTTTCACATACGATTTTTTCTGACTGGATAAAAGTAACTTCGAATCAAATTGAGTATTGTAAAAACACATTAAATTAACAGTAAAATAAATGACGTTATTAAGAACAGTTCATTATTTAGTACAAAGAAGTCCTTCATAATATATATGAATTTACTGTTCCTTTTTTCCTTACTTCCACGTTAGCGCAAGTATTTTTGTAAATCAGGATTGCGGGGTATGTTCTCTGTTTCCCAAGCACTGTTTTCTCCAAATTATAAGAAAAATTGCAGGTGGCAAATCTCGTAAAGTGCAAATTTGGGGTATATGATACGGTTTATTGGTGTAAATATGACATGTTGTTAAGTCAGATAATGCCCCAAAACTTGAAATTTTCGTCGTGCTGTGGCGGGAATCGAACCCGCTTTCTCGAATAGCGCCCGAGTATGCTAATGTGTTTGTCAGTGGTAATAATTTGCAGATCTGATGGCATTGTTTGCTGGATTCATCAGCATTTTAAACCAAAAAGAGTACAATTAAATGTAAAAGAAATTACACTGACGGAAAAAAAAATCCCATCAACAAGAAGGGTTGTGTTAGATAAACGACAGTTGGTAGGCAGCGAGAAAACATCTGTAAGATGACGTCTATGCAAATTTCGCGCTCGGCGCATACGTGTGGCGCCAGTAGCGCCCTCGGAACATGCAAAGCAGGTTTGCTGTAAATACGCGCTGTAACGTTCGTGAGCGTTAGTTACCGATCAGATTCGACGTAGTGTGTTGATATTATTTAACAATTCCTTTAAGAAGACGAAGAAGCCATTATCAACAGCTCACGGAGTTTGAACGAGGTCGTGTAATAGGGCTACGAGTGGGTGGATTTTCTTTCCGAAATATTGTAGAACGACTTGGCAGGAATGTAGCCACTGTGCATGATTTTTGGCTGCACTGGTCAAGGGAAGGTACTGCCTCAAGAAGACCGTGGCACTACTGAGATGGAAGACCGCCATGTACGGCGTATGGCCGTGGCGGATCGTACAGCGTCTGCGGGAGCAGTTCGAGTTACAGTTGCCGCCACAGTGACACAACGAACTGTTACAAATCGGTTACTTGAAGGACAGCTCCGAGCCAGACGCCCTGTAGCGTGCATTCCACTTACTGCAAACCACTGCCGTTTGCGACGTGAGTGGTGTCAAGCTAGAGCTCATTGGAGGACGGAGTGGAGATCTGTTACGTTTTCTGATAAAAGCCGGTTCGGCCTGGGTGCCAGTGATGGCCGTGTGTTGGTTAGAAGGAGGTCATGTGAGCGCCTGCAACCAACCTGTCTGCGGCCGAGACACACGGGACCTGCACCTAGAGTTATAGTCAGGGGAGCAATTTCCTATGACAGCAGGAGCACACTTGTGGTTATCCCACGCACGCTGACGGCACAGCTATACGTCGGTCTGGTGATTCAATCTGTTGTGCTGCCATTCATGAACAGCATTCCAGGGGGTGTTTTTCAACAGGATAACTCTCGCCCGTGTACCGCTGTTGTAACCCAACATGCTCTACAGAGTGTCGACATGTTGCCGTGGCCTGCTGAGTTCAGGATGATCTGAACTCATCATTTGGAAATGCGACATCCGACTTCAAGTATTTGTTTCTACGGTCATCTCTTGGGTAACAGAAGCATGTTCTCTTAGAGATTGAACTACCTTTCCTAAATGCTGTTCTCATTATAGCAATTTAGAATGATCTCAACTTGTTTCCGTCTTCAAGTATTTCTTTCTAAGAGCAGATCTTAAGTAACAGAAGCATGTTCTTTTAGAGATTTAACTACCTTTGCTGAATGCTGTTCTCATTGTAGCAACTCAGGATGATCATAACTCCTCAATTTCAAATGTGAAATCCGAATTCAAGTATTTCTTTCTAATATCATATCTTAACAGTAGCTTGTTACTTAGAGATTAAACTACCTTTCCTGAATGTTGTTCTCATTGTAGCAAGTCAGGGCGACCTGAACTTATCATTTTGAAATGCGACATCCGACTTTAGTTATTTCTTTCCACAAATTGTTCTCACTTGTGTTGTTAGGTTTTCCACGTTATCCAGTGTTTTTCTCATAAAGATGAAGTGCTGTTATCTTTGAAATCATGGAATTTTTTTCTGTTGTTCCGTGTTGAACGGTAAGATTTGGGTAAGTAGGTATTCAGGGTACCAAGTATTTTCGTAACAAGGTATTTAAGATATTTCTGTTGATGAAGTTAAGAAAACGAAACGGACGGCAGGCTGAGGAGAAGTGAATTAACTTGTCCCGTTCTTTCGTTTGTGCTGCAAGGTTTCATTTATTTCGGTGATATGAAAATGAATCATTGAAAAAAGTGATAACTTATCATATTTTTCCGGAAGTCAAGGACCAACTGTTTCATCAAGAAACGAATCTTATGCATGGAACACATGTAATTCAAGTCGACAACAGGAAAAGTCTTTCTATCAGTCCCTATGTGTAATTTGATTGAAACATTTTGATAACAAATTTACGACATTTGGTGAAACTCTGACGAGCTGTGTAGTATATATTTTAGAGGCATCAAGGTCTTATTTCAACACTTCGAAAGCAATTCCAGGCCACTGGATCTCTTTGAAACCGCTCTTAAGGAGAAAATCGCATTCATTTGTTTTGTTGATATTTCTAATAGAAATGGGTATCAGGGTGAAATGATATCTAATACGGTTTTGTCACATAGGTGAGTGGACTGTGATCATTTTTACTAAAATAGTTTTCAGAATATCTTAAGATTGTGTCCTCTGTGGTAGCATCGGGAAATATATATTAACCGATAAACGATGTATTACATGTGCTGTGTTAGTATTAGATGGACTGTGAAGGACAGAGAGAACAATTTACCTAAATCATTCTTGGGATCTTCTGTTTGAATATCATATACGGATGTTTAAAACTTTTTCTTTGCGCGCCCTCTCACTTGTCCAACTACAGACTGCAGTAAATTTAGTGTTGTCAAAATGCTTTTGAGCCGTAATATCGATTAATATTTTTTATTTAACATGCGCGTAACTGTTCTTTTTAACTAACTAAATTTCGAATAACTGATGTTTGATAATATGTCTGTAGAAAAAGACAGATGTAATTGTTATACAATAGTCAAGCCCTTCTAAGTCTGCGAAACCGTTTTTTTTTTTTTTCTGGCATTTCAATGGGAATCGAACATACCTTCTTTTCACGCTCAACCTTCCTACAGTTGGAACGATAATATGCATATGTACACTAGAGTGGTACGTAACTTAAACAATATATAATACTATTCTTTATATGTCCATATTTGGATGTACCTAACTACAAAGAAAGAAAAAAAGAAATTCATGTCTGATTAGGATTGTTCTCTAACCATTTATTCTAGCAACAGATGTCACTGCCTAAAAATGTATTTCTCTTTTTCTGGTAACTTAACATTACTGATGCTAGGTAGGTTCATTTTGGAAACATTTTCAACTTGTGCTGGAGAACGATTTATTGTCCTTCTGTGCTTTAAACATTTGTCGTTGTCCCACGTGTGTTTCCACACATTGCGATTCTTAGCGCTCTGTTGTAAAAGAGAGAATACACTTACGTTAACACTTTGTCCTGTCTTCCGTCAGTCGCATGAGGACACCGTATCTTAGCAACTATGAGTTTGATGCGAAAGATTCCTTTTAGCATTGGGCAGCTCGACATGTGGGTATGATGTTCCATGTACTCCGGGTTTTATTCTGATCAACAACTTCACCACTAATAACGTAAACCTAGATGATATCGAATTTAAAATACACTTTATTCCATATAATTGCCCGTAAATACCCGATTAAAAATTATATTCCCTTTCCATGCCATTTATATCGAAGACTACTTTAAATGCAGTCTCTTCTACAAGAAATTCGTAGATTTTCCGTAAGGAGAGGAAAAGATAAATTGCGTTTTCCCCAGTATCTTAGCCTCTAGATGTCCGACTTGAAAAATTCTTCCTGCATCACACACAGTTTCCGATGTGAAACATTCTGCTTAAAATTTGTAATGTTTGTTAAAAATGGTGTCGCCACCACTGGAATAAGTGTTCATTTCTGCTTCCTATATATTTGCAGCAAAACGTGAATTTCTGAAGCCTAGATTGAAAAATGTCTTTCGTAGAATCATACCGCTCAGCTCGAAAAACCATTTGAGAAACTCTTCTCCTCAAATAGCACATAGCGTTTCTGCGAGGGGCGTAGCTGTATCTACTATTTTTAGAGAAGTTTTTGCTTTTAAATGTCCGATTTGATTTTTTTCTTGCAGAACATTGTCTGTTCAAAATGTTTCATACATAATTTCAATTTCTAAAGCGAAAGTGTGTCACTAGTGGGCATAAGATCGCATTTCTTTTTACAGAAATATCTGCAAGAATAAAAACCTTTGAAAATATTTTTTTCTGTCAGATACTACCAATTATGAAAAACCTTGTGTGTGTTTTATTCTTAAAATCATGCAAAATCTCGTCGCAAGGGTTGCAAATGTTTAATCGTTCTTTCTGACTATATCTGCTTCTCAAAGCGATATTTAAAAATTATTTTAACAGCGAATACCATTTGTTTTATAGAACACTTTGGTTTGAATTTGGGGAGTTTTGAAATAGAAAGTTCTATCGTTAGGTCGTGTTAACACATTTATGTCCCCAGCTGTATAAAACCTCTATTCAGTTTCTTTTTTTACTGTATACAATTCACTATAATAAAGATGGGGAGTATTATACTATTTAAATAATGCGCAACTTTTCCACTATCGGGATTAAAATCTAACCTTTTCTCGGAATCTCTGATTCAGGAAGACGTATTTGAAAATTTTTTTGGATTAGCATAGCTTTTGAAATAAAGAATATCTTTCACCTACTTTAAACTTTTTCATTATGCAAAAATATTCGGCTAAAAGGGGTGGACTTTTATTCGGTTTTCTTCTATATATCTTCCTTTAACTGTACGATTTTAAAATCTCTTTGTCTTGATACCATGTATTAATTTTAGTAACATGTTTTAGCCGCTAGCTGAAATAAGTCGCTGTTTCTATTTGTGATATTTTATCCATTGTAGAAATCCAGCTGAAGTTTTTCTAAACGTTTCCTTTGAATTTCAATAATTTTGTTAAGTTTTATTAGCGTCAGAAATGTTTATAAAGGCATGATCACTAACACCGAATATTTGGTGTAACTTTTCTTGTTTGGTTGGACACCTGGGGACATAACTGACATGCGTTTAACATGGAAGTTAAAAGCGCACATCTTCAACAAAAGTAACTCTTTAATAACAAATTAATACGATGTGACATTAGATTCACGTCTCCGATTGGACCATTCTTTAGTTGATTGAGAAACATTGTGATAAGAATATTCTGCCCAAATAAAGTTTAAGTTTTCTTTTGTTCGACATTACCCTGCGCTCGTTGTTGAATTACTGTAGCTTAAATTGGAATATGCGAGTTTTGCGACCTATTTCCATATTTACATTTACGTCGCAGCAGACCTTTCTGAAATAATAAATATCATTCTGATTTTCACAGTTGTTGTTTCAGTTCTTCAATGAGACTCATATAGATAATGTTTTTTAAACTCCGTTTAACTTCAACATAGACGGTCTGTTCTGCCATGTTTTTAATTTTAAATGAAAATTTTCGAATTTAGTTGGACACATTTATTATATGTAATCATCTTTTTGGTTTGTTCTTATCATTTGCATTTGACTCAAATTATTTTGTAGAAGTTACATTCCTCCCAATTTTACAGATCATATACAGAAACAAGTTAGAAAATTTACTCAGACTTCTCATCCAAACAGATACAGAAATTATTTAATGTTGTTTCAGATAATTTTAGTGAATTGGTTTCCTTTCTGCCTGTTATTAAATTTATGCCTTTAATACATTTTGCGTGAAACCAAGCTGCATTCACAAGTGGTAACACCGTGGAGATACTGATATGTTTTTCCCGGTATAATCGCCAACAACTATGAGTTAAGAGCAAGTTCTGTTTCATCGTTTTGAAACGACTGTTTATTCAACGGTCGGAATGCAGAACACTAAGATTTTTCAATATCAATGTAAAGCAAGTTGTCCAAAATTCAATCCGAATTTTCGGAACTGCTGTTACTTTCTTTTAAAGAATTATATTGTAGCAAAAGACTATAAATGTAAAATTGTAGCAAAAGACTGCAAATTCTATTATAGCAAAAGACTGCAAATTTTATTGTAGAAGAAGACTGCAGATTATAAAAAAAAAGTCTGAGAGAACCGAATTCAAGAAAATAGGTACTTTATTCGTACAGAAACCTGTACTAGCGCAACATAATGGATATACATATTGATGGGTGTGTGAGTGGTTTTAGAGATCTGCAAAGAACCAGCTTTAACGACATTTTAGATCGCTTTTCATGTGGTCATTCTTTTATGAAGTTTTGTTTTGATAATGGGAAAACAGAAATTTAATGTCCATGCTTTTTCATTAAAACGTTTATTGAAGTCCAATATTAATGAGCAGACTTATTTAGTTAAACCATTTAAAATGATGCAAATCAGGAAAGAGTAAAATTAATCCCAGGTAGTCAGGTACAGCGTTAGATGCTTCAAGTGAGAGTATGAGCGTTCAAAATTTTAGAAAATATTTATTCTCAAAAGCACAAAGGTTATTCCCTGCGTTCTCTGACCCACATGCCAGAAATATCCATAAAGTAAAACCGAACATTTATATCTTTCGTTCTTGTGTATCCATATAGTAATTTCTTTACGATGGTGCAATATTTTGCAAGAGTATTGCTTCACTGAGTTGTCAACTTCATGTTTACCTAATTTTGTGCAATTCTGATAAACGTTGTTATTTTTTTCCTCTGAATTTTTTGATTCACTATTGTACTTCCATTTTGAAATGATTTGTAATTGGAAAGTGTGTTTGTTAAGGAAAAAATGAAGAAAACCGGCTTTTAACAAATAAACTCGTCAAATTCCTAGTGATTTCAATCATGTAATTTCGTTGACATGTGACTAACACGGGGACATCACTAATTTTCATTTATTTTGAAGCCACGAATTTTTGATTGAAGTGAAGTGTGTCATATTCACCGTAGGATGAATGAAAAATCATGGCGCTTGCTGCCACAGCCTAGAACGATATACAGGAAAATATCCTTTCTCGGTTAACTAGTTATAAGAGCTGATGATTTTTTAGTCAAAGAATAGAAAGATGCGTACTTGGTACTGGCAGAGAATCCAGCGAAGGGATTTCAAAATACTCTCTAAGACATGGATCCTTCCTATCGCCAACACTTCTTTCTTCTTATTTGTTTATAGAAATATCATAAAGAAATTTGCATTGAAATCATAAGTTTTCATGTAGCACGAATTTAGGGAAACTTTATTCGCACAGTTGTTAGATGGCTCTAAAATGGTTTTGGCTTTTTACAGCATTTCTTTAATTTCAGATTCAAAACCTTTTCCTACAAAATTTTGTTTCCATTTATTTATATAACATTATTATCAAAATAAATACTTCTAACGATATACGTTTGGGAGTAAAAAAAGGTGGTTGCAATGTTTTTACTGTATAACCAGAGAAATGAACAAGTAACGATTTACTTGTAAATATTCTACTAAAGCGACAAATGCTAATAATTCCAAGAAAAGATGTAACGAAAACGGAAAACCTTTGTCTCTATTCCTCATGTAAAAACTGTTAGAACCCATAAATATCATCTTCCGTTGTTAATAATAACAGCCAACGGTGTCCGGATATGTTATATTTATTTTCGGATTTGCTTTACGGATAGGTTTCAATACATTTTTTTCTTTTAGTTTTGTGAAATATCTTGGATGAGATTAAGTTCGGATATTTAAATAATCCTTGAATTCATCAGTTCAGAACATACATTGAAATGATTTCTGACATTGTATTTCTTTATTAGGCTTATTTTCGCCCAAAAAAGGACAACCAACAAATCATGTTTTCCAACTCCCTTTCTCTCCGCACCACATCACTAATGATTTTCCTTACTTAAAACTAATTTTGGTCTTGGAATGACTGCAGTTTGAGGACCAGTTCATTGATATCTTCTTCATATCTCGTGGTTATATGATGCAACTGCAGAATTTAATGGCAGCAATATCCAATTTCCCGATAAATAAATTTCTAAAGAAAAGGTGTTCTTTTTTGTAAAACTTTCTTCTTCAAGCCAGGAGGATTTGTGTTCCACTTTTTATTTCAATTTATTCACAAGTATCTAACAATATGTCACGAAATTGCGTTTTCACCTTTAGATAGTCTCTCTGCATCTAGCTATCCCATCTGAACAGTAAAAGTCCAATATATTTCAGTTATAAATAAAATATTTTGGAAAGAACAACTCCTCGACAAGGGCGGTGTAAACTGATATTTCCATATCGAAAAAGGAATTTAAATAATGAACAGGTTTTACGCTAGGAACATTCATGCACATTGTTTTTTCCATTATATTTCTTCTTCTGAAAGCACTAGTTCAAAGACTCATTTTCGTGGTGTAGCTTCTTCACTAAGGAATTGTTTTTAAAATATCTTCTTCGTCTTTATGATGGAAAATTCTTTCGCTACGTGGTGCTGTTTTAGATCCCTTTCTGTAGAGAAGAAGAAATTCCGTTGTTACAAATCGAAATAAAATATGTTTGATTCCACTGTACGCCTTTCATTTCAAAGAAAATCATTATCACTTATTCTTGTTCAGCACCTTAACGACCAGGTTCCTGCAGTTTTTGGGCTCACAGAATATATTGCCTGAAACTGTCTGTTCTCTCTTTCAAAATTTTTTCGGTCCCCTTTACAAGTTAAAGAAAGAATTAGTGCTCGGTCACCACATGAAACTTCCAATGTGTAGTCTTGATGTGTGCCACACTGGTGGGAAAGTGGTATAAACTCTGGTTTCAGACCATTCGTCGAAGATGGGCCCAGGTTCGAATCCGGGTTGGGCATGCATATTCTGTTTTGTCTTAAGGCACTTTATCTGTCTCTTCCCTGGAACTAGAGGCTCTAAATTAGGGATGGGCGATTTCTTATAGCCCATTAATTTGGTCACGCTGGTCGTTAGACCCCTAAAAAAGAAAGGTATGTCTTGATGCGTACTGACCTTTAGGCGCTTTCCTGCAGCGATCACTGCATTCTTCCACAAATAAATCATGCGATGTCACAGGGAGCGAAAAATATCTATACTGTTGATACCGACACCTGCTTTACCTATTTGTTTATCAGCAACAATGGTAGCTAAGGTTACCGTTTGGTAATCCCGTAGAGGCAGTGTATATTCAAAGAATTTGTAGGCAATTCTACTCACTATTGACTGGCGCTTTCAGGCAGTCGTGGTAGTTTGGAAGAGAAGGTCGGGCGTTATAGTCGTCCAAGGGTTAAAGCGTGCATTTCCCTCTCCAGAACGGATTTAAAATGTGATTTCTTCTTTCATGGAGGAGAGAACGACTAATTAGTATATCTGTTTGAAATATTCTTCCAACTTTCTTCATGTTCCACTATGGGAAAAAATCTTAATACAATTTCGGTTATTCTTGTAGAACACAGTTCGATTTCTTCATGAATTAATTTCGTTTTTTTTTTTACTTTTCGTTTTACCTCCGTTTTAAAAAATCGGATTCAAGACATTGTCTACACTGAAATGCCAAATGAACTGGGAATGATGCTACCATTTCCATTTCATGTCACCGAACCCTTGCGGTAAATGGTGTCGTCAGAAAGCGACGTACATACAGATACAGATATCTACCAAAACTCTAATAATACCATTCGCAGTTTACATAACAATTAAGCGATTTCGAAAGTGGTACCGAGTTGGCTCCAGGGAATTGTGTCACTCCATCTCAAAATATTACCACGCATTTGCATTTACTCGGAAAATAATTTCAAGGGAGTACTAGGATTACACAACCTCAGCAAAAACATCCAGCCTTCGTGACCGGTGTGACCATAGAAAAGCCCTGATCGATCGCGGACAGCGGCATCTGGATCGCATCGTAACATCCTCGGAGTGTAACGTTGCTGTAAATCAAAGGGTAATTCATTGCTGTGAACAGTTGTAGCATCAGCGTTTGGATTGTGCAACATTTTCAGTGTTCTATGGAGTTCTGGATGTGACGTCTCACCCTGGTGCCGTTATTGACTCGAAGTCTAACGTCTGTGCTCCTCGCCTGAATTCAGAACACCGCCATTGGACGGGAAATGACTGGAAGCTTGTATCCTAGTCCGACGATTTGCGTTACGATCTTCTCGCCCGATGACCGACTCCTGGTATGGAGACATCCAGGAGATGCAACAAATCTGTCGTGCTTACGAGCCACAGTGAAGGCCAGCGGTGGGTCTATTAAGGTTTGCCCTGTTTTCCGCGTTCACTATAAGGAATCTTCATACGTCCGCAGGCGTCTCTAACCGGGGAGCGTACGCAAACATTCCTGGAGATCATTTGCACCGCCTGATGTCAAGAAACGACTTCGACGGATGCTACCTCTTTCAACAATACAATATGCCACGGCACACGTACACAGTCTGCAGATTACATCTGGAGGAACATTGCATGGAGTTGGGCATCAAGGCTTGGCCCCACTTGTATTCCGGATTTAAGCGCCATCGAATATGTTTGTGATGCTGTTCATCGTTCGGTTAATGGATATTCCACCGACAAATATTGCAGAATCGTGGTACGCCTTTCAAGAAGTATTGTGGCCACTGCCTCCTTAGTTCAACAGAAAGCTCAAGGAGTCCACGTGCTGTTGTATAGTGGTTGTTATATGATCACGAGGAGCATCGACGCAGTATCAGAGAGGTATCCCATTTTTTTGGCACTTCTGTGTACATTCTATAAAACTTTCACTACAGAAAAAACTACAAACCCTTTCAAATTTAGATAATGTATATTTTTCTTGCTGGAGCATGTCACTTCATTTTTTGATGATCATCTATTAAAAAGTGGTCATTGTAAATTAATTTTGCGTTTTTCTAAATATCAATAACCAACGAATCCCCGAAAAAAGGCGAAACCCCGCGTTTGTACTAAAATTTTTGGCTTAAGTTTTTTTGTCTAACAGACTAAAAATACATGATGTACTTTATCTTTTAAATTTTAAATCGCAGTGACTTTTAATAGGTATTAATTACCTATTAAAAGACACGTGGTAAAATGAAGAGCAGTTGTTTGAAACCTTGCACAATTTTCCTGTGTAAAGCGTGCCCTTCTTTTATGCATTTAGAATGCATTTCTTGATTGGGAATATCTTAAACGTTCGGGAAAAATATTTATACGATTTGATATAGAGGGATGGGACAGTATAATGTGCACATCTAGGAAAAGGAGGTTTTACGTAACTTGTAGTGTGTAGGATCACGTTCGGCTTTCAAAACTGCCTAAATTTTCCTTTGAATGGAAGCATATAAATCCTGGATGGAGTTTGTGGGATGTTACACCATTCTTCATGAAGAAACTGATCCAGGCCCTTGAAGGATGCAGGAGGTGGATAATGGGATCTTACTCTGGTTTATAACACAGACCACAGTTGCTCGGTGATATTAAAATATGGTGATTGGGGAGGCCAAGGAAGGTGTGTGAAGTTGGCCCTCATGTTCCTTAAACCATGTTTGGACATTCCGAGCTCTGTGAAGTGGGGCATCCCCTGTAGGAAACAGTGACTGAGCCATTGGATGAACTTGGTCGGCCAAAATGGTTTCATACGCCCTGCCAATCACCCGTCATTTCAAGGTCATCAGGAGACGTCCTGAAAACCATGCTGTTGCCGCCCAGAACATGACAGAACTACCACCATGCCGCACTGTTGGGAGCAGGCGGTCTAGGTTGTACGCATCTTACCCTGTTCTCCACATGTAAACGCGTTCTACGATGGGGAATGATGTGAATGAGGATTCATGCGACCACATTACATGCTTCCATGTATCGGAGGTCCGAGTTATATGCCACTGACGCCACTGCATTCGCCGTTGTGTATTCACCCGGGTCACCAGAGGTTTTGCAACGGCAGCTCTGCCATGAATATCGTTTATGCAGTTCTCTTAGCAGTGTTTTCGTCGATACTGGGGCTTGAGATGCAGATTGACGTCAGCTATAATTTTCGGTGCTGTGGTGTTCTTATTATGGTTAATAATACGTTTTAGTACGCCCCTGTGATTATCAGTCAGGGTCGTTTTCCGGCCGCTCTTGGGTTTCGTAGACTAAGTTTTGCCACGAAAACGGTATGCTGTCATGACGCTGGACACAGTAACACTCGATACCACCATTACCCAGGAGAATGTTGTCACGGAGAAACCAATTAGTCAGCCGCCAACAATTAGACCTCTTTCAAAATCCTTTAGGTCACTCATTTTATCGTCACCCTGAAATATTTTTGGCAAGACACTTTAAATGCCCTTAAACAGGACCAAAAATTTCTAAACAAAGCTGTTACAACCAAAAAATGTTGGATACTTTGTGTACCGATACGTTCACAGCTGCAATAAAAGTCACATCCATGAGCTTACTGTCCAAACAATTATTTTAAACATCTTTATATAAATTATATTTCAAATATTTTTACAAATGGTACTGATCATATACAGAGATATTTTGTTTTCGAGATCAACTGTTTCATTATGTTAGTGTTTCCTCAGCTGTATTCCAACAAAACTCTTTGGATGCCCCCAAAACCATTTGAAGTCTATAATAATTTGTTCTTTCCAGACAACTATAAAGAAAAACACTTATTTGGATGAAGGCCTCCAGAACAGATGCTCTGCAGCAAAAGCTCATGCTTGCGGATTGGGCCTAAACTTAAAAGACCTGTATGATGAGCAGCAGTCTCGTAGCACATTCCGAAACGGCATCAGCTGCAAATATTCAGTCCGCCTTACTTATTGTCCTGCAGAGAACTTTAAGAACTCCATGCAGGTGCGCATTCGTAGATACGGTAATCGACCTTAAAGATACTTTGTGTTTGTATAGTGGTGTAAATTATGGCTTCAACTCCATTTCTACGACAACTAGAAATATTTGCGACTGTATGCCGCGAATTGAGGAGATCATCAAACTGGAAAGCACTCAATATTCGCTTGTGAAAGTTCATGTTCAGCAATCAGTACAACCAAATCAAACGTAGTGTTTAGCTGGATGTGACTATACAGGTCCGATGAATCACGTTTTCAGTTGCCCCATGCCGATGGCCGAGTGAGAATTTGGCGAAAAGAGCGCAAAACCATGGACCCCAAATGCATTGCTACAACCATTCAAGCTCGTGGAGGCAACGTTATGGTTTGGAGAATGTTTTCCTGGCATACTTTGAGCCCTTTAACTCGTGTTGATCAATGTTTTAGTGGCACATCATATCTAAACATCTTTGCGGACAAAGTGCAGCCTGTCATGTGGATGGTTTATCCGAATGGCGATGGCTGCTTTCAACAAGATAATGCGTCCTGCCATACTGCTCGTATTGTACATGATTGGTTTCAGGAACATGCCGTTGAGTTTACATTGCTTAAGTGGCATCCACAATCACCAGATCTCAACCCCATTGAAAATTTGTGGGATTGAGTTGAGCGAGCCATCAGATAGCTGGATCCACAACCCTGCAATCTCACACTCCTGGAAAGTGCTAATCATCAAGCATGGTCTCAAAATCCACATACCACCTATCAATATCTCGTGGGGTCCATGCCACGAAGAATCGATGCAGTATTAAAGGCAAAAGGTGGCCCAACGAAGTACTGAGGGGGTGGTCATAATAAAGTGCCCACTCAGTGTTTTTTGGGGGTCTTCTATGACGAGATGAAACATATTTATGTATTACTTACCTGAGGTCTATAAATGAAAAACCTGCGAATATGAGAAGTACTTACTTCTAGTTCAAAATTTCGAATTTTGGATAAAAATTTGAAAGTCTGAGGTAAAAGTGCAGATGGATGATATTCACCGAATCGAAAACGATTTAATATGAGGCATAATGACCACCAACCATAGTTTTTAAACACTAGGGGCGTTTGAGGATCAAAATTTTTAGTTTTTTCGCAACGTCTAATGTAGATACACGTGAATTGTCTATTTAAACCATCAACAATTTTTAGCTGTAAATAAATCTGATGAAAGCCTTTTCGTTATCTACATTTTTAGCCCGTTTTGTACTTTTAATATGTAACTTAAGTTCGCCGCTTTACAGCTAAATGAAAATCTTTATTGTCGCACCATTTTTTATAATTGCATCAGATGCTTCCCAAATTAAGTCACTTTCTTGACGTGTTTGCAACGAATTAAAAAAATCTGTTTAACTTTCATTTTGAGATTGGGATATCAGAGACCATGACGTTAACTTAGTAATTAAGACCGCTTTAAACTGTGCCTTCTTATGTGAGGTATCTAATTTTCTGCTTAGTCTGTTTGAAGGGAGAAACCAGAAATTAGATTTTCCTCTGCAACAAGATTTTATTTTTGTAGCCGGTTTCTTTCCAGAAGAGAGATCATCACAAAATTGTTTACATTTCAGCTTAGTAAATTGTTTATAATCTTCCAAGGTGCAATCTTTAAATGCTTGATATCTTCTCTGTTAAAACAAATCAGAAGTAAAGAAAATGTACCGTAAATAAAATTATTTCTATAGTATTTGTGGTCATAATTTTTTCAAGAAAAAAATAAGCACCTCTTTCCTTACGGCTATATTTTTCCGAGTTCACAAGTGGAAAGCTTAATCTGTTGCATTCTTTCACGGCAGTATTTGTTAATATAACATGTCTTTAAAATCAATAACTTTAACGCTTATCTATAAGTTTTTCTAAAACATTTCGACATCAGTAAATAATACACGAGCACGTATCAGTCTCCACAAACATATTCTCCTTTTTCGAACAATTATGTTTTCCCTACAAGGTTCGCGGGTGCACATTAACAAAAGTAATTTGGCAAACACACCGTCAAATTTTGACAGCTTTAATTAAAACGTATTCCAAAAAATTTGGGAAATCACCTCCTTCGCAGGTTGTCCACGTACTTCTGAACAAAAAGAAGAGGAACGGCTCTTTCCCATAACATTTTCCTCCCACATTTCACCACAAAGTTCAAACTTTAGCTCAATTTCTGTTCTTCTAATGCTTTTCATTTAGCAAATGTACGAGGCAAATTTTTTGCGTATCGCCGGTAAACTAAGCAACCATGTTCTGGTAAGCCTTTAGAAATTTTAACACGTTTTTAGGTCTTAGAAATATCCGATGTACTGGTACCTATTATTATGCGATTGCTAATATTCGAGATTTTCCACCTTCAGTTTGCTCTTTATGAATCAACAGATTAAATGTGTAATTTGAAATTTCCAATAAGTACTTTTAACGAAATGAGAAATTTAAAGATGCTCCGGAGCAGTTTAAAACTGTCCTCCGTTTTAAAAATTTCATCAACTATTGCAATCTTTTCCTTCGTTAAATTAAACAGTACCGCAGTTTCAATAACTTTGTAGTTCCTGAAGGATCAAACTCTACTGTAGAACAATTCTTTCTCAAACAAATGGAACACATCTGTAGAATTCGTGCCCACTTCGGACGAATGGACAAAGACAAGAACAGCCGCAACTACTAGGCAGTTGGGACCGCATTTTACATATTCAATGGGCTGTAATGATCGTTTTTTATTACCAACTGTGAAAACCAGATAACTCACTAAAAACGTCATCAAGATTTATGTAAGCTAATTCTCTCTTTTTAAAGTAGAGAATCGAAGCTAGCGATCAACTGTCCGTAACAAAACCACTAGCTACATCATCTCGCGCGCGGTTTCGTTGACTCTCAGAATATTTCTAATTTTAAAGTCTGTCCAGCTCTCACAATTCAAATCTGTCAATGCTCATTATTGAAGGCAGATATCATCACGTCCTTCCCTTGTTCTAACTAATAAAACTATAGGACGCGTGCAAATATCACGGTTTTTTTTTCTTGTTTTCTATTTTTTTTTTTTTTTTTTTTTTTTCTTGACAAAGATACTTTCATTTTAAAGTCGCACGACCTGCTGGGTAATTTTCCCTTCAACTTACTTACTTCGGTAGACCACTACAGATAGAAGAACGTAGTTATAATTTCGGAACAAATCCCACTGGAAAAATTATTCTTCAAAAATGCGCGGAATTGTCGGCACATATGTGCTGTATTTTCACTGTTTCCATGTCGCAGCTCCTTCAGAGAACTTGAAAAATACATTGCCAAATAGTGGGAATCGAGCCCACATCTCACGGTTTTCTTTAAAACATGCTATTCGTTATACGACACAAACATTGGGTTCGATTTCCGCTACAGAGCAATGTAATTTTCAAGTTTTCTGAAAGAGTTGCTACACGGAAACCGTGAAAATACGGCACAATTGTGCCAACAATTTCATCTGTATTGCCTTCCGTGTATTTGTGATGACAACATCCGTCCCTGAATGTGAGAGAGGTCGTGTTGCCTCTACGAGGAAGCACCCGATATCTTCGACTAGAGCAAATTTAAACAGTTTTCAAATTTCGAGGTTACAGCTGCTTAACTTCAGTTCTTAAAACTTCCTTATCCTGGGTGGTGCAACGGTTAGGAAGCTTAAACTGAAACTGGGAGATGCGGCACCCAAATTTTGGCACATTTGTGCCAACAATTTCATTCGATCCAATAACATATTTCTACTTGCAAACATACATCAAATCCTGCCATGTGAAGCAGAATATTTATGCAAACTTTAAATAACATGATTAACAGTTGCAATTTATAAACACGTTCAGTGAAATATGTTTTGTTTTTAATTTTGCTGTTATTGAGGGTTAAATTATTCACACGAACTGTTTTGTTCAAAACACAATATGAGAGAGGCACAAGTGCTTTCTACCAAGAAGTTTTGAAAATCTGCGAAAGAACCCGCTCCGCAAGTCTGGGCATATAAACTGAATAACTTTCCTCCTAAATATTGCGAATACGACTTATCACATTAGTTATTTATGATGGTGGTTTCCAATAAATGTACTAGTTTTATAAATCAGCGGCCTTTACCTTATCGTCTTACTCTTTCTTTCGAGAAACACCAAAAGTGAAATCACGAGTGAAACCTCATACTGCATCTAAAACTTTCATAGCTGTGAGTTTTTCTAAGACCGTGGCATCATCCTGGTAATGCGAATTTTTAACAGCATCAATGCGGTTTTCATCTGGTAGTAGCGAATTCAGAGGAAACGACATCATGTCTTTCATTGTATCAAAATTAAACATTTATAGTATCACTGCGATTTCGTGTTCTTGAAGAGCTACTGATGGTTGCTAGGTGGCGGTTATTGAATGAAAGCATCTCATGCGTCAAAGTATGAGTCAAAGCTTCATGTGTGGGAAATACAGTTGCGGTACTAAATTCAAGATACCACATGAATTGGTAATACGTTTAAGAACACATGTTTCCACAGTTCGTCGGCAAACAAAAATTAAGGAGTGTCATCCATATGAGCAAAAGTAACATTTTCTAGAGTTTCGGCAGTTTAACCTTCGTTATGGAACCGAGCCGTTTATTTCGGAAGTAGAACTACAGCATCGCACAGTTTGGGAAAGCAGATCAAACGCCCCAAAGGTGTGACACAAGGATATACCTACCAAATGAAATGCAAGGAATATATTGGAAAATTCAGGTTTCCAAGTGGTATTGACCTTCAAAACATTTGGTGCAATATTTGGAATTTAACGTAACATGAATTGATTCAGTGGTTGGACATAAGTTCATCATTCTATTAGTGAAATATTGCAATTCAATTCAGGCTATTGAAAGATTCCATGGTACAAAATCATCAGTCAGTTCATGTAAAAATAGCGCTATATTTCTGGTGGGTTACATAAAAACACGGCTCCCGTATTAAATCAGGCCTTAATAATATATTATATCAGCACTTATTCTTTTAAAAAGCCCCTAAGTAAATCGTGTAAGTCATTCAGAAAAGCAATGCCAATTTCTTATCTTATTGTTTTCAGTTTCCAGTTAGAATTTTTTAATAATATTTGGAAGTTTCTTCTAAATATATGTACATGCCTTTAAATCAGAAAAAATGTTTTAGTTCAATAAAGTGTCAGTAAATAAACAACAAAATAAATTATAATATATTCCAAGATTTAGTTTTCATATTTTTATTCTATTACCATGATTTCCCGAAAGCGATGAAAGTTGCGTACGACAGTGAACAAATCAGACATTATGTGATTCCTTAATTAAAGAGCACCTTCTTCATATAACTTGCGACAGCATTTTTGTTAAATGTTCTGAATCAGATAACATTGCACACGCAGTTGAATGGAGTATCAACAAGCACGACATTGGTGCTATAACAAAGAAAAGGCATTTCTCCTGAAAATGTGTCTCTGCACAGAATAAAAATAAATTAACACATCAATGTGGTCATTTTAGTTCTCGATTTAGAATCAAACGATCACAATTAAATAAATAAACAAGACTATAATTTTATGCTCATCATGAAATTTGTCTTAATACCGTGTTATGATTCCTTTATAAATCCGTGATATTTATACTCACCTATATTCATTATTTTTGCACTTGCTTCCCTAGAAACTTCAAATTTTCACTTTACGGACGGAAGTGTGCTTAAAATCATTATATTATTATACCCGAAAACCTCACAAATATTGGCTTTACAAAGAAGCATATCATCTAACAAAACGTCCATTTTTCTGCCACAGAACACTAAATATGAGGCGTAGTTGTATATTTGTATTTCACACGACTGTTAGTTTGTGAGAGGTACCGCATTACTAGGCCGTAACATTATACATATCTCTTCTCTCGAAATGGAATCGAAAGCACAACAGCCCAGAATGTCCCCAACGCAGATCAGAATGGAAACCAGAAAATATATTTAATCGGAAATAATTCATCTTTGGTTAGTCATTATTGGTTACGACCATCCTTCCCGCTTACGTGGTTTTGATAGAGTTCCAATACAAGGTTATTTGATAAATTCGTGCTGATTTTTTTCTCTGGTATACCGTTCACAACAGAAGTACAAAAACATTTCCAAATGTAACTAAAATGTTACTACAGATTTTCATAAATGTTTATTATGTTACCATTTTCGATTTTACGAAGGAAATATGATTTTTGAAACAAAAAAACACACCTAGAATCTTCCCTTTTATATCATTGCCGTTCACTAAAACACTTTAAAATCAACAACAACATGTTTATCCTAAAAAACGCCATTTATTGTGCTAAGAGCACAGTATTTTTTAATTAATTATTGTATTTGAAATATTACAGATTTATTGTCACTTATTTCGCAACAAAATGAATTCAAAGGTAAATATTTTTGTTCTTTACTTTGTGACGGCTGATTTTGACCGCAGAATGTATATCTCTTGGCAGCATTTTGAGGCTTGTGTGATATTCTGATTGCTTAAATCCGTTTCAGTTACATGTTAATTACGAATCCGCAATTAGAATTCTCGTTATTTAACAACCGTACCTTGATGGAACTTTGAACTTCCAAATAATTTTAACTTCATTCTTTGCGCATGGAAACTCCCTTTCTTAAATACAAAGAACTTAGTAAATCAAATTAAACAAAATACTATGTGCATAATATATATATATATATATATATATATTTTTATAAATTACATACTGCAAGCTCTTTTGAAATTGAATATCTGTCACGTTTCATAATTAGTGTCGGGGGGGGGGGGTTCAGTGGCATATCATCCGAAAATGTAAAACAACAAACTTAAACCGCAAACAGAATATGACAGATGACAACTAAATGTTTTATTTCCTGTAGATTTGATGTATCATATTGCGATATAAGTATCTGAATGATTTTCCGGTGTACTTCGGTTGTAAAAATTGCGACATCACTTTTAGCGGAAGCACAATGTTTTGTTTTAAATCCCAGAATCAGCTAGATACCTGGGTGCCTGACATCTGTTCTACTTAATGAATTACAAAAAATTGGTCTGCCCTTTCTAATATATCATGTTTATATCAATTTCTAACTGAAAACAAAGCAAAAATGATTACTAAGGATTACGTATTATTCAAATCACTCATTTTCGCTGGTTAAATAATGGTTATTTTCATGTTGAAAACACAGAGAGGAATCTATTTTGTAAATTACTACATTTTAAGTGTCGGGTCCATTGGAAACACTTGTCAAAGCACAAAATGCCTTAGCTGAGGATAATTGATATCCCAACACGTCAGACCTATAATTGAAGCCATTGTGCGGTGCATTTCTTCAGGGTATATCTACACTGCTCGGGAAAAAAACACAATACAAAGTAAGCTATCATTAGAAAAAAATGACAGGTGTTCTGTACTAAACCAATGCAGATACATAACCAAGTGCTTTCTATTTTCAAAAGACTGGCAGAACTACCAGATTTCAGGAAATATTTTGGGATGAAGATTGTATAGAAATAATCAGCAATTATGGACATATTTGTAGTACGAAAACGTCTACCTTTATGCTTATTTAATTCGCATTTACTAAGAATCAAAAATATATTAAATTCCAGTCGTTTCCGTAGTGTGATAATAGGATCTTTCGATTTATGAATATATATTATACAACGGAAATAATTGTATGAGTATAAACCTTTGCGTTATCATGTTCGCTTGATATATGTTTAGAGGTATTTTTCAAAAAAAAGATCACGTGTCGAAACTAGAGGAACGTTTGATTTGCTCTTCTTTTACAAAATTAAATATGCTTAAGACATGATTTCTACAATTCTTGCCTCTAAGATGGGTTGGATATACTAATACAGTGCCAGCAATTTGTAATAATTTAAAGACCAAAGCATTATTTAAATATTGTGTCTTTAAAAATGATTCTTTATGATTGGATTATTAGTAAAATATCGAGGAAAATTACTGAAACGATACTTGTTCTGTTCCTAATAACCAGTAGAACCTGAGGTTCACACAGACCCAAATACATTCCATTTGTCACAAAATTGCGGGTGCCTTTTTTAAGCAAATAATTTGAAAATAGGAAGATGGAATTAATCTTTACTGACGCGAAACAAAATATTTAAACAAAATGATTACCAAAAGAGAAAATTCAGTCAGAAAGAGATGCATTTACGTTGTCGAGTGGTATCTGAATATTATTTAAAAGCGAAGTATCAGCAGTGTTTTTCACAAAAAAGACAATTATTTGTCGGAATAAATAAGTATGCTGAAGTTCCATTCAATTGGAGATACCTGCTTAGCAAAACGTTGGGCCGTCTGTTGCCTTAATGAAAATGGCCACATTACGAGACTCGAACTCCATGAGCTTAGCAAAATGTTTTTCAGGTATTGGCAGACCTGCTTCTTCCAGATCTGTCCATAACTCTCTAATGTTAGTCTCCGACCCGTGCCCTGACAGTCGGTGTTCGACAACATGCTAAAGATGTTCAATGGTAATGAAATTCGGGTTTCTAGGTGACCGCTAAGGCTTTTCAAATGTACAACAATGCTCTTGTGACCACGGAAATAACCAAGAGGGACTTGAGAAATGGCAAATCAATAACCTTGCTTGAATACGCCGAATGCTACTGGGAAGCTTGCTGGAAATTAATAGTTGTAGATGGTCGCCTCTGATATCTTCATATCAGAGGGCTCTCATAATCAACTGTGCACATACATAAGGTCCCATTATATTTCAGCTGAAGACACCCCATGATATCACTGACTCTGAGAACCCTCCAGCCTGTACTCTTCTAATTTATATGAAGTGTCAATGCATATATATCACTTTGACCCCATATATATATCTTGTCTCAATTCATACAAACGAGTAAGGAAATTGTCTTTGGAAAGCCACCTTACCTTGGTGCGGGAGAAAAGATTTTTATATTCACTACCCATTTCTTCACACAAGATTGCAAACAATCCGGAATTGCCTGCTTTTGATTATATGAAATTAACGGGTTTCGCTGCTCCCTGAAATTCTATTTTGGTACAATTTGGACATTTCCTGGCTACTACAGCCTACAGTGGACGAAATTTGCTTCTGGCGCAATATTCTTTATTTAGAAAAACACACCACTATGTTTGCTAGTCATAGCTTGTGCACCGTCTGTGAAATTCCGACACAGTCATCCCAGTCTACACCGTGCCGAGTTATAAAGTCATTAAGATTGTCAAATATCTCCTGTTCCGTGGTCTGACCTGGGAGCTTTTTGCAGAGCAAAATGTCTTCCGCCACAGGGGAGGAGGGTAGTATCAATATATCTAAAAAATGCTAGCAACTGAGCCATATTTGTGCAATATGTACTCTCATCCAGCTCTACAGCAAATTATTTTGCTGACTTCAGTTTACTGATGAGTTGTTCCTCCAAATCACTAGACATACTTGAGATCCTGCAGGACACAGTGTCATCGGACAGCTGGATAGAATCTAATTGATTTGCTTGTTTTTCACTAATAACCCTTGATACCATGTCTTTGGCAGCAGGCAGTAAATATGACTCGCCATCAGTGAGGGGTTTTCCAGCCCTTCTTATTTTTAAACAGATATTGAATGGCGCTTGAAGGCTTTTCATATTCAGAGGTGAAAAAGAGGCAATTTTTGTTTACCAGATTTTATTTCTGCTTCCTTTCGCTAAAAAAAACCCAAGTGACTTATTTTCACTGGTTCTCACGCTTCGTATTAAAATGCCTTTTTAGTAACGATGGCTTCATTGAATTGCTGGAAAGAATCTCATGACAAATAACACATACAGGTGTGGTTTCTGACTCATTTGCTGCATGAGAAATTCCCAAAGACAAATATTTGTATCATACGTTCTTACTTTGTGCTGAGATTTCTACTGATGAGTATTCCTAAGTGAAGAATGTCCAGCTTCCTTTGCTTCAACAACGTTTTTACAATCATCATCTTCACCACTGGTAACCTCACTTTCCGATTCGAGTCTTTGCTTTTTAACAGGCGGGGTTTGTTTCATTAGACATATTGAACAATACGAGAAAAGGTTAAAAAAAGTTTCAAACTGTATTAGTCTACCTGTTGGAGTTTCGTTTAAAGCCTGGCATAAAATTACGCTACCGCAAGAGGATGCTGGGGAGGGACGCCAGCAGGAGAAGAGGAAGGTTGTAGTTTAGAGAGGAATCACCTCTACTAACTCAGATTTATTCTTAGATTTTAGAATAAATCTGAGTTAGTAGAGTTGATTACGTGTAAGTGATGCGAGTATCACTATCATCAGCAGGAGAAGATTATCACTATCATCAGCAGGAGAAGATTATCACTATCATCAGCAGGAGAAGACGCCAAAAGCTAAGAGAGTTAGTTATGAAACCTGGGCTATATTAATACCACCTACATACTCAGACACATGCTGCCTAAGAATAACAGCATTTTTTCAGTACTCAGCATCCACTGCTCCAATCCACACAAGACTGACCTGAGAATGGGTCTGAACAGAAACATTTTACCAAGACTAAAAAGTGTTCAACACCTGCTACCATTGTTATTTAAAATTTATACTAGTTGTCATGAAATATTTTTATTCTAGATAATTCATTAGTATGTTGTGCCAAGATGTTCCCTAATTATGTTAAAACGCAGAATATCAAGAAAACATCTATTGTATGATATCTGTGTTAATGATTTTTTTTTCTGGATATAGCACTTATTTTACGCACTTGGAGAACATCTGGGTATCGTTGAATAGTAAGTGTAAGTATAAAACTCGTTAGTTTTAGGAAGACAAGTGGGATACATTAAGTTATGTGTACAGTAAAAGACAAATGCGATTATTATTTATCCAAACATTAGTTTTACTGATCTATATTATTTTATAAAACTAATCATCAGTAAGATCTTATGAAAAAAGCGATGAAGGATTATATTGTTTGAATATTTATTTTGCTGTTTAACCGTAGTTTGTAGAGTCCTGGCAAAATTTGACATACCAATAGATTTAAGTGTTCCCTCATATTGAGATTACATCCAATAATGCATCTCATTTTATGTGGTTGTGTATATTTCAAACAAAAAATCGGATCTACACCTCTTTACTGAAATTTGTAGCTCTGATCTACTGATTTAAGTTATTTGTATTTGATTTTTATTTGTGTTTCATTCTGAATATCATTGTGTTTATTTACTATTTCTGTCCCAAATTTGCATGCATTTACTATGCTAAGCGAACTATAATGAATTAGCTTTATTTACTTTCCGCTAAGCTAATTATTATGAATGATTCTCTTCCTACCTGCTAGCAGGACGCACACGACATAAAGGCAGATAGGAATCAGTATAAAATGTCTGCGTAGCTCAGTTGGTAGAGCGACTTGTTCCGGAATAAGCGGCCTCGGGTTCGAATCCCGGAGTAGAACCCAAAATGACGGAGAAATTCACTTCGTTATAATGGCGCCCGAACTATCCGGATGACCCGACCGTTCACAATCTCGCAATGGTGTGATGTTATTTCCACACCGCGAGATAGGAAAAATAAGAGCAGCACTTCAAAAAAAAAAAAAAAAATAAGGGGGAGATGATGTAACGTACCAGGAGATGTGACGTACCTGCCAGAAGGACGCACACGACATAGAGGCAGATAGGAATCAGAATAAAATGTCCGCGTAGCTCAATTGGTAGAGCAACTTATTCTGGAATGAGGGGCCCCGGGTTCGAATCCTGGAGCGGATAAAAATGACTTAGAAATTCACTTCGTTATAGAACATTTGGCTTCAAAGATATTTTTCTTAATATAGTTTAAAAAATTGCATTTAGCCTCAAATCCTGATTGGTGCTTTCACCACGCAACCACTGAGATGACAAGTAAATGCAGATATAGCTGATATGGGCTATCTGATTTTTAAACTGTTCGAATGAAAACAATTGCCCACTTTGTACAAGTGTAAAATAAATTAAAAAAATCAAAATTTGTTTAGTAACATATCGAGAACGATGATGATTATTTCATTATTTTACATGCTGTCAGGACATTTAGCACTAAACATATACCGCTACGTTAAAGCTTTTTGATTCGCGACGTAAAATGTTGAAAAAAGTTAAGAGAGTATACTGAAACACATGAGGTTTGGATTTCCAAATACTGTCAATTCAGGCTAGTAGCTGGAAGCGTAAAAAATAGAAAGTTTGGAAATATTAGCTCCCGCAGTATTTTCTCATGCAAGTAGGGGCGAAAGTTCATAAGGGATAATTAGCCAGCGGGGTAGTTACTGGGGCATAGTGTGTTTTAAAACTGCGCGTCTGTGATTGCAGCGATCACACTACAATGAGAGGACCAGATATTGTACGATTGAACAGCATAAAGGTGAAGTTAGGATATTGCATGCCGGTCATGGGCAGATAAATTTTGCATGGGCGGTTCATGTATTCCAAAGTGCGTAAAGTCGGCACTTTTTACGTTGTTGAGAACGACCACGAGATCGTCACCGAAGCATAGCCATGGCCCCGAAAGTTTGATATATCATAAATAAGTATCTACGAAAACCCATGTTCTCCGGTGAAAAACTTCGGAATGCTCAGAAAATGACTCAGGCTATGCGGTGTGTAAATATATAGTCAACAATGTATTGTAGCTGTAATATCTGCCGCCGAAAATTTCATTGTTCCCGAAGCTGCTGCGTGCGGCAAAGAGAAAAGATAGTTGTAAGTGAGCGCAATAACACACATTGTGGACCTAGGAATGGGGAACGTTAAGTCTGTGTGATGAGTCCAGATTTGCATTGCATTTCTATAATAGGATGCTTCTTGATCTGCTAAACTGGTACATCTGCACTGAGCAGTTGAGCAACCTCCTCATGAGTTACACTGGAGCTCAACCAATAGAATAGGTTAGATCTCCTTGAATGGCCGTTTCTTATACGGGTATGCAATTCCTTACTGTTGCCTAGCACTGCGAGACATAGGTACCTCGTGCGACCTCGGGGTTCATTTTGCAGATCCTGACCCCAAAAATTGAGAAAAAATAAACATTTTCTTCTAAATTTAATCAGATGAGTGCTGTACGTCTCGCAACCCTTAGCCTAGTGTTGCCAAGTACTCTAACATCATTTCATTGCAACCCGGGTAGACGGATACTTCGTGTAATTTTATGAGATGTCGCTAGTCAGAGCCGGTGAGTAAGGTGTTGATTAGCTATTGTCATGGACATCTCCTTTACACTTGCTTCCACAGCCATTCAACTATAAACTCTGTTACAGTGAGGACGGAACCAGATTTTGATTAGTAATAGCGTTCGAGGGAGACCACCCAAACGAAAGTGTTTTTCGTAATCTACGGGACCGAAGGAGCTTTGACAGCACACGTAATTAATAAATGTTATCGCAGCAATGCACGCAGCAAACTATATTTCCGAAAAGCTTTATTGAACAAAACTACCCTACACGAGCACAGCTTCGGTGCAATGAGTCTCCAGCGAGGGCAATATCACGCTTTGCATTTCGCTAATGAAGGAACTAATGGTCATTTTAATTTCTGTGTTGTTATAATGGCCTTATTTTCTTTCCAGAACTACAGATGACTACGGAGCTGAGAGACATACTTCTGAACAATCCAAATGTAGTCCAACACATTCGAAAATACATTAGTGTAATATCATTGATTTCCCGCTCGGCCACTAGAAAAGGAAATTCAAGACATTGGTCCGAACTGCTTTACAATTCAGAGACTTATTCCCGGAATATCTTGAGTTTGTTTCCACTTATTGGTAAAAACCATCCATGCTGTAGTTGTACTTTATACATTTCTCGGCTAAAACACATATACGTGTTTATCGAAGTGAAAATAAAGAATTATAATAAAGTCATCGATATTGACAGCCCTGGCAGAAATTTTGACTAACTGCCCTTACAGCCAAGCATACAATACTGCAGCTGAGGGGACTGAATGAATACCACTTTCTTGAAAAGTGTAAAAAATTATTCGTACTAGACCGCAGCTTTAGCCCCACGAAGCCACTTGTACTCGTATTCAGTGCTTACTGAATTCTGCTTTCGACAGAGGATTTTAACATATTCCGTAAATATAGAGAACCCGCAGAAATACTTTTTTCTTTGAAGTATTCATGTAATTTTGTAAAGAAGTTACTACAGTAATTAGAAAATTTACTGATTCAGATGTACCATCATGTACAACAGTATAAACTGTTATATTAAATTATTAGTCACACCTATCTAACAGCAAGCTAGAACGCAATTGGCTTTCACAACAGCCTTGATTTGATGTAGCATGGATTTAATGACTCGATGATTTCGCTCTGCTGGCATGTTTTAGCCAGGCGGATATAATGCCCTCTGTAAATCACCAAAAATTCTGTGAAGGAGGATCTCTATTACGAGACGCAAGATATGATCCCGAAAGTGTTCGATTGGGATTAGGTATGGAGACTGTGCGTTCCTTTTTAGGATACTGAGGTGACTGTCGGGCTGCCGGATCTCCTGTTTATCGACGCGAGTCTTGTAGTTTGGCCCTTTATTCTACCAGAAGTAACCTTACTCACAAAGAACCGCTCTGAAAATATACGGGTGTACCTGGTCAGCGGTGTTGTTAATTGCCCTCGTACCTTTCAGAGTCATGTCTCATTTCAATCATCCTTAAACCACGATTATAAAATTAACTATTTTTGTGATTGAGTTGCTTAAATATTGTTATAGAAAACCTCTTCAACAAATTTGATGGCATTCTCCTTAAGTACTTTCAGTTATGCAGGAATTTACAATTTTGTTCTTAATCTGGAGTACCATTGTACTAATAATGGTCCACATTTTTGAGATACCTGCCGAATTGTGTGTTGGTTCTCCTCTAGCGCGAATAACAGCCACTGCACTCCGAGACTTTGACTCCACCAGTTGCGGCAAGTAACTCCAACGATGCCTATTGCAGTATTCTCAAAATCTTCGCCCGAGACTTCGATGCAGGATCCATGGATCTGATGTCCAGCTCAACGGCATCCCAAAGAGCTTTCAGAGATTTTAAATCCAGATACACCAGTGGCCACTTGCTGGCTCCAAACTCATACAATAAGCAACAGATTCGGGACTAATGGTGATTCATTACTTAATTGTACATTCATTTTGCTGACAACATAATAGATTCGTCCTCCTCCCATTAGTGTCAGAGTCTGATGTAAGAAATTTTTTGCAATCTTGAAAAGTGGGATTAAAGGTTAACTTAAATAAGGCAAAATTAATATAAAATGCTTTTGCAAGAACTTAAGGCTTATATTTGGCTTTGTTTGTATAGTTCTCAGTATTTAATTAGATTTCTAAAATTTAATATATGAACCTGAAAGCCATTTTTGCGTTGCGTTTTTCTTGAACCGCTTTCATGAGACTGATAGTTAAGATCAGCTGAACTAGAGATGGAGAACTATCGATAGTAATAAAACAATCGATAGTTTTCGATAGTCTAAAAATAACTATCGATAGCTTGTTTTCAAAGTTTCTCGGGAGAAATTTGTTTTCCTGGATGAATATTTATATCTGACAATAATTTTTCTTACTTTAAAGCATTGTCAAAAAGCTAACCTCCGATAAACATTGAAACTAATTTTTTTTTCTTTGGTTTGGGGTTTAACGACCACCGTGAGCAACTCTTTGGGCTATAAGCAGTCACCAGTCCGTAATTTAGGGAAAGAGACTCAAGGGAGCAAAGAGGTTTTATGCTGCAAGACAAACACAACTACGACATCTATACCTCACGGAATTAGAATCCGGGCCCATCTCGGATGAACGATTATAAGCTAGCGCTTAGAGCACTGCGCCACCGTGCCGGAGAACGTACGTTATGACGAATTCTCCCGACGTGAGGGAGCAAAAGTCAGGAAAAAGCGTTTTGCCTGTAGAAAGCTAATTCGTGGCTCCTACATTCTCATTTTCTGCATGTACTGTATGTTTTTTTTTTTTTATGTTTCTCTTCACAAAAGCTAAAGAAGAAAATTCTGCAGTTCTGTATTCAAAAATATTTTTTTCTATAATGTTTAGCAAAATTGTGGTAATAATTCGTGAGAAATTGAGTAAATAAAGTTATGAGTAGGCTGAACCTCATATGTTTTTTTCTGGGATCATTTTAAACGACCGAAGCTGGATGCTGTCGTTTTAAATTATCCATTTGACGTATTGCCAGCCGGTTTGTAGTTCTTTCCGAAAAGGCTATATTTTTCGTAAAACTTATCCTTACCAAAAGAAAAATAAAGTTGTACAAAGGTTATTTTGCGTTTACCCATAATTACTGATTATTTACTTTCAATAAATAACTGTTTCAGCACCTGATGTACCTGTAAACTTCAAGTACAAACAATTTCCTCTTTATCTGATTGAAACCTGCACTTTCACCTTGAGCTTGACTTGACGGGAAGAGCAACGGAGTGCAAAAACCGCAGTCCCTCGCCGTTTACTCTTTTGATTACAGTAAACGTTAGTTTCGCATTGTCATCATGAATCAATATAACCAGGCACAATGATTTCGACACCAGTATAAATAAGGCGAACATGAGTGTTACGGTCATCAAAGTCATCGGTGGAAGCTGAATAGTTTACACCATCGTGATATACCCTTACAGCATTGGAAAACGCAAAACAATCGATAGTTACAAACAAACTATCGATGCACTATCGATGTACTGATTTGGACAAAACTATCGACAGTGCCATCGGTAGCATCTCCACCTCTAAACAAACACATTGAAGCACGGCAGAGGCTATGTAAGTTATTGAAACACGGATGTCCTCCTCTAATGCATGAGTGATGTTTCACAAGGGTGATAACGGTCTTTGTTCGATGTCCAAATGTATATGAAAAGCTCTGTCATTTTATTTGTATCAATGCAAAAACAAGAAATGTTTTGATGTACATTTGCAGCCATAATGTCATTTATATAATGACGTATTTTATGTCATACTGAATGCTGTACGTAGAATTTGTCCGAAGAAAATACTTCATCCATCCCATGTAATATGAATTTACTGTCTGAATAAAGAAAAATTGGTTCAGTAGGCAGATAATAGAATAAAAAGTGTATCAGAATAAAACAAATCTTTCTTAGTTGACAGATAAAGGACTTAAATTTTCCAGTGTATCTTTTCATTGTGCTTTGCTAATGCAGATCATTTTCATAACGTTATTTTTTTCTCTGATCACCTCTTTAAATTATCGTATTCTACCGTTTTTCGATCATTAATCTAAAGTAAATGGAAGTTGATGAACCGATGATTTAGTAAAATTTCAAGTAAAATTTATTGCTGAATGTTTTTGTTAAACATGGTCTTAATTTGCAAGTTTCCTTCACAAAAACATTTTTATTTCTTCCATTTTTAGTATGTTTAGAATGGCTATTTCGAACTACGTATGACTTCATATAAATCCATTCGCTTTGAAATTTGTCATTTGGTGTGTATCCAACAAACAGCACATGCGATTGGTCACTGAGAAACGCCAACGGTCACTGAGAAAGAAACAGGGAAACGCACGACCATCCCGCTTTGTCATTCGCCAATAATACACTTTTTCTTTATTTCCGTGAGTCCCACATATCCTATTTAGTCGTTGAACGCGCATATGTGCCTCGACTGAACATTATAACTGTGGTTTATGCCACTTGTTCCTTCGCAGAATATTGGTTTGCAGTCGATAGGTCCGGTATAAGGCTTAGAGTTTAGTGGCCTGTTAGCTGGGATTTATTTATCTTATAATGATGCACTTTATGTATTTTATGGCAATTTTGGTTCTATGGTCCCATTTTTAGTATTGGTTTCAACTATTAATATTATCAGATCCAGAAAAATGTTTTTCTAGAAAAACGCTATATGTCCAATACGAAACTGCAAGCAGCGAAAAGTAATAGCAGATTAGCAAGTTCGTTGGGGTATAGAAACAGAATAAAATATAGAATTAAAAGTTGCCAATATTTGCAATTGGTTTTGATAAAACTTTTCCATTAAACCTCTACTGGATCAGGCTTACAACTCTGCTAGAATACCAACTTGAGATAATTTGTCGTTCCCTTACGAGTATTCGCTTCATTTAAGAAAAATCTCAACGTTGAGGGAAAAGTAGTGCAAATTCACTATAAAAATAACACAGGACGGCTAGCGTTTAGTAATTCACAGACAACATTAGACGCCTAGAAAACTCAATAAGAAATATACACAAAATATATGTGTACAAATGCAGTTAGCACTTTCGTAACTGTGGCATGATAACATTCTAAAATTGGAGTCAGAGTTTCCCGGGACTCTTATCTGCGAGCCAGTACAGATGATAAAACAATTTTTGCATTCTTAAAATATGCCTGAATCTATCCTTAATGTGTAACTACCGTTTTCAAAGGTTTTCTCTCGTTTGAAAATCGAGTTGTATTTTTGTAAAAATTGTTGGTAAGCATTCATAAGTTTGTCTTTCTGTCTGCAAGACTTTTCAAATCCTGAAGGATGAGGAACATTTTTCGGATAAAATATACGCTCTCTATTGGGTGAGGTATCCAATATATTGTGATGAAAAAAAAATCTCTTTTTAAACCTAACCTAGGACAAGAAATGTTTGTCATGTAGAATAACAATTTGGCAAATGACTTCGCACATACGAATTCAACAAACATTCAATCTTATCACAAATTAAAAATATTTCCACCTGTTAGCGAAACTTAATAACTGTTAAAAAAAACAAGAATGTTTTTGCTAAAAGGAGTGCCACCATTGCAGTTCGCATCTCACCAAAATCACAAACAAACATCGCTAGAATATCACCAGATTTTAGGAAGGAAATTAAAAGGATTGGATATTATTTACCCACTGTGGAATTTTGATCCTAGATATCCAACACATACACACACATATAACGCAAAATTAGCTAACCAGAATTCAACTAACCTTCTACTGTTCAATAATCCAAAGAAAAAAATAACACATAGAATTGCTTTTATAGGGAAAAATAGCTTTTAAATAAAAACTAACCATCAATTCTTTTATAAAAGAGTCGTAAAACAGCAACCGGAGCAACATCAAAGTAGTCGCACAAAGCTCCCGACGCCACAAGACCACACTGAATTCTAACGTTGAGGCGACACATAAAGTATAACAGGGGCAATGTTTTTTAACTAAATCCACCTGTATCATAGCGATTTAAGAATTGTTTGTATATACACCCAGCATTTATGAAACGCATCACGTGGGACTGCTGTTACAGTGTGATCAATATGCACATGTAAAGTAAGGAAAATATTCGACAGCCTGTGTGCAGTTTTGTCGTTCCTTTTTATCCTCCATTCCTGGCCCTGCCATGCTTTCCGTCATCCAGAGGTTATTGATTCGCTTCTTCAAATCTTGCTCCCGCAAAATTTTACGTCTGATTTTGATGTTTGAATAGTACCCTAGAGGTTTCCTAAACATTGTAGAGCTTTCGTATGAACTTGAACTTCCGATAGGCTATAAAATTCGGAAAAAACAGCACCGAAATCAGTCAGTTTTAGGTGTGTGAGTTTTTTATTGGGAGAAAAAGCGAAAAACGACTGAGGAGACAATTTTTTGAATTTTGGGTAAAATTAGGGATTGATATGGATTTGCGTCTTAAAAACTGGAAGTCTGGAAAACATACATTACCAGAATCAAATGACCAGAATGTAAAAGTCGTATATACAACTATGTGTTGTGAAGTTCACTGACACTTGTGTCTCAAGGAATCTATGTTCGCTACTCTGATTTGAAAGTCGGAACTTGAAATTGGGCGACAGCTAATTTATATTTTGGATTACAGTTATTAAAAAGATATATTAAGGGACAGTTCATAAAATATCCAGTCTTATCTGTAGATAAGAAAGGTTATCTCAAAGACAGAGACATGCTACTGAATTGATAATTTGGTTTCCAAATGGAAAACGAAATTTCCAAATCTGGTGGTAAAATTCACTAAATTGCTTGTGAAATTTCATAACTGAACCCGCAGGTCAGCTTTCAGGAAGGATTTAGTTGAAAGTATATAGCGGTATGGGGCAGAGACATGGACCTTTACTAAAAGAGACATACAAAGGCTGCAGACAACTCAAAGCAGCATGGAGAGGTGCATGCTTGGTGTAACCAGGAGAGATAACAAGAGGAACTCGTGGAACCGAAAAATGACAAGAGTGGAAGACATCATGATCAGAGTTAAATCCCTGAAATGGCAATGGGCTGGACATACTGTCAGAAGGACAGATCATCGATGGAAAGCCGACATTTTAGATTGGATTCCAAAGGACAGGAAGACACCCAGAAGAAGACCACATGGGAGATGGGTGGATAAAATTCGAAAGTATGCAGGAGGGACCTGGAGGAAACTTGGAGAGACCTTCGTCCAGCAGTGGATTGATAATGGTTGGCAATTATGGTGATGATGATGATATAGCGGTTTAAAAACATTATACGTTCAAAATTTATAAAACTCTATTTTTAAATTAAATACTGTTCATTGAAACACAAAAGTGACAAGATTATCAGTAGCGAGAAAAATAAAGGTTGGGTGACACATACACAATTGATACTAATATCATTCCGTTGTATAGAAATATTTAGTTGCTCCTCAAATTATCTTTAAAATTCTAAATGAAAAAGAAAAAAGTTTCTCAGCGCGTTTCTCAAAATTATTTGTGCTGCAATATATGTACGGCAGTATTGCATGTTATCAGACTATGCAATACGATCTTCCTGTACATATTTCGGCAAATATTGTAATTTCACGTTCAGCGACTTGTTTTTCTAGCAGTAGGAAAAGGAGGAAATCTCTTATTGTTTCGGCCACCACTTTACCTCGAAGATATGTTTCCCAATAGAGACATTTTTTAATTATCCTAATCGGGTTGGCCAGAAAGCCGGTGTGATATTCCAGCGCTGTTTGTTTTTCGAAAAGACGCAGTTTGTTTTTCAAAAAGTGCCTCAAAGGTTCTAAACAGTGCAACTGTATTAAAGTGGAAAAAATGATTTCGACAATTTAGCATGTACACTCTGGCAACATCTGATGTTAGAATAACAGAGAACAGAAAATTCCGAATAACAGTGATACTACGCATCCTCAATTTTTGAAACTACTACCTTTACAGTAAGTTCATATTAAAACTAAAATTAAATAATGATGTGTCTACTTATATATAATTTTTCGAAGACACAGTAATAAACAAGGTTATGCGACACTTGAAGGACGTGAAGGGAGATCGCAATCCAAAAATTTGGCAACAATACTAGATTGATTACTGAGAAGATAAATTCGATAACAGAATTAGAAGTAACTGGGAAAAAGCACTCGTTAAGTTCAAGGACGAGAAAAGCTATTTTTTTTAATGAACTACTTTTTCTAGAAGGAGCGATGAAAGAAATGGACGCGGAGACACTTTAATTAGATGTCAAGTAAAACTGAGTTCACTATGTGCAGCGATAACTTTTTCAGGCGCACAGAAACCCGCTTTTTCATCGTTCGGATATACATATATCCCATCTTTTTCCAGACGTATACAATGGGCTCTTTTGCCGAGTATCGAAGATGCAGAATCAAGTTGGAAGGGGGAATTGTCACCTGCATTTCTAAAGCACTTTTAAGTCACTGGGTTTCACAAAATTTCTCCGCTTCAGATCCACAATGCATGTTAATTGGTTGCAACGAAAAAGTCCGTACTTCAAATACTGACGACGAATCATCTTGTACGCATGAAAAGGATCAGTTTTATGGCTCTACAGTGCCGTGTTTTCCGTCTCTATATAAACCGTGTAGAGGAGGTTACCCTTCTGGAGTTCGACGCACATCTCTTTAGAGTTGATATTCTTTCAAGACATCAATACCGCTCCCAAACGGGGAAGCACCAGGAGAAGCTGCCCCATGTCAGAGATGAACAAGGCCCTCCGCGACACACGCCAGTAATTCCCATTGTCAATGTCTGTTCCCGGACTTTCTCACCCGAATAGACGAAAATACGTTAAAAATGCCCCAAACTTGCATTTGATGAACCAGTCAAACTTAAGGCTTCTGTTCCCGCCACTGAAGGTGTTCTGCAGAGCTTTCCGCTCCAAGAAAGCGACCAAATTCGACTCAGATGTGCTGACAAATTAACTCTTTCCGTTAAGCAACACCGACTTGGAAAAGCACCGGGAATACCCAAATCTGTCACCAACCTCAAGAAATACCACTCCCCCATTACACACTCACAGACAAGTCCGGGCAAATTGCAGTAATGGAGGAGTCCGACTACCACCGGAAACTTGAGGAGTTCATCACCCAGTCTGATTCAATCATGCGCTTTGTAAACCCGCTTAACAGGATGGTGGTCATGATTAAGCGAATAGCAGAAACGAAGGTGATACTTAAAGTGCTTAGCAGAAGGGCCAAGATCCCACCGGGACCCAAGGTACCTCACCTTTTTGCTCGACTTAAACATCACAACCCCAGAAACCCAATCAAGCCTATTGTCAGCAAACCCCCTCCCCCACAATTCAGCAAATTTGGGAAAACCTTCACGTCCTTCTTACAGCCGTTCCTACCGCCAGCGGAAAATATCTTACTCTCTTCAGTTGACTTTGTTTCTAGACTGAGGTCCCCAAACCTGTCACCAGGTGACAACATTGGAAGCTTTGACTTTCCGCTAGTGTATCTGGATATCCAATATGTTACTCTGTGGAAGGGGAAGGAGTGCCATTAATTTTGTGGTCTGAGGTCAATAAGTGTTTGACATCGCCGTATCCATGGGAAGATGTGCGCTTTCAAATTATGTTAAAGAGCTAAACGTGTCTCAGATATGTGATACTTACTGCAATGATATTTCCCGGCTAGTCCACGAATTTTTCAGCTTGGCGTGCCTTCCAGAACATTTCGTTCTGTGCAGTTTATTCGCTTATCTGAAATGCAATATTTCCAAATAAAGACGAAATCCCCAATCAAGAAAAATAATAATCAAATCTATTTTCAAAATGAAAAGGCAGGTATTCACGCTCCTAGACAAGGGAGCTGGTCGTTGCATAAACGGGGTTAAGCCACGGATTCCTCGCGGTGTAGTGATTTCCATTTCACGGTCGAAGAATTCCTAAAAACGATAAAGAGCGGCGATATATTGCGAAACAAATGTAATGCACGTTTCACTTACGCAAACTTAACAATTAAATAACTAATTTCCCTGATCATTTTGAAGAAAGCGCTGGAAAAATCGCTAGCAGGAATGGCTGTTCAGACTCTACAAAATTAGAACATAAATATCCATATATTTTATACAGAATATGTTTTTTAAGAAATACCAAATTATTATTACCTCAGTAATTTCATAAATAATTGCTGGTTTCAAAGCGTGTATAAATGGCACAGATTTCGTGAGGATAATTAAGGAGTATGATTGCCTCGAACAGCGATACAACTCTCACGAGTACACCTCATGAAGTTTACAAGGATGTGAATGAGAATTTAGCCGAATAATTATGACTTTCGCACCAATGAGCGTCTGAGACCTGGGAGGGGTTAGCCGAGTTCTAATTGCTCTACTCAGGGCATCTCAAGCACATTCTATCGGGTTGAAGTCGGGAGATCTCACAGGGGGTGCGCTGTGAAAATCCTCACTTCCAAAGTATTTGTCAATTAGGCGAGATTTAGAAGGATGGGCGTTATCATCTGTAAAAAGGAAGAGCTATCAAAAATTATCTCTAAGAAGTCATGTATAGTGCTCCATGATGTGATATATTCAGCCGTTTGTAGCAGTTAGGATGCTTCCTGGAAATACAACCAGCGTCCTGCTTCCATCCAATATAATACATGCCTAAAACGGAGTCCTCCCCCATCGTAGTGTTAAATTTCCCTACCGTTTGAAAGAAGACTTCATAGTTTGACTTCCTTCCAAATGAAAATACGTCAAGAATCCGTGTTTTGGCTGTACAGCGATTCGTCAGGGAACAAAAAATATGCCCATAGATCAGCGGCCAGGGTGATGTCGTCAGGATAAATTCAGACAGACGCTACTCTGCTATGCGTTGAGTGGAATATCATTGTGTCTTTCGGTTTTCAATATATACCTCTTAGAACGGTGAGCCCGTATAATCATTTTTTGAACACAAAATTAATGAAAAAGGAAAAGTAATTAAGGGAAGGAAAAGTTCCTTAAAATCAGTAACTGTTTTATGATTTAGAACAACGTCGTGACATCAATGCAAGTGTTTTACGATTAGAACTGCGTCATGACGTCAAATGTCGTGACATCGGTCCGAGGTAAAACGTAGCAGGTTTAGGCACCCCTTAATTTTAAATCAAAATTTGAAATTTTCAAAGAATTTCAATAATTCTGACAAAAGTATCTTTAAACTTATCAGCATTTCGAAACAGTGCATTTAAGACAACTTTTGAATAGTTTGGTTTTCTGACTTTTTCTTAGGTATAGAAACGGTAGAAAAATTCAAGCAAACAGTGTTCGAAAGCGCTATTTTGTTTGGTTTTCGTGCTTTTGCATTTAACCAGCATTAAGACCTACCATCAAGCCAATTTTTATATCGCCAGGACATTTATAAGTCGTCTAACAATTCGCGAAAGGTTCAAGCAGAAAATGTTTCAAGCAGCCATTTTTTGCGCAGGGGGGGGGGGCGGACTTTCCTATGTACTGTATCTGGAACTTAGACGTATCAGCAAACACATTTGCAGATTTCTAGGTCATTTTGAAGTGGTCAAACCATTCGCGAAATATTTAAGCAGTGAATGTTCCAAAGCCGCCATTTTGATTTTTGTTTGTTTTCTGACTTTTCTAGGTATCTAGGACTTAGAGCTATCAGCATGCCAATTTTTAGATCTGTAGATCATTTAGAAGTGACCAAACAATTTCCAAAAAATTAAAGCAGACACTGTTCCGAAACCTCTATTTTGATATTTTTTGTTTTCGTACTTTTCTGTGCTCCAGGTCATTTAGAAGTGGTCGAACATACTCGCACGTTCCCTCTTTGCTTTTCATATACGAGGTGGAACCAATATTTTCATAGGTATTTACGTACGCCGATGAAAAACGCCGAGCTTTAAAAGCGTTGTTACACCATTAAGTATTGCGTTATTACCAGTTTGGCTGTAGCTTGTCCTTTTACCCAGTAAGAACAGAGCGCTAAATATAGCTGCGTCACCATGACAGCAAGTCACGGTACTAGACCTTTCCTGTATGGTTACCGTTAGAGACAGAGGAAACCGTTCGTTCATTTCCTTTCCGTCATTACAAAATGCTCAAAAATAAAAAAAAAATATTTTTTTATTTTTTTTACAGAAGAAGGATGATAGTTGTGACTATATGCAGCAAAAATTAAAATGCGTTATGATTTATAGTTTGCTATATATGTGTTTTCTAAAATGGATTCCATAGCGAAATAGAGAATTTTGTAAAATTTAAAAGTTGAACTTCTCGTTAACTCAATCGAAATTAAAAAAAGGGTGAAGAGGTGCAAAGATTCGGCCATGGCCCTACATGCCTACAAAGTTCCGTGGTTCTGTTGCTGTGTGTCCGGAACGCGAACTGATAGTACTTTTTTGCTTACCTTAATTTGGAAATACAATAGCGCTTGAATTACCGACAGAATCGAAAAACGGTTCATTTTAATGTCTTCTCCGAACAATTCAGAACAAACGATGTAAATTTAAAATTTTTGTGTTCAATACGTTTTGCGCTGCGAGCTAGGAAAGCTTGAGTCTCACTAAATTTCTAGAACAGCGACTGCGGCTCCAGCGGTAGTTAATTTTTTTTTTACAACAGAGAGATAAAATCATTTATCGGTACAAAGTGCTTCATCTATTTCAAATTTTTAGAAATCCTGCAACGGCAGCTTTTTATCGACAAGTAATAATAATTCTACCGTTGTGTGTAAGACCTTTCATTGTAAGCCAGAGGAATACCAATTGTTTTTGAAGCCTATATTTATGCAGAACGATAAAGCATATAACGCTGAAATAAGGTACATTGACTTTCACAGATCCTTAGTAAAAAACATTCTATAACTATCAACTATACTGTAATTTGGTCTTATGGATTAATTAAAATTGTGATAAAAATTACTGTATTTAAAAATCTGAATGTAATTTATCTGTTGGTATATTATTCAAAAAATAAATTTTTAAATAAAATAAAACAGGTTTTTCAGCAACAAAATGAATTGACAGATTTACAATCATACTCCCAAGAGTGCGAAGCAAATGTCAGGAGGGTCCCACTTGGGCTGCGCAGTATCAGACGCGGTTATTTTGAAACCACGCATGACGTAGGTGTGGACGAACAGTCTTTCGACTTCTGGCATCCCTGTTTGTTTACAATTGGTGTGCTGGAGTTTTCTCTATAAACACAGTTGATTTTCAACAGCTTGAAGTTTGTATCATATAGTTTTATGTTTATATTTTGTTTATTTTGATATTTACACGTACTTATCACTGAAATTCATTGCTTCTGTGTTTCGTAAGAAACGCAATAATGCCGGGTTGTGCAGTGGCTTGTTGTACAACGTACAATAGGAAAACCAAGAACACTGACATTATGTACCATGTAATTCCGAAGGATTTATTACTACAAAAATTGTATATTCAGAAATGTAAGCGTCAGGATTCCTTCAAAGTGTCCAATGCAGGAGTGTGTTCTCAACATTTCACACAGGATGACTACCAGCGTGACTTAAATGCAGAGTTACTTGGGTTAACTAACAGTAAAGTGTTGAAGCCTGATGCAGTACCTACACTAAACCTTCCCACAAGCAATAATACTGGTATTAATAAGGTAATTTCGAGAGCCAGTGCTGACATTTCAGGACCTGAGACTGCAACGCCTACTGCACTTAGATGTCATAACCGTGGAGTTCGGAAACGTGCATTGGAAACCCTTGATAATCTATCACCAAAGAAGAGGAATGTAGAGAAACCGATGGGAACTGATCAAGAAACACAGTGCATGCTGAGTGATATAAAAACAATGGAGAAAAGAATAAAGAAATTGGAGGAAGAAAACCAAAGGCTAAACACAGCGTGCATTCAGATGAGAGTAAGAAAGAAGTACCTTCACAGTCAGCTTGTAACAACTCAACGACGTTCTCAGAAATACTTGAAAAAATTTGACACGGAGTTAGAAATTGAAGTAAGGAAAGTTTTAGCAAAACGCTTCACTGCAAATCAGATCCGTTGTTTAATAAAATGTAAGAAATGTGTATAATGGGAAAGGGAAGACATCTGTAAAGCCATTACTCTGCGTGCAATGTCAAGAAAGTGCTATATTTTCTTGAGAGATAAAATGGGGTTTCCATTGCCAGGAATTTCAACACTGAGACGGTGGACTGCTCGCTCATTCCATTGTCGCCCTGGCATTCTACATGATGTTCTTCAGCTAATGAAGGCACAGGCACAAAAACTTAGTACTTTTGAGTGTACATATGTAATTTCTTTTGATGAAATGAACATAGATAGCAGAACTTCCTATGACCAAGAAGAAGATAGGATTGTTGGTCCACACAGTAATGTGCAAGTAGTCATGGTACGGGGACTGTTTGCAAGCTGGAAGCAGGTAATATATTTTGATTTTGACATACAGATGACAGCCTCATTGTTGAACAACATAATATCATATCTGGAAGATATTCAGTATAATGTTGTTGCTGCTGTAGCTGACCCCGGTGGCAAAAATCGTGCTGTATGGTAGGAATTACAAGTAACACACACAAACACATGCTTCCCCTATCCTCAAATACCAAATAAACGAGTTTGAGTGTTTGCAGATGTTAAACACCTTTACAAGCTGCTAAGAAATCATTTTCTCGATGATGGACTAACACTTCCAGGTAATAAGAAATTACAAAAGCTACTATTGAACAGCTCCTTGCCCGCACGGGGATAACTGGTTTTCCAGTTATTTGGGGAGCGGCGCCCCCACGGCCCGAGCTGACCTTGTGACTGGTCAACATCTGATGTCATGCCACCGCTTGTTTTTTATTTTGGTGTTTGCAGGGACGGCTGTTCATCCAGCTGTTGGGGAGTCGCGGCCCCACGATCCCGAGCTGGTCTTGTGTCTCGCTTTTTTGGTTTTCTTTATTTTCTCCACTGGCTAGTTGCCCGTGTTGTATCCTCTACCTAATCGCTACCACGTTATGTACTAACACCCCGGTCTTGTGGTTTTGTTACCCTCCACCACTAACTGTTTTATATTAACCGCTCAGTTCGTAGGTTGCTGAGATTCCGTTTAGGTTCCCTTCCAGGGTTTTGTCTTTTCCTTGGATTACTTTTTTCCTTTTAGCTGGTTTGGGTGCTAGACATACCTGCATGTTTGCCGCGTGCGGAGACCCGTGAGGCGGAAATGGGATGTCTGGCGGCTGAGGTCGCAGGAACCGGTTAAGTGCCTCCTGTGTACCAACACTCCTCTTCGACCCCGGCTTCGCTGTAAACGGGAGGCTAGAGACTAATCCACCTCTAGTCAGAAGTCTTGTACCAAGTTGTGTACAGGGCTTTAGCTGCTTTTTTGTCGTATAGCACGGCAGGGTAAGCCCGGGTGCTGTGGGATCATGCCAAAGGCGTTGGCATGACGGTACCCGGAGGCCGAAGTGTCCGCCGAGTGCGTGTGATCACATCCAACGGACTATATCTGCAACGTATAAGCTCCAGAACTGTGTCCAGCCTCATTTTCTTGACTTGCAGACCTCCAGTTCTCCTTTGTAGGGCTCGGTGGTGGGTGGAGTAGTTTGCAGACGAATCTTCTTCCTTTTTTCCATGGGTAAAAACAAAAAGAAAAACTCCAAATTTAACTCGCCTGAGAAAATGATTATTGACAATGACTCTCCTTCGTCTTCTCAACCTACCAAGTCTCATAACCTTAAACGATCTTTAGACCTTGACCTGGACCAAGAATGTGGAACCTCTTCTTCGGCAGCTGTTCCAGTCGCTCCGAAGCTTCGTCTCCCCTCGTTTGCTGTGACTACGCATGCTACACACTTAGTAGTGGAATCCATCGTTCCGTCTGAGAGACTGTCCACCAGATCTCCCTTTTTCATTTGTAAAGCTTTGGACGCTGCGGTTGGCCCCTTGAAGTCTGTGAGGAAGCTTCGCTCTGGGGACCTGCTTGTCCAAACTTGCAGTGTTTCTCAGAGTAACACTTTTCTGTACCTCACTATTCTTCAAGGCATTCCTGTCAAAGTTACACCTCACCCGTTTCTTAACACCTCTCGGGATGTTATTTCGGAGTTTGATCTCTTGCCATGCAGTGAAGACGAATTGGTGACTGAACTTGCAGATCAAGGTGTTATTGCTGCACGTCGTATGATGTTCCGGCGCCATGGTTCTTTGATTAAGTCTAAAAATGTGATCTTGACTTTTAACTCCCCGAAAGTTCCAACCGAAATCAAGGCTGGCTACTTGGTCTGTGGAGTTCGCCCGTACATTCCCAGTCCTCTGCGCTGTTTCAGGTGCCAGAGGTACGGGCATTCACAACGTTTCTGTAAAAGTTCCGCTCGTTGCGCTAATTGTGGCTCCAGTGAACATGACGGGGAAGGTTGCACTTCTGCGGCCTGCTGTGTTAACTGTGGTGAGGCCCATGCAGCTTACTCCCGCAACTGTATGAAATGGAAGGACGAGATGGCGATCCAACGCCTCAAGACCCTGGAAGGCCTCTCGTACCCTGCTGCAAAGGCCAAGTTGGGTATACCCACCAATCGACAGCGTACTTTTGCCGCAGTAGTTCAGTCTCTGCCACAACCCGTGCAGCCCTTTGTTCCGCGCCCTGTAGCTCTCGCCGCACTTGCCAAGCGACCTACAGCTGAACAAGCGACACAGGTGGATTTCACCGAGTTCCAGCTTATTCGACCAGCTGAGTCTGCGCCTTCTCTTTTGAAGACGACCGACTCTTCCGGTTCCAAGCAGACAGCCTGCACGTGCTGGAGACCCGGCCCTCAATCCGCAAAGGTGTGCAGTGTCCATCCAACTGTCGTGGTCCACCTGACCAACATTGCAACTGTCTCGGACTCAGCGAGGTCCCCACCCTCACCCAACATTATAGAGGAACATCGGGGGAGGAGAGTGACAGTTCGTCCCCAGCCTCAACTAACATTGCAGAGGAACATGAGGGGGAGGATAGTGACAGTTCATCCTCGCCCTCGGCCAGCATTGCATTGGAGTGTGTGGGGGAGGAGAGTGACTCATCCTATGTGTAGTTGTGTTCGATTTTGTAATGTGTTTTATCATTCTCATTCCTCAGTTTTACTTAATCGGCTTGTTTCTTACCATTGTACCATGTTTTTCATACTGTTTGCTTCATTGTCTTTTTTAGCCCTTCCTTCGTACTCATGGTTCGGTTTTACTTGGTCAGCCAGATTTTGCGATTTATGCCCCGTTTTTTAATTTTGTCTGTTTGTCTTGTGTCTGGCGCTCTTTGGCAAACCATGGCCCTTGCGCCAATAAAATCTAATAACCAACCAACCAATTGAACAGCTCCTTACTCTGGATTGCAGTGAGATGAAGATATGCCCCAAGTTGTCACTTCATCACATTAGTGTGAAGGGCCGTGACCACCAACGTGTATATTTGGCAACTCAGCTCTTTTCAAACCACACTGCACAAGGAATACGCTTTCTTATGCCACATGAAGAACACCTCGCGAAATTTGTTCAGCTTCTGAACGACTCGTTTGATGTGCTAAATGCAAGAAGGCCTACAGATGATTCTACGAGGAATGAAGGTAGGTAATGCAACATCCGAGGAATGAAGGTAGGTAATGCAACATATCTGTTACCCTTTCAGAAATAATTCATCACAACCATTCGCTCATTACTGGGACTCTTTACTGACCTGAAGCCTCTGAACATAAAATACATCCTAACTGCTCGACTCAATCAAGACTGCCTTGAAAATTTTTTTCACACAAATACGCGGGCTAGGCCACTTCTATGATCATCCATTGCCTACAGAAGTGAAATCCCGTTTGCGTCTCTTGCTTCTAGGTGCCAATGTAAGTGACATTCCATTTTCAAGTGCTGCTCCTGTTGCACAAGGTGGGGGTGATGATGATTACTTTTTGACATCTCAGTTGTTTAGTGCCATTTTACCTGATATGTCAGAACCCCTGGCAATGATTGAAGGTGAAACTGAGATTCGGGATATTACACTACATGACTCTACTGGTATTCAGGTACCACCTGCTACTCCTGGCTCTGATTGCTCTGTAGAAGGCTTTCGTTACCTTGCAGGTTACATAGCTTACCGAGGAAGAAAATATGACCGTTCGCTGGGTACGCCAACTGGCCAGCTACTTAAACCACCATCAACTACAGAATCAATACCTGTTGGCTGGATTGAGACCCTTTCACGAGGTGGCCTGCTTGTTCCATCAGATCCATGGTTGGAGAAAGTTAGCCAGTTTGAGTTGATGTTTGCAGAAGTGCATGGACGTGACTCTTTATCATAGGAACACAAGATTGTACACAAACTATGTGTGAAAATTGGTTAGAGGTTTCCAGATGTTCCTACAGAGGTGATAAAGTTGTATGTTAGAACCCGAACCATTATACGACTAAGACATTTAAATGGAAAAGCAAAAGTTAGGAAGGCAGAAGAAGCTCAACGCAGAAAAGCACGTAAGTGGCAGGCCTCATCAAAGTTAAAATTTCCTGGATGCACATGGCCAAACCAGATTTTTCATGCCATGGAGAAAATGTAAGCAACCTGCAGGAATAATGCCAAGTGCCAAGGAATTCTGCCATCAGAAAGCTAAGTTTGTTTTTTTTATTTCAATTTTTCATTGTTTGTATGCATGTATGCAAGTATTTGCAATTTTTCTGATAGCTATTATATATACTCATCTGAGAAAGAAAAGTTTTATTTCAATACATCTGTCATGGGCACATTGTGTTAAGGATCAAATCTGGTAAAGGAAAAGTTGTAGAATTGAATTAGCACAGCATCAGTGGTAATAAGTATACCAACTTATTTGCTAGTCATTAACATTAAAAAAAATGTACCACACACATATATAGGAGAGACAGAGTTTTTAAAGATGAAAAATTTTCACCATTCCTTCATGGTGTGTGTGTATATGTATGTATATATGTCGTGTGTATATGTATGTATATATGATGTGTGTATCATCATCATCATCATTGTCAACCATTATCAATCCACTGCTGGACGAAGGTCTCCCCAAGTTTCCTCCACAACGGTCTGTCTTGTGCCAGTCTCCTCCATGTCACCCCTGCATACTTTCGAATTTCATCCACCCATCTCCCATGTGGTCGTCTTCTGGGTCTTTTCCTGTCCCTTGGAATCCAATCTAAAATTTCGGCTGTCCATCGATGATCTGTCCTTCTGGCAGTATGTCCAGCCCATTGCCATTTCAGGGATTTAACTCTGATCATGATGTCTTCCACTCTTGTCATTTTTCGGATCCACGAGTTCCTCTTCTTATCTCTCCTGGTTACACCAAGCATGCACCTCTCCATGCTTCTTTGAGTTGTCTGCAGCCTTTGTATGTCTCTTTTAGTTAAGGTCCACGTCTCTGCACCATACGTAAGCACTGGAAGGATGCATTGATCGAACACTTTTCTTTTAAGACATAATGGCACATTGCTCTTGAAAATTATGATGTTTCTTCCAAAAGCTCTCCAGGCAAGTTTTGTACGCCGATTAATTTCTTCACCAATGTGACCCTCACTTGATATCTGCTGTCCAAGATAAACATACGTGTCTGTTATCTCCAGCTTTTCTCCATCAATCGACAAATCTTCATTTCTTGTAAAAGCATTGAACATCTCTTTTGTCTTCTGAAAGTTCATTTTTAATCCCACTTCTTTACTCTTGTCAGCAAGTTCCTGGATCATACTCTGCAGCTCTGATGGGGTAGTTGCAAAAATGACTACGTCATCAGCAAAACGAAGGTGGGTTAGATAATCTCCATTAATCTTTATCCCCTTGTTTTCCCAGCTCAGCGACTGAAAAACACCCTCCAATGTGGCATTAAAGAGCTTCGGAGATATGGTGTCACCTTGTCTTACTCCCTTTCTAATTTTTACGTGTGTTGTATTTTCAAACAGCCTAATCTTTGCACTTGCATTTTCATAGATGTTATTAATAATATTAATGTATGCATCTTCAATACCGCAGGTTTTCAGAGCCATTGTAACTGCTGATGGTTTCACCGAATCAAAGGCTTTTTCATAATCGATAAAAGCCATGCACAATGGAAGTTCATATTCCCTCGCTCTTTCAATTAGTTCTCTCAGCACGTGGATATGATCTATTGTGCTGTAGCCACTCCTGAATCCAGCTTGTTCTCTCGGTTGAGCCATGTCCAGTGTTACCTTCAAGCGGTGTGAAAGAACTTTAGTGAAGATTTTATAAACTACTGATAGGAGGCTGATAGGTCTGTAGTTTCCGAGATCCTCAATGTCACCTTTCTTATGTAGCAGGATCATTGTAGCGGTGTTCCAATCCTCAGGTATCTTTCCTTCATTAAGGCATCGAGTGAAAATTTGGGCGAGTACTGTTTCGATTTCTCCACTTGCTTCTTGTATGATGTCTACAGTAATTCCATCTTCTCCTGGAGCTTTTCCTCGCTTCATGTTCTTGATTGCATGTGCAACTTCTGCTGGAACAACTACTGGGGGAACTCTGGTACTGGTATCTTTCATGATGTCTGGAGTGCATATATCATCCCTTTCATATAATTTGGAGTAGAAATCTTTCACTCTTGTCAAAAGTTTGCCTCTATTTCTTGTTACAGAACCATCTTCTTTTCTCAGTGCCATAATCTGTTTTCTTCCCTTACTGAGATGTCCCTTTGCTATCTTTAGGCTTTGGTTGTTTTCAATTGCTTTCCTCACTAGTTCACAGTTGAATTTCCTTACGTCTTCAGTGATACTTTTTCTTACTGTCTTGCATAGCTCTATATATTCCACTTTAGAAGTCACATCTTCTTTAGTTGTCCTCATCTCTCTTCTTTTTTGCATCAACATTTTGGTTTTTCCTGATAATTTGTTCACATGCAACTTGTTCTTAGACCCAGCTAATTTTGTTGCTGTTTCCATAAGAGCTTTGGTTACTTTTCTGTTAACTTCGGAGATGTCCACTTCTTCCGATGTTAGGCCTTCTAAAGCAGAGAACCTGTTCTTCAGTTCTAACTTGAAGGTATTATGGTGTTTTTTAAGGTTGGTTATGTCAATAGATTTTGTTTGTCTTATGAGCTTGCCACGTTCAAGTTTAGTGTTGAGGTGCATCTTACATCTCACCAATCTATGGTCACTACCTGTGTTGAACTTGTTTAGCACACTGCAGTCTTCTATGACGAATTTTCTATGACGATGTGTGTATATGTATGTATATATGATGTGTGTATATGTATGTATCTATGGCGTGTGTATATGTATGTATATATGGTGTGTGTGTGTGTGTGTGTGTGTGTATTTTTCAAGATGTCATTTTTTAAGTAGATATTCGATATAGCTTCTATATCTTCACTTCCAGAAAAAATGTCAACCTTCTTAAATGATGTGTGTGGGTGTGTACAAACAATTTTAAAAGAAAAACCTAAAAAAAGAAGAATATCAAAACCCAATCACAGAGCTATATTCTCCCCTTGATGAGGGCTAAAACTAAAAAACTGTAAACTCTAAAAGTGAGATTATAAAAGGAGACATGTAATGTAGAACATGTTGAGAACAATCACTTATTCCTTCTTCAGGGTCAAACAGAAATGATCCCTCTCTCATTTCTACAAAGACCTGAAAGTGGGTTTCTGCTATATTTCATCTGCTTAAGTGCACCAAATATAAATTTTGTAAGTTAATAAAATCTTTGAACATTAAATTCTACTAAACCTTGTAAACTACTAAAACAACCAGCTAGCACACATGCTGGTAAAAAAGGTTTAAAGTGAAAACCACATTCTTAAGCTTAGAGCAAAATGATAAGCTTATTTAACTTTACAGGAAAAAGCAATTTTGAAAAAAAAAAGGGACGTATAACACTTAACTCTTGGTTTTCTTGCTCATATATTTGTTTTTTTTGTTTTGTTTCTTTTAGCTTGCTTATGTGTTATATACATTCACACCATGAAGGAATGTTGAAAAATGTTTCAAGAATGAATATATAGAGAGACAGAATATTTTTCGTGTTGTTCACAGTACGGAACTGATTGATTTGGCAGCGATGCGTATCGCTGCCTTTGTTGGCATTTTTTGATGAGGTAAATTTCAGAAATAATTTAAGTATCGGTGTTTAACCTTAATTCTTGTAGTTGTTTATTTTGTATAGTGGCTTGGCGGTAAGTATTAAAATATGAGTTCACATATATGCAAATAAATTAGGAAATGTTGCGCTTCACGGAAGGTAAATGGTTTGATTTCATGATTTTGATTTATGTAGGAGTAGTTTTTTGCACTTTTATTTCGGTATTATCATAATAAGTGTGATTATTACAATCGTTTCGTATGTCTTAACCCAACGCCACAAGACGCTCAAAGCTGCCATGTTGGCTGCCGAGCGTCCACGCCGACGTCATTTCAGCAGCCAATGAGAGGCGGACATCGTAGCGAGCCCAACCTTATACCATGAGATATGTCTAAAGACCTTGAGTACCAGCTCAGTTCTAAAGGTACTAGAAGGCGAAATTAAAAGTTTGCTACCCGGACCAATAGAGGTTTAACATAAAACTTTAGTAGCAAAGACAAAATAAGCAAACGTAAAAAAAATTATACACTCCCCGCCAAGATAAACGGAGAAAACCGAGAAATTATTTCGATCCTAATGAATCTGAGCATGCAGGTAAGAACCTCAGGGCCAAATACTGAAAAAATATAAACATAACGTCCAATGTCTAAATCGAGATCAGCCTCAGTAAATTGAAAACGCATATCGAGGAGGGTATATCAAAAGCAAAGTTTGTATATATTGACAATTGTTACAGCGGATTGTGGTTGTACTAACCTTCAGGGACTGTGAGGATGCCTCAAAGTCGGATACGTGAGCACTACGAGCAGATGAGGGAGTTACGAGAGGGCGTATAAATCGGCTCAGAGAAGCCTGTTGGTCAAGTCGCCATATCGACTGGCATTTAGTTTAAAGGATTCCGGCGCCAATGGTTAGAGGAGGACACAACACAACGACACGCTGGCAGTGGACGTCCGAAGACTACGAAGAACGCAAGGATCTATCAACTGTTACAGCCGCAAGAACAGAACATAATTTGCCGCTCCCAACCACTGCTGCCGTGTTGCATCGTCTACAGGTACAGAAGTGGTAGTCCGGACCGTTACCTGATATATTTGATGTTAGGGGTACAATCGAGGATGCCACTCCGGCGTCTACCAATGAGCAGCAAGCAGCGTCTGCACCGGTTGCAGAGCTGTCTGACCCCATTATCAAAGGATAGTGTCCAGTGGCGTCGTGTTGTCTTCGGTAATGAGACACGGTTTACACATGGCGCGATCACTAACGCATACATGACTGGACACCAGCCGGCCAGCGTACGGATCTTTCCTTTACCGTAGAACTTCACACGTTTCTCAGACCTCGGAGTGATTATGTGTTTGTGCATTTCCTATGATAGCCGGACACCAGTGGTACCCCTGTGTACCATCCTCACGTTTCATCTGTTGTACGTCGACGACATTCTAAGACGAGTTGTGTTGACATTCCTGTCACAGTATCACCGAGCAGTTCTTGAACAGGATAATAACTGGTGACACACGGCATTGCTCTCAGAGGCGTGCTTCTTTAATCTCTACAGCCTTGCATGACCATTCCGATGAATCGACCTTTCACCAATAGAACATGTTTAGGACATGATGACACGCCTTCTAAGCACATCCCGGAAATTTGGCGAATTGGTCCGCAATTTGTACACCTTCTGACATCATTTAAGACAGTATCCGTGAACTGTATTCTTCTATGTCACGCCCGGTAACCACTTGAATCCGAGCCAGAAGTGGTACCGCAACTGACTGACTTGTTCCACTCATGTATCTGATTTATATGAATAAATGGCCCAAATGCTCTGGAATGCAATAATTTCTTTTTTTAGTCATGTGCATTACACAAACTGATTTGCATCTCAATTGGTTGATTCATCTTGAGTGCCTATTAAAAGGCGGTGTTTTAATTCCAAAGCGTGCAGTGAAGTTGAAAAGCACGATTTCAAAAGTATATATATTTATAAATTCAAATAGTAAACTACAGATAAACGATGTTTTGAAATTACGAAAATATTCTATGCAAATGTTATCTCTAAAGAAAAAGACACAATTTTAAAATTTCCTAACTTTTCTTTTTCGTTCTGCGTGAATGTTTGTTTTTCTATTGATTTTACGTGATGGCACGATGACATATGACTAAACCACGACATTTTAGAAATAAAATAGGTATAGTTAACAATCTCTCGTGACAAATAATAGTACTTGCAGACAAACTATTCCATGTCAGGAATTGCAGTCTTGGAGACACACTTTCTGTTGCTATTCAAGAGGACAGCCTGCCTTCGACTTAATGGTAGGAAGTGAACGGCAGGCCTTTGGAATAAAGCGAATTGCAATTTATAAAAAAATTACCGCGGATTTTGATATGGGCTTATTTGTTTCAATTAAGTTGGTATAGGAGTAGCAAAAACAGAAGCAACAGGAATAAACACGTTCCCAATATTTTAATGATGATCAAACAGACAAAAATGAGCAGCATCAGATTAAGTGAAATGTTTAATCTAGAAAATGCGAACTGATATATCTTGCTATGCTTTAATGCAGAACCTGTGATTTTCTAATGATCTCAATGGTCGAAAGAAACATTTAGTTATTCTGAAGGTCGTTAATAAGACCCCGGTTTATATTAGAAGTATTTTACTTCATTAAGATATATATCAGCAAACAGTGTATTTTCGAAGATAGAAAATGTAATATATATTACTTCGCGTGAGGCCCATATTAATTCAAGACATACTTCTTTACGGTAGGTGGAGGCATACATTGTGAACCTTTTTTAGGATAGGCTATGTTGCATTACGGGTATTGGAGACTCGTATAAGAATTTATTTTCACGCTTAACTCTCCTCGCTACCTGATTGACTGAGGCGTTGGTCCAAGAGACAAGTCTCTTTTAAGCTCATTAAGCTCTCCAAAATATCCAGATTGGTTCGATGACATTCAAGTAACGTGATTGAGTTGACCAGGGCAGATTTTGAATTATAGTTTGGTATTTCTTAAACCAAGATTGAACTGCTTCTGGATGCATGAATGTCCACATTATCATCTTGAAAATGGAATCATATTCGGGAAACAACATTTGGTATAAAGGATGCACCTGATATATATCAGCAAACAGTGTATTTTCGAAGATAGAAAATGTAATATATATTACTTCGCGTGAGGCCCATATTAATTCAAGACATACTTCTTTACGGTAGGTGGAGGCATACATTGTGAACCTTTTTTAGGATAGGCTATGTTGCATTACGGGTATTGGAGACTCGTATAAGAATTTATTTTCACGCTTAACTCTCCTCGCTACCTGATTGACTGAGGCGTTGGTCCAAGAGACAAGTCTCTTTTAAGCTCATTAAGCTCTCCAAAATATCCAGATTGGTTCGATGACATTCAAGTAACGTGATTGAGTTGACCAGGGCAGATTTTGAATTATAGTTTGGTATTTCTTAAACCAAGATTGAACTGCTTCTGGATGCATGAATGTCCACATTATCATCTTGAAAATGGAATCATATTCGGGAAACAACATTTGGTATAAAGGATGCACCTGATCACCTAAAATGTGTAAGTTTTCGCTAATAGTAAATCCACAATATAGGTTAATTATGGGGCCAGCAAAACACCAAGATATGGAAGCCCAAATCATCAAACATCCATTCTCGTATTTAGCTGTTGGAGCCAGACATTCCGAATCGTACGCTGTTTTGGAGATTCTCAATACATAATCTCCACATACTGTTGTGGAAATCGTAAATGAAGGCTCATTGGAAAATATAACACGGTACGAGTCATCAATTATCAAATTTTAACATTCAAAATACCATCTTTTCCTTATTGTAACTTTGGCTTCTGTTATTAAAGATTTAGCAGTTGCAGCTCTTCCATGGATGTTGGCTTTGTGTAATTATCTGCATACTTTTTTTGTGGGAACATGGCCTTCCAAGTGGATACTGAGTTCTGCTGTTACTTTTTCTGAAGTAATTCTGCGTTGCTTAGATACATCGTTTTCAGTGTTCGACAGTCCCTTTCACTAAACACTTGTTTTCGACAATTACTGTTCTTCGTCGATGAAGCCTTGCCGTATTTTGTGTACGCCGTAATAAACGTGGAGAGAGTTTCTCTTGAAACAGCAAACGATTTGGATATTATGATTTGAAACGCACCTGCTTAACGGGCCCCACGAATTGTCCTCCTTCGAAGTGCGATTGCTCATATATTTCACCGACTTCTCGTTGGAACCGCTGACGAAACGAACTTGTACTACACTGGTATAGACTGAAGAGCAATTGAATTAGAGACAGCTGGCGTTATGCAAATGTGGTACTGTGGGCGGCCCTCTAAATGGAGACGACATGACGTATGCAGCGATCCGGCAATATAAGGAGTAATACGACGGGAATCCGTAAGAGTCGGAAGCAGTATGGGTAAGACGAAGGATTTGAGCGCATTTGATCGTGGGCAAATTATCGGTGCCCGACGAATGGATTACTCCATCTCAGAAGTCGCGCAGGCACTGGGATTTTCACGAGCCACTGTGTCACCGGTGCACCGTTAGTACATCGAATCCGGTAAAACTATCCCTGCAAGGGCCAACTGCCGCGGACAACAGCGTGTGAATGAGCGGAGTCATCGCCGGCTACCTCGCATTGTAACAGAGGATAGACGGGCCACTATGCAAGAAATCACTCGGCAATTTAACCCTGGTGCACAAAAACGTGTAAGCAGCCACACCATCCAGAACAATCTCCTCGCTATGGGGTAAAGAAGCCATCGTCTCACGAGGGTACCGCTACTGAACACACATCACAGGGTGCAAAGATTAGCATGGGAGCGGGAACATCGGCACTAGACCCAGACATGTAGGAAAATGTTGCCTGGACAGATTAGTCGAGATTCACGTTGGTACATGCGGATGGCAGGGTACGAGTACGGTGCAAACCACATGAAGCGATGGATCATTTTTTCCAGCAGGATAATTTTCAAGCTGGTGGGGGTGGCATTCTCGTTTGAGGAATGTTTACGTGGACTGAAATGGGACCCCTGGTACGTGTGGCATCGTGTCTCACAGGTCAATGTTACCGGGATATCCAGGACGACCATTTGCTTCCGTTTGTGCGTCTTCAACATCCCACTGTGGACCTCATCCTGCAACAAGAAAATGCACCGTGCCATCGCTCTCGAATTGTATCCGAATGGTTGGAAAAACACTCCACCGTCGTGACCTAGCGTCCTTGGCTAGCTGGGTCACCTGACCTTAATCCCATCAAGCACATCTGGGATGTCATCGAGACAGATGTTCGAGGTTCTGACCCCCCCCTCCATAAAATCTTCGTGAACTGTGGGAGCTTGTTCAGGGTTCGTGGATCCGTATGGCTTCCCAACTCTTCCGGTGTCTTGTCGAGTCCATGCCGAGACGAATCGCCGCCGTCATTAGGGCGAAAGCTGGTGCTACACGTAACTAGACAGGTATCTCTAATTTAATTACTCTTCAATGTATAACCTAGAGAAACATACATAAAACTAGACACGAGATAATCACAAAGGTTTTTTTTTTAGTGTAACCTACACAAATAACATGACCCCTTACCATCATGGTGTCGATATCATTTTGTTCAACCACTGTACACCGAAATCAGGCGAGAGTTCGTCTGCTTCATAAGCAATGAGTACAAAAAATTCAATGAGAACATAATACTTTTCAGTATTTTCACACGTGCAGGATACATTAGACAATGACAGCTTGTTTCGTTTATATAATGCTTACAGGTTATTCAGCTGTAGAACCTTATGTATATTTAAGAAAAATGTAAGATCAACTTGAAATTAGAAAAGGGTCATATGAAATATGCTGATGTATTGAAGAAATGACGATTTATATTAGAAACAGCAGTAGTTTCTCAAAGCAAACATTTGCACAGGCGTTGAGAAAGTAATTTATATTGGAAGAACATTAGTTTCTGAAAGTTAAAATTTGGATAGACATTAACCGAATTAAAGAGAATGGGATGATCCATATGTAATAGATATAAATCTGTCTGGAAAGTGGAGCCTAAAGAGTATTACAGTCGGGGTTTTAGCAGAATTAACGGAATAATTGTTATTCCATTGAGCAGCAACTGCTCTTGAATTCCCTCAAAACTAGAAGCTGCCCACATCGAAATGAATCATGATTGCAACTTGTAAAAGACATTGTATTGATATATCGGCTCCCCATTTCAATGCACAGGTCTGAGAAGAACGACGTGATTGGCCAGAAAAATAACGAAGAAATGTATTAGTGTTATATACTTTTGCAGTGCTGTTCGGCAGAGGGTGTGAGGAGAATCCACGAAGTGGTCAAATTGGCATTTTTTGTGAACCTTGCTATGGCATCGTGCTGTGGGTGATGATTGCACAGGCTTATTTTCCTTTTTTCTATTCTCTTCGCACGGATTTGTCCAACTATTCCAAGTGGATAATAATCCACCGTGTACCTAAGATCCATGTCACTTGCAATGTTGATTGACATGTGCTGTCAAAATATTAAAGTCTTCACCAGTTGCAAACAAATTTTTATATGCGGTGCAATTCACGGTGAAATATATACTTTCAGTTTTTTTATTCTTAAAATAAGAGTACATATTTATTTTCATCACTTATTTTCCGTCTTGTAAAACATCACGTATTGTTTTGACAAAGAAATTGTTATTCAGTCCACACTAACAATATTCCCAATAATCGCAGTTCGAAGAACCATTTACAAGGATCAACACGAATAATTTTGTTACCCCAGATAAGCTGATGGGAGGACACACATTATGCAACAAATTAGGATTTTTTTATTTCTGTTTCAGAGAGCATATGTGAAAATATCCGTGGTCAGTAAGCGAGATCGCAGTATTTAGTACCAGTTTAGAAACAGAATAAGCTGTTTGAGAATGTTAACATGACTGAAGAAATGCAGGATATGAAATGTATGGTGTTTACCACTTAGGAATGCCTACTCTCAATCGTAATTATTATAGCACGTGATATATTTGTATCGTAGCAACTCATTTAATTTTCAGCATGTAAAAATAACTACTTCTTGTACACAAAACGAAAAATATTTCTTACATGCAATATTTAATCAATTAAACACAATTTATTTCAGAAGGAGTTATATACAACAAGCAAGAAATTTATGAACTGAATTTTACATGAAAAAATGCTAATATTTCGATTTGTGAGCCACTTTATAATGCGCAAGAATTAAATGTTCCTTTCAGTTTTCTTATTTTGCTATAAAACAGACTTCATCTGCCAAACACACACACACACACACACAGAGAAAGAATCATCCAAACGAGATGAAAACTGGAATATGTAATGCACATAAACAGGAAGGAAATGATTGTAATTCCATATTTTTTACCGTTCGGGTCATTTATGGCATGCCAGATGGTGTCCAAACTGCTGGTCAGCTCCCAGACATTCCAGGATGGACGTAGGGGGCACCGCATCATGTCTCAACCATTTTCGATCGGCGAGATGTCGGATCTTCGAGAAGGCCATGGAAGGCTGTCGACATTACGGAGCCATGCCTGTGATAGCCCTGCCGTGTGTAACCGGGAGTAATCCTGTTTAAAATAGGGCACAGCGTTGATGCGATAGGAAAGGCAACACAACAAATCGTAGAATGCCGTCGACTTATCTTTGAGCCGTGAGCGTGGTACGGAGGACAACCAAGTGTGTCCGGCTATAGTAGAAAATGGCCCCCTTGACATATACTACCGGTGTGCAAATTGTGTGCCTTTCGACGGTTAAGTCAGAATCCATGAGGTCGTCTCCAGACACGTACATGCTGGTCTTTGATTCCAAGTGGAAACTGTTGCTCATCACTGAAGATAAAACGATGCCACTGGACACTATCCTATGCACATCGGTACCGACACCACATCAACAGGTGCTGGCGGTTCTCGGTGGATAGTGATAACCGGTGCAGTAGTCTCATGAAATGTAGTATCCGTGACGCAGGTCGTCTGACATCGGTACGGATGGCCACTCCCGTTACTGTGGAGGCCGCAACGTTACCATGGATGGTTGAGAACGGTGAATTTTGTTATGTTCTTGTGGCTTTCCCAGACGTCCAACTCTCTTTATCTGTTGTTGCCCTCGGCTTTTCATTGCGCACATGCAGCTGGAATGGGCTCTTCTTGATCCATTGGCGAAACACGGTGCTATTGCTGCGTCGCTCCGGTCAAATGGCCTGGCGATACGGCGACTGGCAAAACAGGCTTCTCTCAGCCCAATTATGCCTCCTTCCTCAAATTCACTCAACTGTTCGTATTATATACACAGATACGACATCAAGGCATAATCATAGTCTGCGGTGATTAATACAAACGAAATACGATGTTACAATTGTCTCTGCGTGAGGGCTCTGCTCATGATGTATTTCCTCAACAAGCGGGTCCCATACTCTGCGGTGAGCCGCATTTTAATCGTTTGCGTTTTCGGTCCTGAGGTACTTTCATGCAGAGTTAAATCAGAATCGAAATAATTTATTGGGTGCTCCGTTTTTTTTTATTGCAAAGAGTGTTGGTTGAGAGTAAAGATAAATTCAAAATGCGTTTTCACAAAGTAGTAATAAGAATATATTATCTGGACGTGCACAGTGGAAAATAAATATAAAAGGCTCTAAATGTTATAGTGAAAATTACATTCCAGTAAACCATCGCCTACAATACATAAATAAATAAAACTATACAACTGAGGACCGCAAACTGTTGATTTAATATGAAATTGTATTTTCAATGGACAATGACACTGTTATTCCTTTTGTGAAATTGAAATGAACCGTTTTTTATACCGGGCTAAGACTAGCCAACCACAGCAGCGGATCACTGCGATAAAGAACAAGAATTTCAAATCCTAAATTATGCTTCTAATTTGTCTGAATACTCTACGACATGCGCTGTAAAACATTTTTATTTTCTCCACACGTGAAAAAATCTCTATTATATGCGATAAAAAAAGATTTTAGAGGGTGAAGGTAGAAAACATATTTACAACTTACTTTTTCAAAGTATTGTAAGTAAATTTATAAATTGAAAATGCAAGAGTGTAAATATTAATTGTTTTAGTGTGACAAATTAAAAAGGTAAATTATCCAGATAAGTGATCTTTCAATCTTTTTAGATACAATTAATAATTCATTTTTCTTAATGAAATGTATTTTGTATTCAGGCTAACTGTTCGCATGCTTTTCCTTCAGAAATAGATCTCAATTTTAAATTTGTTGTTCAGGTATTTCAACGAAGTGTAACTGTCATATTTAAAAAAACAATGTTTTGATACTACGCTGTTGACTTCTGCTGTAATCTCTTTTCTACAACAGTCGCTCACTCATTAGGCATTAAAAATTAGTAGTTCGCTAAATATCTTAAAGAACTCGGTTTACACAAAAAAAAATGACCGGAAATTTCCTGATTAAAGTGGCTGGGTGACTGGCACTACGTGTGTTGCACAAAGGTTTCACGACAGTCTGATATATCCGGTTTGAAACATTAAAATATATTGAAGAACATGCAAACACTCATTCGACAGTAAATGCCGTATAATAATTACACGTAATTGTTACGAGCTCATTGTAAATATAGGACTTCTTTTTTGTTTAAATGAATCTAGTATCAAGTTCCGATCTTTAACGAATTATTGCTGATTTAGCGTAAAAGTGCCAGGAATGTTCACTGAAATAAAATGGTTAATAACGAAATTTCTATCACTTAAAACAAAATCTGGAATTCCTTTTTCTTATTAACTGTGCCATTAATTTCGCTTGGCGATATGTTCCTAAAGCTTGTATGCAGCGCTGTTCTTTGTTTGTCATTAAACATTAGCATTATGAAAAATATGTTAGCCAAACATTAGCATTATGAAAAATATGTCAAAAAGTGTTTAGTACTGTTGCTTAGATAAGTTTAAATAGTAGGTTTTTCGGAGTACCTTTATCTTTTCTTGAAATACAAAACCAGATGTAGTGCAAAAATAAAAATTCTGCATTTCTTATGTGTTGTTTTACATCATCAAAACTAAAATTTTCCTCAAAATACCTTGTAATAACAATACCTCATAAGAGGGGAATTATGAGAATAAAACGCGTTTTAACAATCAGTCAGCAATAAATGAAGAATTTTGCAAAGAAGAAAAGAGCAAATAACACTAGCAAATAATGAAAAAACAATATGTGCATTGCATGAAAACTTAATAAAAAAAAACAGAAAATTTTAAATTAATCAAATAAACAAATAGTTGTGATTTCGTTAAACCGAGAGTAGATATTGCCTCTCATAGGAGAATGTCGTAAATGAAAATAAATGATGTAACGTTTAGTATGTACAGTTTGGAACATGAGATTAGGAGAAAAGTATAATTACACAACATGTGATAAAACAAATTGTAAGTTTTACACACCTGTTTGTAAAGCTTCTTGTAAAGAAGGTAAAATGTTTGAATGTTTAATCATACTTCAAGATAACAAATGTAAATTAAGATCTGCTTCTTCATACATCAAAAACGTAGCGCGCTAAATTTTCTGTGTTTGATGAAATATGTAGGCTAGATCTTAGCTTATTTATTCAGTTTTTGGTTGGTTTAATTTCCAAAGTTACTTAGAATGCAGCATACATCCAATCAATAAACAAAGCCTAAGCCACCAGGTAAGGTTACGTGGCACGTACGACAACGTTTTTTTCGGATTGGGGGTTTAACGACCACTATTAGCAACTCAGTAGGCTATAATCAGTCGTCCGTCGCTATTCCAGAGCCACTGGTTCGAGAGAAGGGAGAGAACCAGTGACGTAAGACAAACACAAAAAGCATGTCTCACTGGGATCCTAACATGGTCCCATCTCTGACGAAATGTGAGGGACCAGCTCTTAGACCACGGCGCCACATTGGCGGCAGTACGATATTGAGGTGTTCATTTCCCAGCGACTGTGATCCTGGTACTGAAACAAAGTGCTCAGTCAAATAAAGATTCTCTAAGTTTTAGACTACAGAAAAATATGTGGCACAGGCAATAATGCTTTTAATCTCTTATTCCTGATAGTATATTCAGACAAACGTACAATGGAAAGATAAAAGCCTTTGTTGTTTATTAAATATTATGCAGTTATATAGCCAACAATTTTTTCCCTGTTGTGTTTTAAGCGAAAGTTTAATATTTGGCTGTATGCAAACTTTTTAGGTAGGATGGTTCCCATCGAAATAAAAAAATATCTGTTTCACTTTAAATAAAGCTTACATGACTGTATTTGGCTATGTAGATGAAAGAGACAGAATAGATAAAAAGAAAGGCGAGACTGCTCTTTTTAAAAAGGCGAAGCGAATGACAGTAATGGCATGGTTTTCTCTGCTGTCATAACTATAAAATATAATAATTGGGGAGCACACGTACTTATCTTAATTTTTTAAGAAATTCTAACGTAATATTAGAAGTACAGCTAGCTCTCTTAACGAAATCCATTCGTCCATACCAAACTTTAATTTCCTGCTTCGTTCGAAAAGGTAGCATTGTAGTGTTTTAATTTTATTAAAAAGTAAAAGTAGATCCACTAAAACATGTTTCCAAAGTGGTGTTTCCTCACATATGGAAGTGTTTTCTTCTGCCATGATTTTTTTATAATTGCCAACCGCGTTCTTTTATCAAAATGATTTTGAGGTGTTGGCAATAAGCTGTAATTCATAAATATATATCTATTCGTTTATAAAGTTTTACTAAAAGAAGCATTTGTCTCAATAAATGCAAAATCAGTACTATTAAATTACTAATAAATGTTGTGATTTCAAATTATTTCTTTATTCTGATTTTAATTTGTGTAACCAAAGAAGTACAGAGGGGAATTGAAGGACCGTGAAAACGGGAAGAATGGATTCCTTCATGATGAAGATATTCAACTGGCAATATTCTATAAATGTTTCTGAAATAATTGATCATTAATGGTCAGCTTGAACAAGAGATAGGATATCAAAGAGTAGGAAGCGACAAAGAAGAAATCCACCAGTGCGGAATGTATGAATGAAGTCCGAAAGCCTATAGAGCTATATGCGTGAGAACTTCAGAAGGTAGAGATTTATTAAACTCACCCGGAGAGATCTCCATCCGGTAAGGGATTCATAAAAGCTTATGATAATGACATTAATTTTGATAATTATGAAGTTGAAGATGATTAGGACAGCTATTCGATTTTTCCTTAAAAATTGCAGCAATTGAATACTTTTGTTCTTCCAGAAGTTCTCCCATGTCAAAAATATTTCCTAAGAAATAACAAGTTCTGAATTTCTGTAATACAGCTATTTTAATTGTATTTTGCAGACTTCTATTTTAAAATGTTTTGCAAAAAACGTTTATTATTTGACTTCCCTCCAATATAGTATTTCAGTTTTATATACTTCATAAAATATACCCATTTCTTTGTACAACATTTTCAGTTTTATATTCACAAAATAATTTATATATAAGAAATTTTAGACAGTAATTTTAGTTTATACAGATGATGAAGATCGCAAGATTCGCCTTTCATTGGGCAATTGGGAACCTCAACGAACTATAGGGGGCGCTGCGCAAACGTAAACAAACTTCTCTAGTACGGGTAACGTCGCACGTGTTTCCATAAAGTAGAATGTTAGAATGGCTGGTTTGTCGCTTTCAATCCTTGAAATAATGAAATTTGTGGACGCTTCCAAAAATTCAAGATGCATTAAAGAAGGGGAAGTGATTGTTAATGTAGGCCATATATTTTCTTGTGGAATTAAGAAGGAAGATGGAAGAGAAATTCTCATAGTTTCGCACTGCATTCAGTCCACGACAATAACGTCGTCGCCTCACTCCATCAACGGTGTTTTAGATACAAGTAACAGTGAAATTTCTATAAAGTCATTTGAGTGCTCTTGTAAAGCAGGCAGAAGTGGAACGTGTAAGCACTGTGTAGCAGTAATGCTTTACTGTAACAGGTAATTTTTATTTTTACATTTTCAGGCAAGTGATATAGTAATACCGACAGGAGTGTTCTAATCCGGATTACTATTAAAAGCTGACATTTCGTTTCACTTGACGTTTCCCAGGACCCATTTTCAATACTGTCAACAATAACATTTGTAATTTTTGAACATTCTGTTCCTAAAAGTGTTTGTGAATTGGTAATTGTTGATCATCATTGGGTTCTGCGTTTTTGAACCGATGACTGTTGACAGAACATTGCAAATCTTGTTCCATAATGAAGTTTAAATCTATATGGCTAACAGCAATTATTTGTTTTCAAGATTATGTAGAAATGCGGATTTTTTAATTACTACTATGCAATAAAAACATGCTGCCTTGTTTATTATTCATTCAAAGACGTTACTAGGTTAGTAGCATTTCACTGGAAGGATTTCAAACGCAAGGCACAAACGTTTATACTAACTTGTGAAAAACATAGCCGAAACCATGGGAACGACATTGCGGGACACAACAATATGATTTGTTCTTCTTCACGGAATTCTCCATTATACAACTCTCTAATTCCAGAATGAATGCAAAAATACACCAAACTACGACAACTGAACGTAATGAGCGATCTACCAATAGCCAAGCATTGAGCCAAAAACGTTACCCGTACTACAGTAATTCTTCCTTTTGCCGCTAGAGAGAGAGCGGACCGCTGAGATTGCCAATATATGTGAAGATCCTGAGCATTTCCTCTGGTAAGTGTCTCAACGCAATGAAACTCTGGTGGCAGCTTGATATTCAGAACTAGAGTCTCGAGATAGAGATGTCCACATGTATCGAGTTATCTCATTGGCAGCAATAAAACCTGCACCCACCAATTGGCGAACGGCATCGAAACGGCTTTATCAGTTTGACGGTAATAATGGTGGATAATGGCTACTGCGACGCAGCGAAGAGGTAAGTTTGAGAGAATAAGTAAGTAGTTTTCTTTAAAACTTTTATCTAGTTAATATTTATATTTGGATGGATACTGCGAACAGGTTAAGTTGTTCGATTTGTGCTGTTTCATTCGGGTAGAAATACAATTTGAGCCAGATATACGTCGTCGAAGTCCTGACACAGGTTGTTTACATCTTAGTTAACATTAGTTTCTTCGTTGGCGGTTGTCGATAGTTCCTATAATTGATATTTTAAGGTGAAATTGGATTTATTTGATGTGCTTTTATGTTTTGCAGCTTACCGTAATCACCAGACTGTGAAAAATAAGTGTTCCTTTTATAGATTTCCGAGAAACAAAGTGAAACATGCCCTGTGGACGAAAATGTCAAGGTTAGAATTTGTGGACTGACTGGTATACTTGTGAACAAGCATATATTTTGTAGTATGTAAATTATGAATTTGGACCACGCATCCCGCCCCGTTTGTTTGTTTGTTATCGTTTTCAGAACATTAGGTTTTGCCTCGACTCTGTTATATGAAGTTCCGTACCGATTTATGGGTAAACTCGTGCGAAGTTTTTATAACATGCGATGCCTTTGGGAGATTTTAGGTACCCTGAACAAAAATATAAATTTCAATAATAGGTGTTAAAATATATTGACACAGTTGCAGAGTATCCATAAAATTTACATGTTGAAATGTAAGCATGTAAATTGCCAATAATGTAAGTCATGCACTTAACATTGCAGTACAGCCCTTCTTACTGAATTCATATATTTTTTCAGAAGCTAATTGATTTGGCAGGGGAAATGTTATTTTTTTTGCAGGAGAGAGAGGGCAGTTGGATTTAATAACGCAAAGACTAGCATAGAGGTTAAAATGAGCGTAACAGAATGTTAAAATAAATAGCAAAAGTGTCGGCCGTATCCAGAAGTTTACTCTAGGGGCATATAAAGGGGGAGATGACATTAAGGAAAATTTTTTTAGATATACCTTATACATATTGGTGGTGCTGCTCTTACCTGGCGTTCCTTTGCAAGGTCTTTAAGACTGTCTTTGAATGAGTGTAACAGAAATTCTGTCCTATATCTGTAATGCAAAGGTTTGTACACATTTTCTTGAAAACTATTACTTTGTATAGTTTGAAATTTTGAGCACAAATAAAAACGACCCATAGCTAATACGTGTCACAGTTACTCTTCCGAAGAATGTGTTAGAATTCTTTTTTAAATTCAATTCATCTTACTCGAGAGTACTCCAATTTGGCACTAGATGGCGCCAGAAGTTAGTTTGGCAGTGTTTCTGTGTGGAAGAAATAAAATATCTCATTTCTGTCTGATTCTTTCAATTATCTAGGCCAAATAGAAGTCAAATAATGAGCACAGAAGTAAGATTGGAATCTTGTCTGCTATAGATAATCTTACATTCTACTGTACATTCATTTTTTGAAGAGAAAATGTGTACATTACCAGAAAACACTTGAATTTGAGACAGAAACTACGCCTACCTGCTAAGCCTCAACCCCCAAACAATGTCATTGATCAAAACGTAACAGAGCGTATTTTGTCTTTTCATTGTGGAGCCAACGAGAGACCGCTTCCATTCTGAATATGGTAAAGTCTTCAGTTACTTGCTGACGCCAACTTCTGGGACAATCCCTCAAGACGTAGAAGCCACGCCCAAGGAGTGATATTTAGCACCATCTATCGCAGAAGATGAAGCCTAACACTTATTTAAAGACAGTCTTAAAACACTCACTTGCTCCAGGAATGTTAAATCCCTGAGTTAGAGCAAGTAATAGGTAAAAAATTGCAATTGTTTCAATGCAATTGATTGAGAGTTTCTTGAAGAAATGAACTTTATGCTGTTTTTAATTCGGCACAGGCTACGTCTGAATGAAATCCTTCAAAATAAAGCCCAAGACCTTATATTCGAAGTTGCTTGATTTAATAAAAAAAATTTTAGTGGTCTCCACCTGACATTCTCATACATTAAAGTAAATACATGCCTGATTTCACCCAAAACATATGAACACACTTTAGTCATAAAATCACTAAATATAAAATATGCTAACTGGAATCCTTCCCCTCCCTCTTCCCTTTTTTTTTGTTCGTAAAAGCATGGTTTGTACGCGTCCTGGAAATGTCCTAAAATTCTGTGACATGTCCGTGGTTTTTTATCCATTGCAGCCTTTTTCTTTCTGTTTGATGTTTTGTAGTTGAAAATTTTTCTACTGACATAACGTATGTCTGACAAATTTTCCTCCCCACCCTGTACAAAACGTGTTGAGGGGAGGGGGTCTTTTCTGTTAGGAGGACTGAAACTGCGTTATATTAGCATCTTTTGGCGTCATGCTTAAGTCATCAGTTTGTCTGTTCGACCGTGAACACCATATCTCTGCAATTATTAGTTCGATTTGTAGAATTCTTTTTGTATTGTGAAGCTTAAAATGTGAGAATGATGAGCTATTTGTTCCGTTTTGTTTTCTGATGCACAACGTCGCAGCTAGGGGGCGCAAATGATCATTTCGAATTTAAAATGCATTTTATTTCATGCATTTGCTTCTAAATATCCAATTGAAAAAAATATCTTTTCATTTCGATGGCATTTATAGCGAAGACTATTTAAGTTACTTTTTTAAATAATACACAAATATTCCGCTAGGGAGCGTAATAGTAAATCGTGTTTTTCCCAATATCTCCGTTTCTAATAGTCCGATTTGAAAAATTCTTCTTACGATGGATGCAGCTTTTGAGGAGAAATGTTTTGCATATAATTTCCTATTTTTGGGAAAAAATGGTTTCGCCGCCAGGAGGCGTAAGTGTTCATTTTTGCTTCTGATGTATTTGCAATAAAATCTGAGCTCGAAACTTGATTGAAAAAATTCCTCCGTAGACCGATACCTGCCACCTCCAAAACCTTTTTGAGAATACCTCCTGCTTAAATAGTGCATAATTTTCCACTAGGGACGTATATCTTATTTTGGTCTATATCTGTTTCTAGGAGTAAGATTTGAAAAATTCTTTGTTGGAGAACATTTTCGGTGCGAAATGTTCCTCATATAATTTCTAATATTTCTTAACGCACAAGTGCGCCACTAGAAGGCGTAAGTTTCAGTTAACAGTATTTACAGTAATATCTACGGGACTAATAACCCGATTGACAAATATTCTCTTTCGACCAGATATTGCTAACTGAAAACTCCTTGTGTGTATTTTCTTCCCAAAATAATTCACAATTTTGCCACTAGGGGGTGCAAATATTTAATCTTTTTTCCTCAATATCTGTACTTCTAAATATCTGATTAAAAAATTATTTTAACAACAGATACCATTTACTTTATGGAGCACTAAGTGTGCATTTGCGGAGGTTTGTGGTTCACATTTCTGCCGCCAGGTGATGTTTATGTACTTCCAGTTGCAGCCTATCTCTGCCTCTAAAAACCCTAACGAGAAATTTCTTTTTTTACTGTATGCCATTCACCATAATAAAGATGGAGAGTGAATACAAGTTTTGCTACAATAAGATCCTCTTCAAATAATGTGCAATTCCTAGCTGGAGGGAGGGTGGGCTGAACTTGAAGTGTAGCCACCTCCTCGTGGTTAGTTCTGGGTTCTTCCCATATGTGGCATTGGAAGCACGCGAAGAGCTACACGCTACACATTGCAAAGCAAACTGGGTGTACTGCACGTGCACATGAATGGTTCACTCAGAACAGTGCAATTTCCTACGGATTTTTCCGATGCCCTACATACCAGGATGCCTTTACCTAGCCTAAGCCTACGGGCCAAATGTGCGAAGAAAAAGGTGAACATCGCGTGCAGTGCGGAGACATAGCATATTGATAAACTTCCAAAATTTTTTTCACTGTTATTGGGAACACTAAAGGACACGTTTTCGTACTAGGGTCCCTCGATTTCAATTACAAAAACATTCCATTCGTTTTTGATTACGGCCCACTGCGGTCGGAAAAACGCGAACTTAGTGTGATGTGCGGAGACATAAGATATCAGCCGATTTCAAAAAAGTTTCTCTTCTTATTTTTGTTGACACAAATGGCAACTTTTCCGCATTAGGCCATATGCAAATTAAAAAATAAAGTCTTTTTCGGCCCACCCAAATACGAATACCTAATTTTTTCGATGAATCGGTACCTCTAATAGAGCAAAATGAACTTGTAGGACGTTAAAATATGTTGGATACCAGCAAATCAGACACGGATTCATTTTAAGAAATTAGATTCATGGAAAAAAAGTAGGCAAATATACATACATAAATGACTGATCTGGTTTCATTATACCAACAGGTAGATAAATTTAAATGTTATCTGCAGTTATATACGTAAATACATTTTATTGACGTGTCTATCCAGCAAACATTTTTTTTATTTTCTGCTGCTTTGCTACAAAGGGGTTTATGAGAACAATGTGAGCACTAACTGCGTCTGGAATAAGAAAAAAAGGCGCGGCATGTAAATCACAGGCTCGACGTCATTCTTGATGCGATGTGTATTAAGATATTCGTTACGATATCGGCTATCACGACGTAGTGCCACAGTTGCGGGTGAAAGTGTTGCTCTGTAGTAATTGTCGACACTGTTAGAGCTCAGTGACGTCTGAGCTCTAACAGTGCAAGAACTGCGGTAACTAGAACGGCAGAATTATTCAGTGACTAAAACGGCATTGATAAGTGTAACGCTAGGAATTCTGCGGAAGATTGTAACTACATATTAAAAGGGACACGGTTTCGCCTCTAAACGTGAAAAATGGGGATGCAATGCGATTTTAGATTGGAAAAAGCATCACACTACCAATACACCGGAAATTTCAACGGAGTTGAATACCAGTCGTAATGGTGCTGTTTCCGTTGTAAGTGTCTTTCGGGAACTCCATTGTGCCGGTAGTTATACCCGTGCTGCAAAAAGTTTGATTACCAACATCAATGAATAAAACGAGTAAGGGAGTGCAAAGCACATAGCTTATGAGTTCAGAAGACAAGCAAATAAAGTTATTTTACTCATGATAATAAAAAAATAATAAATTGTCCAGAAGAAGACGAATTATTTAGCTGTTATAGCAAACACGAATTACTAACTTTGTGAAATGTTTTAGTTATTATTAATTTACTTACAAAACTGTACCTTTTGTTCCAAATAAATATTACGGTATTCCAGACCATGCACATCAGTAATGTAATTATTTTCCTGATTTATAAGTACAAGAGTATTAAATTCAAGATTTCGAAATTACTTTTAACGTTAAGATAAAATTGAACGAATTGGCACTGCATTTGTACCAGAGAACGCTATGTTACTCTAAAAATTCCTCAGCTTAGCGTTTGTGTATCTTTAATTTAGCATACACAATAAGACGGCTCTACGTGTTACGTTATTGTACGAATCCACATATCTGACACTGTGAAAACCAGCAATTATAAATTAAGGACCCACTGGACCGTACTAAAACCAAAACACTCATTTTCATAAAAACCTTTTCATCTGAAATTTCTATCTAAATAATAATTTAAAGATTCAAAAGTGCTTATATTTCTGATTTTTTCAAATTCGGTACCATGGACTCTGAAGTTATCTTAACGGCATTTATTATTCCTGTGTTGATTTTATAAGGTACGCAAAATTTTTGCCATGTTAGTTTTTAAATTTACTTCTTACAAAACCAGCTTTTACAAAAATGGAATGAAAGCTATGTGACAAAGTTTATAGTGTTGAAACGACCAGTGAAGATATCTTTTACGAAGCTTTAGGAGTGCATATTCGAGACTATGGGTCTCTTCTTTAGGAGCTATTTTTTAATATTAACATTCTGGGGCTATCAACGTTGAGTGGTTTGTATTATAACCATTTTCAAAAATTTTGGTTTCTGTCACACTCATTGCAGAACACACTCCTGTAGTTGTGAAACGTAGTGTAATTTTTTCCCAAAATAATTGGCTTCGTATTCGGACGAAACGTAAGAAATCGAATGCGCCAAGTAAACAATGTGTAGGGGTGATGGCTGAGTATTTAACAACCCATTAGGGCCACAGCTATTGTTTTCATCTAAGACGTTAATCGCAATTATCATACAAAAAGATTGCCCGTATCGATGATACTTCTGGCCTCTTTTACAGAACTAGCTGTCAAAGTTTCTGTTTTGCGAAAGCAATGTAACATTGTGAGTTCATTTTTACTCTCCTTGCAAAAATATTCACCATGCTTTACCGTTTGCATCTGAGAATACTACACCCGTCATCTTTCCTTCTGACGTCCGTGACATGAATTTGCACGGCTGTAATGAACACTTTAGGCGCCATTCGTAGCTGGCACATTCGGTTTGTGGATGAAATTGGTCAGCCGAGATATTTTTACTAGTAATGATCGCCTGCAGAAGTTCATCGCTGTCACCTTTAAAGCGACAAGAAAGCTCTGTGAAGATTTCGTCAGGAACTGACGTCTGTTCAAATGTTCACGCTTTCAATACCCGACAAGCACCCAAGTCTCACTATGGCAACAATCCAGTGAGTCGTATTATCCACATACCAACACTGATGATAATATCGCAGCTATGTAGCATAACCTAGCAGGTTTATGGTAGGTTTACAGCAAGTTTTCAGATTTGTCGCATGAAGTAAGGAACACGAATTTAAATGACAAAGAGCTTTACTTTTATGTTCAGTGGGTGGAAAGACTGTCTTCATGAACTCACCAATCTTAAACTCAATCAGAAAGGTGAAGACATACTACTTCATCCTGTCACGTCGAGAAATGCTTACCTTTGGAAGTCCTAATTACCCTCCTTCCTCGAAAGAAAGAAAACGTATGCCACAACACCAGAACTATTCTCTTTTACACATCGTGTTTTGTACATTTAACGACACGTTGGGTTGATGAGGGCGTTTTATGATTTTGCGGCAGTTTTTAGTCTTAGTTTTACAGAGTGACAAAGATGAGTGCCTTCACGTCCTACGACGGAGAAAAGTTTACCATTCGCTTCGGGCTCGGTAAAGTGTCTTTTATTTGCGTGGTAGTCGAAAGTGAGAGAAACGGATAATCTATTTAAGTGAGTATGGAAGGTATGGACATCGACAGGGACACACTGGTAGATTCTACACGGTAATGTGTCGCATACAGACATTTTTAACTTTCATTTCCTGATTCACAGCTGAGAAAGTCGACGAAGAAAAATGGGATTGTTTGTTAGTATCAAAAAAATTTCTAAAACACATCGGCGTTAAATTTCGTGGAAATGTAAGAAATAGAAGGAAACGAACGAGAATAAACATATGACACTTGCTAAGAGCCTATTGCGTACGGAACACGTCGTGGTGATGACCACACGGCCTTTGATGTGTAGGGGCATGTGCTGCCACTCCTCCCACGAATTAGGACTTACAGATTTTATGCTTTCCTGAAGTTCCATTTTTCTAATCCGAAAAAGAAGATAATTACAATAAAGTGGACACGAAATTACAATTATATGACGCTGGTAGAGTAGCAGACTGCCCTCGTGCTTCTTTAAGCAAAGGTCGCGATATAAGAAAGGAAAAGGGTATCGCAGAACTTTTAAAAGGCAGTGCCTTAGGCGATAAAGATATTCTATTTATAAAGCAGATATACCGCAGAATTAAAGAAAAACTTTCCCTAATATGAACGTTGAGGTATTACATCCTGATCTGTTTAAATATTTCTCACTGAATTTTCAAAAATAGGTTCATGTGCAAATAAACAAGGAACTTGTGTACCTAAAATGACCAAACATTTGGCAAACCGCGAGCGCGTACGGTTGATACTAACCCTAGCCTTAAGACCAGAAATTTCCAACCGTTTCTGCATAATGAAGTCCCAGAAATACATTTTACCTTATTTCCGCGGAATTGTTGGCATTTCTCCCACTTATACGTACCTTTAATACAAAATCTTTAATTTTATTGACAGGTTCAATAGTTCTACGAGTTAGACTTTAGCTATCTTTTCCTTTACTGAAATTTAATAACAAGAACGATTTAATTGTAATGATAACTTTCTTTTCTTGGAAACTCATCTTTCTTTCAGTATTTCTTCTGAAAATAAATTTATTTATATAAAACAAAATTTGTGAAATTTGGGGCATCTATGGTTGAAGAATGATTTCAAAGAAACACTTGAAAAAGCGAATGTCTATTTAGAAAATGGAATTCTACGAACAATTCAAAGCGACTGTTACTTGAAACCGAACAATAATTTGAGATGGCTTATGGTTTGTGTACTACGTTCAATTCCATTATTTCCAAGGACAAATATAAAACTAAGTTAAAGATGAACATTCTCGCAGAAAGGGACCGTTTGAGCTCGATGACACATTCTGTGATCCCGACCTTATTTCATTTGGGAGCATTTTTGAATTCAAGATAGTTTGCACCAGACGTGCAGTTGATTTTATGTGATATTTTCACTTTTTGCTAGATTTTACAATTTGGTGGGCAATCAGCACATCATCTCTAATCACAAATGCGTAGAACCAGTTTTTCGTTGAGCTTTCCGACCAGTCCAAATCAACGGTAAATTTGTCATCTTGTTGCAATTCTTCACAAAAAAAGTATCGCCCTTTCCTATAATGTAGGACCTGATATTATTAGAGTGCCTTTGAATCGTTGCGGCGAAAACCACAGACAAGATAATTTCCTAGTCTAAAAATCAGTTTTTCCGCATAGCTAGCTAGTCTCATTAGCTCATTTTCCTCTGAATATATTGTGATGCTCCATATTGAGACATTTGTTCTGTTTCTTTTTTAAGCACTCAACATGATGTCGCTCAAAACCCGACTTCCGGCAGCAAAATTGTTTATATATATCATCATCATCATCATCATTGTCAACCATTATCAATCCACTGCAGGACGAAGGTCTCCCCAAGTTTCCTCCACAACGGTCTGTCTTGTGCCAGTCTCCTCCATGTCACCCCTGCATACTTTCGAATTTCATCCACCCATCTCCCATGTGGTCTTCTTCTGGGTCTTTTCCTGTCTCTTGGAATCCAATCTAAAATTTCGGCTGTCCATCGATGATCTGTCCTTCTGGCAGTATGTCCAGCCCATTGCCATTTCAGTTATTAAACTCTGATCATGATGTCTTCCACTCTTGTCATTTTTCGAATCCACGAGTTCCTCTTCTTATCTCTCCTGGTTACACCATGTATGCACCTCTCCATGATTCTTTGAGTTGTCTCCAGCCTTTGTATGTCTCTTTTAGTTAAGGTCCAAATCTCTGCACCATACGTAAGCACTGGAAGGATGCATTGATCAAACACTTTTCTTTTAAGACATAATGGCATATTGCTCTTGAAAATTATGCTGTTTCTTCCAAAAGCTCTCCAGGCAAGTTTTGTACGCCGATTAATTTATTTATCAATGTGACCCTCACTTGATATCTGCTGTCCAAGATAAACGTACGTGTTTGTTATCTCCAGCTTTTCTCCATCAATCGATAAATCTTCATTTCTTGTAAAAGCATTGAACATCACTTTTGTCTTCTGAAAGTTCATTTTTAATCCCACTTCTTTACCCTTGTCAGCACGTTCCTGGATCATACTCTGCAGCTCTGATGGGGTAGATGCAAAAATGACTACGTCATCAGCAAAACGAAGGTGGGTTAGATAATCTCCATTAATCTTTATCCCCTTGTTTTCCCAGCTCAGCGACTGAAAAACACCCTCCAATGTGGCATTACAGAGCGTCGGAGATATGGTGTCACCTTGTCTCACTCCCTTTCCAATTTTTAGGTGTGTTGTATTTTCAAACAGCCGAATCTTTGCAATTGCATTTTCATAGATGTTATTAACAATATTAATGTATGCATCTTCAATACCGCAGGTTTTCAGAGCCATTGTAACTGCTGATGGTTTTACCGAATCAAAGGCTTTTTCATAATCGATAAAAGCCATGCACAATGGAAGTTCATATTCCCTCGCTCTTTCAATTAGTTCTCTCAGCACGTGGATATGATCTATTGTGCTGTAGCAACTCCTGAATCCAGCTTGTTTACTCGGTTGAGATATGTCCAGTGTTACCTTCAAGCGGTGTGAAAGAACTTTAGTGAAGATTTTATAAACTACTGATAGGAGGCTGATAGGTCTGTAGTTTCCGAGATCCTCAATGTCACCTTTCTTATGTAGCAGGATCATTGTAGCGGTGTTCCAATCCTCAGGAATCTTCCCTTCATTAAGGCATCGAGTGAAAATTTGGGCGAGTACTGTTTCAATTTCTCCACTTGCTTCTTGTATGATGTCTACAGTAATTCCATCTTCTTCTGTAGCTTTTCCCCGTTTCATGTTCTTGATTGCATGTGCAACTTCTGCTGGAAGGACTGGAGGAACTCTGGTACTGGTATCTTTCATGATGTCTGGAGTGCATGTATCATCCCTTTCATATAGTTTGGAGTAGAAATCTTTCACTCTTGTCAAAATTTCGCCTCTATTTCTTGTTACAGAACCATCTTCTTTTCTCAGTGCCATAATCTGTTTTCTTCCATTACTGAGATGTCCCTTTGCTATCTTTAGGCTTTGGTTGTTTTCAATTGCTTTCCTCACTAGTTCACAGTTGAAATTTCTTACGTCTTCAGTGATACTTTTTCTTACTGTCTTGCATAGCTCTATATATTCCACTTTGGAAGTCACATCTTCTTTAGTTGTCCTCATCTCTCTTCTTTTTTGCATCAACATTTTCGTTTTTCCTGATAATATGTTTACATGCAACTTGTTCTTAGACCCAGCTAATTTTGTTGCTGTTTCCATAAGAGCTTTGGTTACTTTTCTGTTAACTTCAGAGATGTCCACTTCTCCCGATGTTAGGCCTTCTAAAGCAGAGAACCTGTTCTTCAGTTCCAACTTGAAGGTATTATGGTGTTTTTTAAGGTTGGTTATGTCAATACATTTAATTTGTCTTACGAGCTTGCCACGTTCAAGTTTAGTGTTGAAGTGCATCTTACATCTCACCAATCTATGGTCACTACCTGTGTTGAACTTGTTTAGCACACTGCAGTCTTCTATGACGAATTTTTTGTTACACATTATAAAATCAATTTCACTTGTCGTCCCATTTGGATGTCTCTATGTCCATTTCCTGTGTGGCTTTTTCTTGAAGAAGGAGTTCATGATGAAAAACCCTTCTGCCTCTGCAAACTCAACGAGAGTATTTCCACGCTGGTTTCTGTTGCCGTGATCGAATTTACCTACTGAAGTTTCATTCTGTTGCCGTTTCCCTATTTTTGCATTGAAATCTCCCATAATTATTTTCAAGTGCTGCTTACCTTTATTATTTAGATGACAAATTTCCTCATAAAATTCTTCAATTTCTTCTTCAGGATGACTTGTGCTGGGTGCATAAGTTTGAATAATCTGAGCCTGGTATCTTTTCGAGAGTTGGATAACTAGTCGTGCAGCTCTGTCAGAAGAACTTTCAACTTCTACAACTTTATCCTTCAGTTTCTTGTTTATTATAAATCCAACACCACTAGTTCGGCCAGTATCTGTCCCACGATAGTAGAAGAGATGTCCACTTTTCAGTTCGATGAGATCTTCTCCTTTTCTCCTTACCTCACTTAGCCCCACGATGTCCCACTTGATCCTTTGTAGTTCCTCTTCCAATTCAAGAAGCGTTGAATCAGAAGATAGGGAGCGTCTATTATACGTAGCCAAGGTCAGCATCAGATGGCAGCCTTGTCCGGTCCTCCGGGGATTCTTAGCACCCTCTGCCTTCATGTCGCACTGGCCGCTGCCTTGGCCAGGTACATTCGAGCTGCCGGAGACTGAGGGCCAAGATTTAAGTTATGGAATCATTTTGGAGGGGTTTGGCCATAACTCACCACGCTGGCCAAGCGGGTTGGTGAGTGTGGGATAGAATTTCCTCTAATCCCGATGGTATAGTTATACCGCTATTGGCGGTCGTCAGAGCCCCTTTAGTGGGAACAGGATGCACCACGAGAAGGCGGGGTTGACATTTGTCAAGGAGAGGCTGTGATGTTACGCATCACCTGACCTTACATCTTTTGAAGAAAAAAAACTTTTCGTGAAGCAATATTCTTCACCAAACTTTATATTTGGAAGCTTTTCACAAGTATTAAATTCCACACGTTTTCAAAGATAGGACATCCACACCATTTTTATCAAGCGCGTAGAAGTAATTGGCAAAAGCCTTTGGCTAATTAATTGTTGATGATGTCTCATGCGATTTCCACTTTTACGTGTCATTCAACTTGAAAATCAGAGAGAAAACACAGGAAAACCTCGTCGACAACAAAAAACAAAATAAATGTAAACAACCACGGATCTTCAAAACTTTATAATAATCACAACACTTGTCGCCTGCAATTTGTGATAAAGATTGTTTATATTCCAAATTCAGAATATATATATATATATATATATATATATATATATATATATCAAGGGACAGGAAAAGACCCAGAAGAAGACCACATGGGAGATGGGTGGATGAAATTCGAAAGTATGCAGGGGTGACATGGAGGAGACTGGCACAAGACAGACCGTTGTGGAGGAAACTTGGGGAGACCTTCGTCCAGCAGTGGATTGATAATGGTTGACAATGATGATGATGATGATATATATATATATATTTGCTCGTGCTTTTACGACTGAATTCAACATAATTATAATATTAAGAACTTGAAATCAAATTAAAAAGAATTAACTGAACCTCCCTTATCAAATAATAAAAACCCCAAGGAAGCCCATAAAAATAAAAAAACGTTTGAAGCACGCTCATGAAAGATCCTAGCGGAAACGCTATCTGCACCAGAAAGAAAAAAATTGAAGAACTTAGATGTTTTACCTTAGTAAGAATTGAAAGGCTGAAAAAGAAATTTACTAGAAGCCTACCAACCAACTTTAACCTAACCAACGTTTAAAAGGAGTAAGAAAAAATAATCGTAAAAACAGAAAAGCAAAACAAATGCATGCCTCCCTCTAAGTACCGAAGAATGTTGCACTAAAAAGGTAATACGTAAAGTTTTCCTTTACTGTGAGAAAGGAGTTTCTTCAATTTATTAAAAGCAGCTCTATTTCATTCTCATCTGATGAGTTTGAAGGCGATTGTTCCTCCTGGCACTTTTAGGAGGATATCTTTTGAAAATTCTGGGTACAGAATTCTTAGATGCAGACGCTTGTGGGTTTCTGGAATTCCTTCTGATGTTACGCTCTTATTCAGTTTTTCGAATTCTGAACTACTGTGGGACAATCAGGCGGCTCAGAAATATTTAAGGTTTTAGGTTTCGTACAATATTACATTTTTTGAAGAAAAAAAACTTTTCGTGAAGCAGTATTCTTCACCAAACTTGATATTTGGAAGCTTTTCACAAGTATTAAATTTCACACGTTTTCAAAGATAGGACATCCACACCATTTTTATCAAGCGCGTAGAAGTAATTGGCAAAAATCTTTGGCTAATTAATTGTTGATGATGTCTCATGCGATTTCCACTTTTACGTGTCATTCGACTTGAAAATCAGAGAGAAAACACAGGAAAACCTCGTCGACAACAAAAAACAAAATAAATGTAAACAACCACGGATCTTCAAAACTTTATAATAATCACAACACTCGTCGCCTGCAATTTGTGATAAAGATTGTTTATATTCCAAATTCAGAATATTCTCACTATAATATCCAAGAACGTTTTCAAACCACAGAAATGAGCAGACGTTTTTCAGGCGAGTCACCTTTACTGAACTTTGCGAAGATTTCAAGCATCAACATGAGCGCTATTTATGATTATTTTGGTAAATTATTCTGTACGCTGTAATTTGAAAAACTAAATCGCTTCTTCCATCATGGAAATAAGAAGCAACAGAGAAATATTGGCGAGTGTACAGTATTCCATTCGCATATAACATTAAGACAATGCGGTTCATGTTTGCCAAAGCCTACAGTAGATGACGCACGTCTGATATCTTCTTGTCAGTAGTGAGGAGGTCGCTCCATAATCTGATTCCCACCATCTTAGTCTCTGCCTATTGAAACTGTTTAATTTAGTACAATCCAATAAATATAAATTTTAAGCTGTGTATAACTTTATTGTAGAAAGCCAGAGTCCTGCCTTCATCGATCATCTGAGAACAGTGAATAGCGATCGTCTGAGAGCAGTGAATATGTCGGACACCCATGGTCTCTTGTGCATATAACAGTGCATATAATGTATTTCTATTGTCAAGCCCCATGTTTCATGTGCTTAATGGAATGTTTTTTCATAATGTTTAAATAATTCAGTTTTGTAACTTGGCCGTTTTAATTGGCTCCCCTACTTACCACGGTGTTCATTTTTGGGTACATTTGAGTATTTGTAATTTTAATTGTTATAAGTAAAATTCGTTTATTAACGTACTTGCAACACGAAGTGGTTAATAACGGTTTTATATTTTTAAATTTTGTTTTGGAGAGAAGGAATATTAAAATGATTTTACTATTTACGTACGTTAGCAGACGCACATCGCAACTGAGCTTTAGTGGCAGTATTTAAAACATATAAAAAGCAATATCACGGAAATGGTATATAAATGATGTTTGTAAATGAACAAAAACCCATTTTTTTAAGCCTCAGAAATAAAACACAGAAAGAAAATGAACATAAAATTATAAAGGGCCGTTATAAATGTTGGAAACACGTTTGATTTATTGCACAAAGACTAGGACAGATATCCATGTGATATATAAGGTCGTAACAAAATAATATGACAACCCCCGGCATCACAGTATACCTGCCCAGGCGCGTCACATAGTGCCCGTGACAAGGTCGACCAAACGGGGATATCAGCGACCGGTCAGGACAGATGAGCCGTAATGCGCCATGTGAGCACAATGGGTAGACATAGTGATTTGACTGACGTTCAAACAGAATGATCATCGGTTCCGCGCCAAGTGTGGAAATATCTCAGAAACCGCAGACTTCCTGTGCTGTTCACGAGGTCCTGTAGTAAGGGTGGACCAATAATGGTCAGCTGGCACACAAAGTACATACAGTCGTCAAAACTATGTAGCCCCAAGTACCATCGACCCATGAGGAGAATGCCACTTCCGTCGACTGGTAAATGGCAATCGACGTGCGACAATGTAGCAGTTGACCCCGCAAATGAAAGCTGGGACCCCAGGTAAGTGTTCCCGATAACAGTAAAGCGAAACCTGTTACGAATGGGTCTCCGGAGTCGACGCTGCCTCAAAGCGCCCATGTTGACCCAATTTCATCGGCAGCGATGCCTGCAGTTTGCATGGGACTACCGTCATTAAACAGTGGAAAAAGTTCAACTCCTCCGACGAATCGAGGTTTGTACTCCACAAGAGTGACCGGAGGTGGAAGATCAGGCGTCAGACACACGAGAACCAACACCCGGATACGCTTGAGGGTCAGGTACAGGCAGGCGGTGTGGGTGTGCATGCATGGGAATGTTTTCCCGTTATGCCCAGAATCCACTGGTACCACTGGATGAGTCCCTGAACGCCAATGGTTGCCTGTCCATCCTCGCTGATCAGTTGCATCCCTTCTTGTTCGACATTTTGCTTGGTGCGGATTTTGTCAACAAACAGGACAAAGCGCCCTGATACCTCGCTAAGGGAATGCGTGACTGGTCGCAGGAACACAACAGCGATATCCACGCTCTCCCTTGGCCGGCGAAAACACCAGACCTCAATCCCATTGAGCACTTGTGGGTCTCTTTCGATCGACAGGCTTGCCGTGCCGACCCACAACCACGTCATCTCTGGGGCCTCTGTGCTCTGCTGCAATCCGAATGGGCACGTCTGTCTTCGACAGCCTTCCAGGGCTTCAATGATGGTTGTTTTCATTATTAGGTAGGTGGCCATATTATTCTGATACGACTGTGTGCATCTCTTGTAAAAGAGAAAATGTCCAAATATTATTTTTGAATCATTTTATATCACAACGATTTAACGTGGAAAGTTAGTGTGGCACGACAAATGTCCACATGATAATCAAAGTTTTGCAATATTCTGTTCAGCACATTTTGTCTTTCGTGGTGTCAGCTGCATCAAGTTCCTGGACGTCACGTAGCACATTTTGAACAGAAACACGATGCTTTACATATGTCCAATAGATTAAATCTCATGGTGTTGAGCCCAATGATTCCGGCGGCCATTTCGAGAAACATTTATCTCTTCCTCCAGCACGACAGATCCAGCACTTGTGCAGCTCGGTGCTAAGGTAGGCCCAAACGTCATCGTGGAAGTGGGGATAGGCCCCGTCTTTCTGGTAAACAAAGTCATCACTATATTCTTAAACATATGCAAATCAAACACTGCTGCGCGAAAATGAGGTATGAATGGTCAAGTACAGTTCGCTCGGCGACGAAGAATTGCCCGTACAGTTTCGGTGTGATGAAGTGCAGAAATCATTTACTTTCCGCGGATCATGCTCATGTTCAATTTTATCTGCATGTTTCTGGATGCCCCAGATCCGATATTTGTGTCAATTGATCTTCCCATCCGTGTGAAACCTGGTCTTACCGCTAAGTGTTAAGCGAGTAAAGAAGTCGTCATGTTTTTCTTTCAGCCCTCGCAGTTCGAAATAAAATTGGAAATCTATTTCTTTATCGTCTATCCTTATGATGCATGCCCCAGCTTCATTTACACGGCTTCACGGAATATTGCAGGCCAATAGGTTTCTATCAGCAGGATAATTCGACATGCCACACTACCTCATTTTCGAGAATGTTTTGCGGAAAATAAGATAGACATACATGTATTACCCTGGTCTCTAAATCCAATCCAATGGAACATCTGTTGTTTGTGTTGGAACAGGATCTTACACGGTAACTTACAAGAGTTGAGAATCTGCTGTTAATGTGTTGGCACCAGATACCTTTAGACCACTTCAGAATATTTGTAGCGACTACGGTTCGCATTGTAAAAGCTGTATTGCCAGTACGTGAAGGATCATCATGGTATTAGGCAGGTGGTCACAATATTTTGTCTGTTTGGTATATATGCAGGAAATTTATTATATCAAAACCTGTATAATGGTCAATCTTTCAGCCAGAATTTGGTTTGCTTCTTTACGAAAATCAAATACTGAGAGATATGTCCTGCCCCGAGAGACTCGTTTACTTGAGGACACTCTTCGCTTTCAATTGCTCAAAGGCTATATTTCCAAAGCAATCAGATGATTCAACGTAGGGCGCTATTCTGTGGGAGCTGCCTTATGATATATAAGAAATAAGAACAAATATTTTACAAAATCAGAGAAACTGCTTTTATCTTGTAAATAGACAATGTCATTGCTCTGACCATGTTATTTTGTAACAACGCATAGCAACTGAAAATTGTTGTTCTGACATGGCTGGGATCGAATCCCAGATCTCTCGATAACTAACCGGGTGTGTTCGCTTTACGCTACGGTGCCGAGAATTCACAGCGCTATTCCTGGTTTATCAGTCAGCATCTGATTCCACAAATCCTCATTGATGGGCTACGCAACTGATGTGTCGCCATCTTCTGGTTTTATATCTTGGTATCTCCTATGAATAGATGATCCGATGTTGCTTTATAATCTTGAAGATTCTGAAAGCTGTGAAAATATCACATTGTTCTACGTAATGATCCCTTTCTGCAGGAAAAATACGTCTCTTTATAAAAACATTTAAAATTTATTCAGAGAAATGTATACCATTTCCTGGTTATTTATTAACTAGGAGTGTCAGTTTTTAGATTATATTAATTCTTCACCAATTTAACGCTGAAAGGTAGAGATAATTTTCTTTTTAAAGGTAACCTGATTTTTAAGGGATTTTTAGCTGCTGTAAAGCTCTTAACTCTTTACTGAAAATATCAAGAAAATGTTACAGACAGAAAACGTTATTTTAAAAGTAAGATATCTGTCGTCTTCATTTGCTACAATATGTACAAATCAGGATTTGCGACAGAACGTGATTCGCTTATCATGTATTATGATTCTAATAGATTTAACTTTTCCACAACCTAAAAAATTGGAAAAACTGTTAATCAGTTCCGTACTAGCTGGAAAAGCCTGTTGCGCAGCCAGCTACATGTCGCTTGAAAATCTTTTCAGTATCCCTTATGCCGAGCAAACAGCGAAACAAAATAGGAATACAAAAGCTGGCTAAATTTAATTTTCCGGAATAACTGTTTAAATCAATTATTTTTGGATAGCAACTGATATTTTTTTGATTTTCCAATGATTACACATATTTTCGTCAATACACAAGCAGATCATTATTCTGCACAAATTTAACCGATTTGCAGTTTCTAATCGTGAAACATGTCGGCTGTCCCTATTTATCGCTTTCCATCCAAAGTTACGTTGCCGATTTTAAGTTGATTGTGAACTACACCACCTTTTGAAGACCCTCTGGATAGTACGCTTTGACACAGCAACAAATTGAGTGTCTTCATTAACCTTGTGTCTGTTGGCAAAGCCTAAGAGGATGGCTCCTTTCTTCAACTCAGTTACGTCTATGTTACGAGCCATTTGGCAGACTAAATTCAACACACACGTTGCTCTTCACCACTGCACGAGACAAAAATCATCCTGTAGACCATGCCAGTGCTATTTAGATCCCAACAATGCTATCACGGAGCGACCGATAACTTCCTACTTTCATTTCTGTTAAGGGTGACTAATTTTTTTAAAGGTGCTTATATCCTGGAATAAATTGTTAACACAGTTTATCCAGCATTATCCAGTTCTCCTTCGGCATTTTAGCATCAGTTCTTCTAAAGTATGCGTTCTCTCATATCTGGGTTATTCCGTTTTGTACTGAGAGTCACCGTTGAAACTGACTCTCGTATGTGCTGGTGGATGTTGGCAAGGTAGCGCTGATGGAAAAGGTCTCGGGCTCTCTGTCCCATGATATTTTCAGTCTCTTAGTCTTACTTGAAATGAATTTGAGCACCCTCGGGTTTGATAAACAGAACAAATCTAATCAAAAGTAGTAATCCTGCTACTCTTTCACTTGCAATTAGCTGTATAACACGAGTGCTTAAGGAAATGACTTCTAGTTCAGCTTTGGTTGCAAAATCGGACGCACACTGAAGCTTCGGAATTTGAAACATATGCATTCATGCGAATTAAAAAGTGACAGAATGCAAATAATGACAATACCAGAAGCATCGCGCCCACCGCATCGTCTTTAGTTCAAGGATCAAGGGTTCTCCTCCCATTGTAGTCCTTGGAAAACCTGTTATATCTGTGAAGGAGAGCGTTTATGACCCTATGTATATAATATATTTCTGTTATCAGAATCGGCGAAAGGCCATATGAAAAAAATTAGCAACACACTAAAAAGCGCTGTATATTGCAGGTACGTTATTTTTATTTTGAATAAGGTTTTGAACTTACTTTTTTGTTTTCGATTATCTGTTGAACGTTAAAAATGTGATTCTCAAGAGAAGTGAAACTCGTTTCTCAACAGAATATAGCAAAGCGAATTGGACTACAAGAAATTTATAATATATTTGTTTTCCTTTCAGATAATTCAAATACAGAAATCCTTTAAATGATAAGTATCTCAATTTAGACCCATGTATTTTTGATTTCGCCTTTAAAATGAAAGAACATCACTATGTAGTACGAAATTGAAAAACTTTATATTGGTAAACAGACCCCATTTAACTTTCGTTAAAATTAGAATTGCTAGGTGTTACATATGGAAAGTAGATATATATGAGAGATCACGTTTATCGACTTCCAGGCAGGAATTACTAGTAAATTTTATAAAGAAACAAGTTCAAAATTAACGTAAATGTATTTATAAGAGAGGATATGCGGAAATCTCTATTCCAACAATTTGTGAAGCAGGTCTTGCACCGTCATGCCTAAAATGATTTAGTAAAATGAAATCAGAATTTCAATAAATGTTCAAAATAAAATTCGCTATGGCTGTGGTTGTCCGTAAATTTCATCTTACCTTTTTGGTGATTTCCTGTAGGATATAAAGCAGTAAGAATTAGCATGTGTATTTAGTTTGCAGTGTCTCTGTGTTATACTAAGATCATATGTGAAAGGCGTTTGCAGGTCTCTAAATTACCAAACTGCATTTGTCTTGCAATGGAAATCTTCAAATTTCAAAATTTGGAGGATATACTAAAAACATTTGCCAGGAATAAAAAAAATCAGTAATGCAGTGAAATCGGGTTATTATGTAAAACCATTCTTCCAAAGTAAAGGTAGATCGCACATTCAAAGAACTTCATTGAAACATGAATATATTTGCAGTTTTTATATTGAAACACAGGGTATAATAAAATATATATGACGGTTTTTGCGGACGCCATCAAGAGGGGTAATAAATTTTCGTGAGACGGAATTCGTACCGATAAAAGAAAAAGGTATGTAGAAAAAGTCAACTTTTTTCAAGATTTAATTTTTCCGTGTCTTATATTACCTTTATTCATATCCAAGAAAAATGTTATGTTAAACATATTTCGGACTCTAGAAAATGTATTGTGTCATTTGGTTTCGATTCAATGCATGCTATTTCGCAACTGATTTTTTTTAATCATTTTTGTCAAATCCAATGCAGCATTTAAACTACTAGTTCGTAGTAGTGATGTACAGCTAGAGTTTGCAAATACAGCAGATATAAAAGGGAAAAGGTAAGAGGCAAACTTTATTCCTGCTTTAGTTTCCAACTTATTCCACACTTTGTCTCTGTTGGTGCAGTGTTGCAATTTCTTATCCGCTCGTGCAGGATAATTTATTGAAACAGAGATACCTGCAAACGTCTTTCACATATGAATTGGCTCTTTTGCGCTCTTTTGCTTTGTTTTTTGTCAAAATAATACTTATCAGGGTGTGTATGTTAAACAATTTGCACTGGATGTTATGATAATCGCAATACCATAGAAATGTTCATTGGTTTGACCTCAAATTGCTAGGTGATAACATCAGTTTAAAATCCACGTCGATCGAAATTATCTATATTTGTTACAACAGATGTTTCGAAATAAAAGTTCGACTGTCCGTATTTGATGACACATTATTATACATTTAACATGCCGTCACACAGTTTCATGGATTTATACTTAAGTCATTTACCCATGCGAACTTTTCATGTAAGATGCAATGTGTATACCTATCATTTTTGAGTTTGTTTAAGAAAACCTATTAGATTATGGAAATGAACAATTGTTTCATTCAATATTTAAATATCATTTGGTTTAACTTCATTTGGACGTTGAAATCAATTATTACTTTAAAATATTTTGTGTTAGATGATATATTTAATTACTTCAGTCACTTCTGGGAGTACGCTCAAGCTGCCAAAGAACGAGAGAATGATCTGATTTAATGAACTTTTTTGTCCAAAAAGAAATTTTTGACGATCATGGATGTTCAAAATGTAAAACAATCGGTTCAAACTGTTGATCCTATTTCGAAGTCACTGTAAAATGGAATATTAACAAATTTGTTTACTTACTATAATTGTAGGAACGTTTTATTCTTCGTTACATATCACTGGTTTGTGGGTGTGATATGTATAAATTCCCTTTAATTTCTTGAACATCTTCATGGAAATTACGTGACTATTTTCAGATTTTATGAATTAAGAAACTCAATCGTTCGACCGGTGTTTTCCACCTGTGAATAAAATTGACATAAGCCCATAAGTTGAAAATATGAAGAGATATGGTTTCCAGGTTGATTATAATTTATTTTCTAAGTAAAATACCAACTACCGTCGTTACAAGCTACAAATGTGGAGACGTGAACTGAAATTACAAAAGGAGGAATAATGAATTGGTACTCTTGAGAAAACAGGATTAATTTCACTTTGGCACATTTTTTGATATATTAGGGTTATGCGGAAGTTTACGCTTCCCCCGCTAGCCGATGTTGTGGGAGTCCAACCGGCCGGCGACTCTTGCTATCAGTTCGTACGTTAAGTCATACATGTCGGCCTATAAAGTTCATTTGCGGCACTGTTTGTTATTCATGTTCAATTTAGGGAAAAGTGAGAGTGAATCAAACGGTTCAATATGTCAGGCGTTCGGCGAAACGGTTATGCGTGAGCGGACGTGTCGAGAATGGTTTGCCAGGTATGAGAAATATGATCTAAGTTTGGAAATTAGGACACTTGCAAGTAGACCACAGGAATTCGCACTCGAGGAGCTGGAATTGCTGTTGCAGGAGGATGCCACACAACTGACCACGCAACTATCGAAATGTTTCAAACCGGCTCAATAGACGGTGGTACAGCATCAACAGACCTTGGGGAAGATCCAGAAGAATGGTAAGTCGGTTCCGCATACATTACCAAAGCAGCGTAATATTGGTCAACGGTTAAGCATCTGCATGACGTTCCTGAAGAGGTTTCAAGGGGAGACTTTCTTGTGGAAGGTTGTCACCGGGGATGAAAAATGGATCTATTGCTACAGCACCGTTCGCAAGCGATCCTGGGCCGACCAAGGCCAGCCAATAATATCCACTGCAAAACATGACATCCACTGGAAAGGGTTATGTTGTGTGTGTGTGGTGGGACATGCGGGAACCCTATCCGCGGGTCTTGTTCAATTAATAGTGAAACTTTTGGGCTGGAATGCTTTTGCGCTTACTAATTTTTTCAACGTGTTTGCTAACTTACAAATCTATGCAAGTGTATTGCAACTTTTTTATTACGGAACGTGTGTAACTTGTTGTAGTAATTTTGTTCTTTTCACAAGCAGATGGGTACGCCCTAAGTCGCTGAACGTGCTGTAAATCACTCTTTGAAAGCGCAGGAGACGCCACAAGGTGAAATTCACAGACGAATGAAGTCAGTGTATGGGCCTGCATGTCTTTCACTTAGTACTGTAATGTGGTAGTGCCAGTACTTTAGTAGTGAACGAAAAAGTATTGTAGGCCAGCAAAGATCCGAAGCACCACGTAGAATCGTTTCAGGAACGACAATTGCACGTGTGGATGTGACAGTAAAGCCAAACGAAAAATTAACGATCCGGGAACTGGGAAACAGTACGCGTGTGAGCATCGGAATTGTCAGTAAGATCATGGATTTACACCTTCCATGTAGTTAGATTTACACCACGTGAATACGAAACGTCTATCTGATGAACACATGAGTCAGTCAATGGGACTATTATTACATCAACTATTCCGCTACCATGAAAAAGGTAAAGATTTCCTGCTACGCATTATTGTTGGGGACAAAATCTGGTGTCATCGTTTTGAGCCAGAGTTGAAACGCCAGAGCATGATGAAGATTTCTTGCTACGCATGATTACTGGGGACGAAAGCTGGCGTCATCATTTCGAGCCAGTGTCGAAACGCCAGATCATGATGAAGATTTCTTGCTACGCATTATTTCTGGGGACGAAATCTGGTGTCATCATTTCGAGACAGAATGAAAATGCCAGAGCATTCAGTGGAAGCATTCAGCATCGCCACGCCCGAGAAAATTACGATCGACCATTTCCGAATGCAAGGTGATGTTAAACCTGTTTTGTCAGCATCGAGAACCATAGGTTCTTGAGTGCCTATCAAAACAATTAACCTTCAGTACCGAACGACATTGTCAAACTTTAATGGAGCTTCGGCAAGCTGTCAAAAACAAGAGACCTGGCAACTTCACACAGGGTATTGTGCTTCTGCATGATTACTCCCGGCGAATACGGCAGTTAGCATGCAAATGACATACAATGATTTTTCAAAACGCTCTTCATTATCTGACGTATAGTACTGATCTATCGCCCTGAGAATTTCACATTTTTTACATTTAAAATTTTTTCCACATTCAAACGTCTCATTTCGTATAATCAGAAGCGTAGAGCTGTAGATATCTTAATGCAGCAGCAGCCTGTCTCATTGTTGCGCAAGTCCTTGCAGGAACACAAGGACTTGCGCAACTATGGGATCGTTTTCTAAATGTTGGATGCGATTTTTTTTTATCTATATTGCTTTGTTTCTTTCAAAAATAATGTCTCACTACTGATTGAGCAACACTAACTATTGCACGCTGACATCTTTAATACTTTGCCCTTAAATTGTGATGTGACATTTCAAAACACCGCACTAATATTCAAAAACCTTAGAAGAACCTGCAAATTTATCAGCAGCTCTATTGCGGAGTAAATAGTGCAAAAAAGCTAACTTATCTAACCGATTTTATAAGAAAATTAAAAACAGATCACAATTCCATATCTGAGAGATTTCCGAATAGTTAGTTTTCAAAAACCAATCAAAGCCTTTAGGAAGAGATTTGGGAGATTTTTTTAATTCAGTCCAATAAGATAATCAAAACTGAGTTTACATCTAGTTGCATAACATTCTTTACAACATGTTGAAAAATTCTATTTATTCACCGAGAAAGGTCATTTATCTTTTGAACTGAAAAAATGAACTATTGTGCTGGTAAATACTACAGAATATTATAACACTATTTCCGGGTAAAACATGTAAAAAAAGGAAAACCAGAACACCAATCGTGTAATTTCGGTTGATTAATATTCGTGTATTTTAAAAAGCGGAAACTACGTTGTACACAAATGTTTCTTTCGATGAAATTGAGGAACATTCTTTCTTTGGCAAATAATTATCACTTTTAATACAATTTTGAATATCCAGTTTCGCACACCTTTTATTTAAAATTATAAGTTAGTAAATTACTTAAAAAACAAGTTATATTATATATAAGAAAGCAAAAGTGTTGTTATATTCTTTTTTAAAAATTCCTGAAAGCAAACAATTGGGTTGCTGATAATTTGTAAGAGCTTTTGTCGAGAAATGTTGCTAAGCGATTTAAATTTTTGAGAAAAAAATTACTTGAGCAAATTATGCAGTACTAAAAATTTTGAACTACCTAGATTTGATGAAGGATTCTATTCTAGAGTTGAAATACACAGTCAAGTGATAAAATAGGTGCCTCTTTCAGTCAGAATTTATTGTCGAGCGTGGTTTGTCTTATGTGTGCCATAAGAAAACCTGTCAAATAAAAAAGAAATTCCAAAGGAAATAAAAGAATCGAGAGAGTGAAATGTATGCGCTGTCCACGACGCAACATACTACGCTCCCTTGGTTAATCAAAGTCATTTTAAGAACAATCGAAGTTTTGCAAACAAATATACTGTATTTTAGGCAAATCAGAATTGGCATCCTACGAACATTCCGTATTTGATATTCATGGGAAATATTTATACACTATACGACAGACAAAATGCCACACCACGAAATTGTGAATGCAGCTCTACGCAAATTGCAGGGTGGGTGCACACTTACAATCTGTGCAAACGATTGCATTTACAGGCCAATCTCACGAACGGTGATTAGGATAAAAGCGGACAACCAGCACGAGTGGACAGCAGTCGGACGTCGTCACGTCCGGGAGAAGTGAGTGGTTCTACTGTAACCATGTCTGGAGAACGAACAAATGGTGTCAATGCCGTTAACACGACGTCCTACTTGATTTCGTCAAACGGATGTGGTCACTGGAGATCGGATCGTAAATCTTGGTACCATTGGGTGGTTCTTGCGTCGTTGTGCTAAAGAAACGCACGTGATGCCATAACCGTAGGTCGCATTCGGAGACGGTTGTCTCAGGAGGAATTTCTGCAACGTCGTACAGGGACCGGAGCAGGAAGACGGATATCCGAGAGCACCGATCGTCGCATCCGGCGTCATGCCGTAGCGGACCCGCAGGAAACAAAGGGCGACATTTTGCATAGTGTACGGAGATACTTGGATGCCCCGATATCGACCCGGATAGTGTTGCACCGACTGGCTGCGTCTGGTTAGCTGTTAAGTCGTTCTTTGCAAAGGCTACCCTTAACAGCGAGCCTTCGTCGTCACCGCTTGGTGTGGTGCCGCTCCAGAGCTGCGAGGGTTGCAGAATCGAACAGTGTACTGTTTAGCTACGAATTGCGGTTCTGCCTCATAACGGATGGTCACCGTGTGAGAGTCAGTAGGCGACGTAGCCAATGGGAGTATCCCTCCGCCCTTGTGGAGCGCCACACGTCCCGGCTACGTGGAATTTTGGTGTTGGGTGGTAAAAGCCGCTCACAGATAGGTAGCATTACGGGTACAGTGACGCACACCGCTATATTGACGAAATACTGCGCCCCGTGGCACTACGGTATATGCAGGGCATCCGAAACGACGTTTCTCAACAGGTTAACTCCAGGCTACATACTACTCAGCTCAGCCTGAATGCTTTACACGGTATGCGGATGCTTCTGTGGCCAGCACGACCACTCGAATTCTCGCCCATCGATCATCTGTGAGATACGATTGGACACAAGTTAAGTACCCTCCCACCCCCGCAGAAATGAAAATGCACTGTGGACTTTTATCAAAACCACATAGTCCACGATACCCCAAGTCTCTGTTCAGACTCTCATCGTCACTATGCCACGTCTGATTTAACGTTGTGTCGCCATAAATGGAGGCCACACACCTTATTGATCATTTTGTATATTCGGTCACTGGAGTATAGTCTGTATGTGGCAATTAAATAATTTGTTCAGGACCTACTTGGCTACATGCGTGTGCAGTTTGGTCTGTTTTGGAGCATTCCTTCATGATGTGGGATTTTCACTGGCTGGCAGTGGAACTCGAGATCAACCTGCGGAAACGAATTTTCCCCTGAAAGTTTGTAGTGTTTACAATAATGAAGCTGACATTGATATAAATGAAATAAATTGTTTATATTTTCACACGATTTTAAATATTACATATATTAATGCATAAAGATATATTTTTTCACAAAGATTTTATCCTTCACATTTTTTTCTTTAACATTTGTGCGTTACATAGTTAAGCCGCAGTTGATGGAATTTAATATCCCAAGATCAACCATAAACGGTCAGTTTCATTAATGTCTGGAAATTTGGATCACAATGCAATACCTGGGAGTTCTGATCTTTCGCGAACATTTCTCCAAAAATCCGACCAGTTTGGCAGGACGCATTATCCAGTCGAAAGAGAGCTCTACGAGATGTAATACGGTAGCTGTATAGCGATGTACCTGGTCTATAAGGATGTTCAACTAGACGAAGGATTTCCATGCAAAAAATTGCCCAAAGTATTGCTCAAACTCCACAGCCTTGGTTCACCGGAAGGTGTTTTTTCAAAACACTTCCAAAGGTAAACAACGCACCAGTACCCGGGCATTCACAGGTTGCACCAGAAAATGGGATTCATCCGACCAAATGAGCTTCTTCCAATCATCCAGTGTTAAGTTTTGATGCTCGCGTGCCAGTGGTGGGCACTTTCAACCTGAATCGAGGTTAGCATGAGGACTCTGAGAGGCGTTCAGCGACGCAACCACACTTTTCCGCAGGATTCAATGTACTGTGAATTGTAACACAGTACTACCGTCACCAACATTAAAATGCCGAGCGTTTTGGTCATGGCAATCCCTTCTGTTGGTTCGTACCATATCCGATAGCCTTCACTCACCTCTAGTACCGAAAAGCCTTGGTCGATCCCTACCTTGCCGTGGTTCTTCCTCCCTCGGACCACTTTTTGAAGGTGCTAATCACGACCTACCGTTAGAATCCCACAAAATTTGCCATTTCGGAAATGCTCTGACAAAATCGTGTGCCCATTAGAATGTGGCTGTTACTCGCTTAAGTCCACTCCTTTCCCAACTAAAGGGCAAGAATAGCACTGACTAACAAAGCTCAGTGTCACACGTGTTAGTCATATCATTTGATGACGGTCTCATGCCCAGTCGTAAATAATTCTTCCTTCAACTTGCATGAAGACACTCTGGTCATAATATTCTGGCTTCTCGGTGTGCGTACGCACGCGCGTCCATGTGTGGGTATGTCTGGGTCTGTTCAAATAAAAATGAATTTCATAATTTTTTGAAATACATTAGCATTATTTTTTCGTTTAAAAGTTTTTATGGTGGTTAGTTTGGACGAAGTTAAATAATCCTTACAATATGATATTATATACTTTGCAAATTCACAAATTGGCCGAACATATTCTGCAAAAATGATGAAATGTGGCCCAACTGCATTAAAAGTTTTATCTGTATGCTTTTTTAAACACCGAATGGGCAAGTGCTTTTAAACGAATTAGTATTTATTAAATTATCCGTTTTTCTATTTCTGCTTATTTCAACATCAGATTATGTTGCGGTAAGAACAAGAAGTGCTTAAGAAATTGGAACAAAACTGAAATGAAAGAACATTAAAATAATTAAGGATATTAAATTGCAGGTCGTTAATTTGTGACACTCGTTGTTTTGTTGTTATATAAATTTGATTAAAAATCTCTTAAAGAACCTTGTGATGAAAACCACAGAACAAAAGAAGACTTCTTAAGATTTTTATGTTCTGTACCGTAGTTTCCGCTGCGTTCTGTTGTCCGAATGTCGATATATTATACTGTGGTAAAAATTAAAGCCACTTCGGTATGACATTAAACAGGAAATAGAGTTATCTGCCATTGTAAATCTATGGAAACAATAACATCTTCGTGTGTTAAAGTAATAGCTCTCGTAGGAGTATTATTAAAAAAAACGAAGGAACCTTCTTGTATAGAAACAAGTTTTATCTACAATAATGGGTTCTACCTTTCGCTTATATAGTTTAGAACGATATCATAAGACACCCAGAAACGTCTGCTGGTAAAAAGTGTTAAATAAGTATGAAACTAATTATATTTTATGTCATTTGAACAAAATAAAAAATCCAAGAATCTAATTATGAAACACCATCAGATTAAAAACAAAACAAAGCAGGGGAATGCACAGAAAACGTTCACTGTCAACCGTGAAACGTGACATACAGATATCTTCTGGCTAGGCATGCGAATGTTTAGATATTGGAAGCCAATGAACATATAGCGTCGAATCAAGGACCAAAGAAAATGCACATCCCTGGGCGAATATAACGGGGATCGGTCACTTGCATTCAGCTTTCTGAGCTCCGTTGTTTTTGCGTTGTCATCACTATGTGATGACAATGCTCTCACATCGCATAAGACAGCATTACCAGCAACTCATGGTGTTCGAGAAGGTACACATTATTGGCTTAAAACAAGTCGATTGGTAATGCCGCTATATTGGCAGTCTTCTTGGTCTGACCGGTCCTACAGTAAAAGAATGGTCCCAGGAGGTTTTCGAGAAACTCACAACAACTGGCCATGAATGCAGCGACAGCCACAGGCAAACAACTTTATGGAAAGAGCATGTGACAGTAAAAACCGTCACACGACACCGATCACGTTGGTATTGTGTGACGGTTCTTACTATAACGAGCTCCTAAAATTTCAAAACGCACGATCATGAAATTTCAAAATGTACGATCGTGAAATTTCAAAACGCACCTTTCGATAACTTCTGTGGTGAAGCCTTGCATAAACAAGATTACTTTTACACACGCTTTCTGAATATGTTCCCAGAACACGGGCAGATAGTTTCCGTTTTTGTTTCTGAGATCGCGTGGGTCCTTTGTTCAGTGCACTACGAGTAATTTTATCATATTTCGTGCTACGTTGCGACACAATACCAGACGTAATCTGCTTTTTCATGACTTGGTGCTTACTTTGCACTTTTATGAATGTAGCTTCTGTTGGGTATCTTTTTCCAGAACAGCCCGGTTTCATTGCAATTGAAAACTTGCTTTCATGTGTCCTTTCTCCTTAATAATCTTCGTCAAATCTGCAGGAAATGCAACAGCAACTTCATTGGCAGACACTGCCCCTGCAGTGATTTTTATAATTTTAACGTCAAGTCTACTTTAGAATTTCTGACACCATTTCATACTTACAGTAAATGAAAGCAGTGAACGTACCAACATTTCTCAACTTCAAATGTAGGATAGTTGAAATTGTGAGCCTATTGGAAGACGAAAAGGCATGCATAAAATAGGTAATTCTTCTTCCAAAAGAAATATTAAACTATATTTATTATTTTACATTTTATGGATAATAAACTGAAGACTGTCTCATTTAACATACGTTTCTTATTGTGTACTTAAATATACCTACCCTAGATATATTTCAGTTCACTTATTACTGAATAACACGGTCAACTCATAAGTCTAAAAAACAGATCTGATATTTTATGAAAATTGAAAAATGATCATTGGGAAATGCGACAGGATAAGCGATATACATGTATAAAACTACATGGTTTGGTAGGTTGTAACACATATCAGTTGCATCGTTTTTCATAATGAAGGTTATAAACAAATTAGCAATAACTTTAGAGAGGTCAGGGACAAAATTTGATTTCGGCATTTCAGATAACTTTAAAAAAAAAAGAAGTAATTTTTATAAAGTTTCCGCAAATTTATTCAGATGCGTCCCACATAAGAAGCGTAACAGCTTTCAGGCAAAGTTTAATTATATTCTTTTAGCTATACAATTACGATTCTCATATATTCTTTCGTATACGAAGATTCCATTTCCGTATGCTGTTTTGTACAGATTTTAAAATTATAGATACATCTTCAGGTAAATAAATAGATTTGTTTCAGACCCCAAAGGATCTTATACATATGACGAAGTTTTTACACATTCTATGGTAAATGACGATTTATCGTAAATATAGGAAATAACTCTCTTATCTTTTTCGGTACTATAAACTGTGATAGTAAAATAATAGGAACAAACCATCAATATTTCAATTATTGTAAATAAATATGTTTCAACAATTCCATTTATTAAAAGGTTTTGATAATTTTTTTGATATCCACTGTATGGTTATTTTTTATTTCTACTCGCTTTCCTTACCTATTCTGATATGTCCATATATTTGCGTAAATTATATATTTAGCAGGATTTTAAAATTTCTACAAATAAAAACCTCCACGAAGAGCTGAAAAACGTTTTGGTTCTGTCAGAATTGCAAAACTATGTGTTTTTTTCAGATCCCGTTACCTGTGATTCAAACGAACCTAAGTACAACTCAATGAACTGGAAGCGCTTACAAAGCTTGTTAATTGCTACAAACAACTGGCCTGCGTTGACAGTTTGTGTAAAAACATGGGCCATGGGTCTTAGAATATAGTAGTATGATATGCTGGAATGAAAATTTTAAAATTATTTTGAAAACATTTCAGACATTCCGGAAAAAAAGGAATGTTATAGTTTTAATAATACGCATGCGCACAGAGAAATAATATTTGTTTGAATCATTTGAATTTTCGTGCAATCCGCGCGCTCCACCCACTTGATTAGCAAATTAATCCATTATCTCCCGCATGATTTTAAATATCAAATTTTAAGACTGTGCGGTACGAAGTTTCGAAAGAGGAGCAACAAATCTCGTTTTAAGCCGATTAAATGGAAATCAAAATTTCTTCACTTCCGCTAGAAGAATAACCAGTCACACTAAGTTGGGACATACCTATTAGTGCAGCAACTGATGTGTTCCAATAACTTTAAAGAATGCCCTTTCTGAAACGATATATCCACTTTTTCAGAACTCCTTCGAGAATTACAAATTCAGTATTCGTTTAGGGTTGTGTGGTAAGTTCAATGTCTTAATTTATAGACCTTTAGCGAAATCCGAAACGTTTTAGCGTGAGCTCTGCTCTGTTTTAGGAATTATTATTATGTGTGCTAATTTCATCGCAAGAATTGTCATATGGCTGTAAATGATAAGTTATACATTAGTTCACAAATTGTATGAAGAGCTGCACTTAAAAAATAACTATTGTATAAAATGTACATATTGGTAATATACACTGCCGGACAATTGCTAAGGACGGATGACAATAGCAACGATAGCAACCATAAACTGGAAGGCAGGAAAATGTGGAAATTAGCATAAGTGCGGGATACAGTAAGACGTGTTGTGCGTATGCAAATTTTGAATTGCCGAACTTGTTCGTGACGTCATAGCGCTGATAAGAGATATAAAGGATTTGACGCGTATTGACCGTTGTTGTTCAAACGCAAAGTTGAAAGGGAAAGAATCAATTGACGAACTTGCAATTTTCAGTATGTCTTCCCGACATCACCTAGATGATTTTACGCGTGGCCGTATGATTGGCAAGATTGAAGAAGGGCGAAAAATAACAGATGTTGCCAGGGAGTTCGACGTCAGCCACAGTGTTGTTTCAAGGCTTTGGAAATCATTTCAAACAAATAGAGAGTGTAGCAAACGTCACGGTATAGGTCGGGTTCGTAGCACGACACCTGCAGATGATCGGTACATAGTGCTATCAACAAAAAGACACCGGCGCAGCACAGCTAGTGAGGTAACAAATCAGTTTATGGCTGCTACTGGCAAGCGGATCTCCCGAAAAACTGTCGCCGGACGTTTGCATGAAGGAGGACTATACGCCCGCCGTCCTGTTGTGTGCATCCCATTGTCCAGACGTCACCGTACCGCCCGTTTGCAATGGTGCCATCAACATCGCAATTGGACTGATAACGACTGGTCTGCTGTCCTCTTCTCAGATGATATTAGATACAGTCTATCGTCTGATTGTCGACGACAACTGATCTGGCGTGATAGTGGTACTGCATATTGTGCAGAAAACATACAGGAAAACCGATATCCGACATGTAGTGTCATGGTATGGGCTGGCATCATGATCAATGGCCGTACGTCCCTATATGTGTTTCCAACTGGGACTATGACTGGCCAACGATACATTAATGATGTTCTGCTACCTCATGTTCGCATGTTCCGAGGAGCTGTCGGTGATAGATTCATTTTCATGGACGACAACGCAACATGTCATCGAACAGTCGCTGTCCAGGAATGTCTTGAGAGCGAGGATATTCAACGCCTCGTATGGCCAGCACGTTCTCCAGATCTGAATCCCATTGAAAATGTGTGGGATGCTTTGGGGAGGAGTCTTGCTGGTCGCCAATGCCCTCCAATAAACAAGGACACCCTCATCCGTGCACTGACAGAAGAATGGGATAAATTACCCCAACAGCTGCTTGATAATGTTGTGCAAAGCATGACACAACGTGTGGAATCTTGCATCGCCCTCCATGGTGGCCATATCCCGTATTGACATCTTACGCCGGAACGCCTGCGGACGGTAATTGCATTTTTTCCACGTTTACGTATTCTGCACAAAATGGCCTGTTTGTCCCTTTGAACACGTTCCAAAGCCTTCTGGATTTCAGAGCACAATAAATTGTCTTTCTTGTAATGTCCTGGCATTCTGACATTATTTTATTTCACTTGGCATCCAACCACACTTACTTTTTTATGAGCTGTATAGCCGTTTATGATCCGTCCTTAGCAATTGTCCAGCAGTGTATTATATAGAAAGTGCGTTATCGAACAGTGTAAAAATTGCATAAAATTGAGCTTTAGGAATTATATTGGGGTAAAGTGCATTGGTAATAAATACATACACTGTGTTACCGAAGAGTGTAACAATTGTACGAAGAGCTGCACTTTAGAAATAACCATTGTATACAATTAAATCCTAAGAGATATGTTCAGTGTGTTATGGGACATCATAAAAAAGTATTCGCAAAATTATACATAAAAAGGCTTCGTTACGTTTCATTTATTATTTAGTTCCAACTCTCCTGGTATTCCTTTCTTTTTTCTAGATCCACATAGAACTACGCATGATTGAAAATACTTTCTTTGCATCAATTGGCCATTTTCTAATTATATATTTTTACGTTGATCTTTATTGCGTTTGTGAGTAATATTCATAGCTATAAATATTTGTGTTTTTACCACACAAAGTGAGGCATGATTCGGTATGCCAAAGGATTTTTCATACATCTGAACTTTTTAATTTACTTTTGGTAGGTAAATAAATACCACCTACCTTTCCGTTATAAAAAGGAAAAGGCATCAAAACGCAATAAAACTGTTTCCTCTTCATATGAATATGGTTCGTTGTTAAATATATTTTTCTGCAACGAGATTTGAAATAGATTCACTTTTCCATGATAAGAGATTTCAACACTTTTTTATTTCCTGTGTGTGTTACATATTTATCTATTATCAGGAAATTTACCATAGTGATGTGACATGTGCGGTTTATTGTGTACACTTCTAAAGGTATGAAGAATCCAAACACTGACGCCCCACGATGAATCCTGGTGCACACACTTTCCCCAGGTAACTGACTCACATCTATGTCGCCATCCACATGATGGTACAGGAAAAAATGTTTCATCGGACCAGACGCCCTTCCAATCATTCTAGATACAGTTTTAATATTCGCCTGCCTATTTTACGAGCTTTCGACGGAAAAATAGGGTTCATACGGTCACTCTGAGAAATTTGCACACAGTCTCATTTCTGCAGGATTTGTTGTATTGTGTGCTGTGACATATTACCCCATCACTAACATTCAAACTTCCGGTGAGTTGCGTCACATAATCCCTTCCGTTGGCTCGTTCAAAACGGGATAGACTTTTCTGCCTTTCAGCATTAAGCAGTTGTTGTATTTTGGCCCATAATGTGCAGATAGATCTTTGTTTTTCCCTGTTCAGAACGCCACTCTTTAAAACTACCAACCACGTCTCACCGTGAACACCTAAATAGTCTTGCGATCTGCGAAATGCCCTGTCCCCGTTGTCTGACAATTACAGTTTGGATTCTGCGAAATCCAATTAAGTCCACTGCATTACTATCTCAGCATCAACTTTTATTTATATCGTTTCTGACCTACATACGCGCCGTTGTTGCCTCCATCTGCATAAAGATGCGGGGATCATAATATTATTAATTTTCGGTGCATAGCTAGATACATATATAAATTGCCTCGTAAAGTGCATAGCAACTTGCACTATTTTAAGAGATGAAACTGAAGTTCTTGTAAATGTTAGCTTAAGGAAAGACTTTGCTGGAGGTATAAAATTCTTTAGAACGAAAGCACTGAGATGTAAATTCTATTCATTAATTTATTATTTTATCGATAATAAACTGAAAATATTTATCTTCTGTTAACGACTTTTGTTTAGGTGGTCATAAATTACGTTGCTAATTAATTTAGGATGCTAAACTACACATTTATCTAATATACCAGACGTTCAGCAGGCAGTCTTTTAAGCCACTCGGATTTTACTGAAAAGGACTTTGATCGAGCAATTGTTTTTCTAAAATGTCCGATACATTCCCGAATGGGTACAGATGTGGACTCTGTGTAAAACTGGGGAGATTATGGAAAGCGCTATCATGGTCGAAAAATCATTGCTGATGACATCGTGGATGATGGAAAGGATCAATGCTGTCCATAAACAGCTGTTAGCTGCTGAATAAAAAAGCAGCGTTACAGAATGGACAATTTACAAGTAAATATTAGACGTTTCACAGCATTTTGACAATATCATGCACCCCGTTCCTTACCAACGAATCGTGATCTACACCATTACACAACATCCGGGAACTTGAACTGTTTTACACGTTAAGCTGCGTGCGTGTCTCCAAGGAAGTTCCGTCAAACTCTGTGCCTACTTTCAGAACAATTCAAGCTGTGCCGCAGCGTTACGGACCTCATGACTTCTCTCCAGTCTTGCAATGTCCAGTCAGTGTGTTTGTAAAGGCACTGTAGATACCATTCGCGGTTCTTCACAAAAATCAATTGCTTCATAGCCATGCAACTGTCAGTACCAATACTATTCAATTCCTTGCACATAGTTTCCTGAGGTACGTGCCAGAATTCCGTCATCGTACGTTTTGGTCAATTTAAGCACACAGGATGTATTGTTGTCCGAACAAGCGTTATCAGAACACAGCGATCTAGTTCCACACAGATTGTTGTCTCGCCATACTAACGCCTCTTAGAAAAGCAACGTGGGTTATTTCCCAGTTTTTTATGACCCAGGATATCTCACCTATTGAGAAACAAGTGGCTCTGTATTCAAAATCTTAAGAATCCTTTGTTTTTCCCATTGCGATCAACACAACTGACACTTACTGACGAGGAGCAGACTTGAATTTTCGGTTAGATAACGTAACAACATATTTTAAATACGCCCTGTGTTAGTGACGTATACGTTCATCTCCATAAAGGTTTTTAATTCAGCGACCGGAGTGTGCATCTGTAGATGAGTTGAACGTCACGCCTTTCATAATTTATGCATCAGACGCACATTTCAGTTATGAAAACACTGAAATAATATTTTTGTATTTCCGTATTCCGTATACGAATTATGTCTAAATTTTATGAAATAATACGTCAAGTTTTATATTCTACAATATTTCATTCAACGGCTGCGTGATATACATGAAGCTATAAGCACAAAGTGCCCTAAAATATTATTAAGAAGACTGCTTTGGAATAAACAAAGGCATCGCTCCTTCCACGCCTGTCAACCCTTAGCAGCAGAAAAATTGTTATCTCACCATTACTGGGATCGTACACCAGATCTCTAGATACCTAGGCAAGTGCGTTTGGCTTACGCTACGGTGGCCAACAATAAACTGTGCTATGTGGCTTTATCTGTCAGCTTCTGACAGCACAAATCCGTAGAATGGGCTCCGGATTTTCACTGTTGTTCTCGCACTTTGGATTTAATTGCTATAATTAATATATAGCTTGTGCCGTTAAGCCCCACCAGATGGAGTCGTCTAAGTTGCTGAGCCAGTCCTACCGACCTGTGATGTCAGAAGCTAAAATGTAAACACACTTGCGCCGTTCATTTTCGACCACCGTAGCGTAAGGCGAACTCACTCTGCTACCTATCGAGATATCTGGGTTACGATCCCAGCGGTGACTGGATAACAATTTTTCGGTTGCTAAGTGTTGATGAACACGGAAAGACAGATGTCTTTTTCTATTTATTGACTGTATTTCGAATATTTGACTGCTTTAGAAGTTGGTAATAGACTAATCATTACAACGTTGTCTTTATCAGTTGATTCCAGAGAATATGTAGTTTCAGAAAAGTCTTTCTAGAGAAATACCTAATGAGTGATAAGATTGCTGATCAAAAGAGGTAAAGTTTTATTCTTTCTGAAAGAGTTGCATAGAATGCTGTTTGTGTTAAAACTGTATTTTTCTTAATTAAGAAACATCTCTACAAACACATACAAAAGCTACCGAAACCCCACACATCGGAATAACGTCTGTTGAAATGAACTTCCTGTATTTCTCTTGTATAAACAAAATTATATTATATGTACAATCAAAATTTGGGGTACAGTTTCATTTAAATAAATTTATGTGCGTTTTATTCCAGCAGTAATTCGAAATTGAACACCTACATTGTAAACATCTCGAAACCAAAACTACGGTACTTTATAAACTATTATGAGATAACAATAAAATGAAATCATTTCAAATTATATCTGTCAGATATTTTCGAGAATAAAATGTTTACGAAAATCTTTAATTTCGATACAATCATGTGAAATGGCTCCTTATTAAAATTTCTAGTTAACGCAATATCCCAACATTCCACACTACTTAGCTATCAATCCCACGGAGGGTAAGCAACATCTTGAAGTAGAAACTTTAAATTATTTTCCATATAAATGACTGATTGAATTATTTATTTCGCTACTTGGATAAAACTTTTAACAAGAAGTCGGTTTATGTTGATTTTCAATGTATTACATGATTGATTTTCACTTTCTTGTATTAATGGACCCAATTAAAATGGTACCTACATTTACGGCTTCAAAGTTAATGAAAATAACAGTTTTAAATGTTTCTATATCTTCTGCGTATGCTCGTGTTGCCAGAAATATTTACATGAAATCAGTAGAGTCGGACTCAAAAAATTAGTAGATCAGACGCTTTTGCTTGAAATATGCACCACCAAAAAAATGTTATGTAGTGCTGCACGTAATTGCATTCGAAGGGATACGTAAATCAACTGGGGTGTAAAATATTACCAGTACTGTAAGAGCTATGAATAAACACCCGAATGAAAATTCAAATCAATACAATCCTGAGTCGCTTCTTTTAAGGTAATACTGATTATCAGTTTTATAAAATAATGCGCATCATTAAAACAAATGTTTGTCCACTAAATAAGGATAAAATTTAAATTTTAACGTTGCCACAATGGTAACGGTCCGACTTGTACTCTTCCTAGAAACAAAGAGTTATCTACTTAAGCTTCCTGCTGAATGATACTTAGTTGTTACCAGAGTACATGAAATAAGTGCTATACTTTAAAATAGAAAATTGACCCAAATTTTGGAGAGCACAGTTTTTCCATTGGGTTTTTAAAAGAATACTGTTAAGAATATTTGTATACAGAATAATTTGGTATCCAAAACAAACATTTTTCATGACTGACAGTAAAAATTTGAAACAAAATATAGGTGTGAAGTGCTGAATGGTAGTTTCATTTATTCAGACCAGTTCTGAGGTGAGTCCAGTAAAAAAAGGCAAACCGATTCTTTCGATTTGATTCACTAGGAAGATTGGTTAGGATCGATTCCCTCATTTTAGTCGTTCTGTTCTTCCCTATCAGATAACGATATGTGTTCAGTTAATAGATCGGATCGTTTCCGTCAGTGATTCTTCCGGTTCAGAGAAATCCTTGCATCTAGAGTACCGGTTCTGAGACGAATCCTTTCATTTCTTGAAGTTTCCGATTCTGAACGATAATATTTAAGTTTTTGTTTTGTTTTGTTCTTTGGTTTCTTTATAGGTTCGTTTGCGTAATTTATCGCGTTTGTGCACTTTTAAAAAAGGTAAGATTTTCTAACTATAACAGGAAACTTATTAAGTCACCATGGTGAAATTTGGATGTCTGGTAAGAAGCAATTCTGACCGATTCATTCAGAGAATCTGCTCTTTTGCGGATTCGTTTCTTTTCAGAAAACATTCGTTCGCCAATGACTCAGTTTGCTGATTCATTCTTTTCGAACGAATCGTTAGCAAGCGACACATCTCTGAGTTGTGTCTGTTGAACCAGGAATTGATCTTGCAATGCCTTGATTGTGTGCATGTTCTTTGAACAGAAAAAAGCCAGTCGTTTACGGAAATCTATCAGCACATTTGACTCAAAATCAGCGGATTAACTGAAAAATCAGTATGATTTTAACACTGGTGTATTTTTCTACTTTAAAGTGAGATTTATTTGATCAATACCAGAAGACCATAGTAAATGTATGCCTATATTATATTTGGTAGCAATGGGTGGAAAATGGAAAAGTTCTAATCATACAGAGCATTATTTCGACGATTTTCGTCTGATATGATATTGTGACATATTTTACAATAAAACCAATGACTATGCAGTTTACTTAAGAAATTCATTTCTTTTAAATTTCGTTTTAACGTCAAGGAAGATTATAAATTATTTTCTTAAAATAACGTCGAACAGTGTTCTTCTGAAATAAAGCTGAAAAGCACTATCTTAGTTTTCATGTAACCTTGACGAAACTTCGTGTTTGTGGATTTTTTGAATGGCCTATCCTTTTCTACACGATCGGTTTACAAAATAACTAGAACACATGTTCCAATACGTTGTCCAAAAAATGCACTCCACTATATTTGTTTCTTCTGAAGTCATGTTCATGTGACAGATTGCTTGTAAATCAAAGCCTAAACTGTGGAATAAATGCATGCTTCTTATGTCTTCTTAACGAAATAAGTTAAACTTAATGCGAGAAATTCTAACATAATTTTTATTTCACTTTTAAGACATTCTTTTCGAAAGGAGAATTCACCATGACCTCGTTTTCCCTGAGATTTGACATATGAAATCATGTCAAACTTTATTCCTAAATAATATACCACTTCTTTTGACGTTATTTCGTTTTCCGATTTTCTTCCCCAAGTGCACATTCCACGATCGGCCGTTATTGATAATTGGCGATCGTAGTTTCAAATTGGTGTTTAAATAAATTTGAAAAATATGAGAGTTCAAAACTTTTTCACACATAAGCAGCGCTTGGGCTAAAAATTTCACAGAAAAACCTAACACGGGAAACGTCGGGGAACTGTGTTTTTCACATGTGTGCATGTGATTAAGGGCCTTCGGGCTCCACCAAATCTCCTTTATGGAAGTAAAATTAGCTTCACTGTTTCCCCTACCTGGGAATAAATGTGAGGATTAGGAGAGCCCAGGATAAGGGTGCAAATAAATTTTTGACGATGAGTGTATTTACAGAAATTAACAAAAAGAAAATTGCCCTAAGATATTCTACCAACGATTTTGGAAACAAACGGGCAGTCCACGCGCCTATGTGATCGAACGATGTTTCAGATATCTATTATCCTATTGCTCCCAGATCTACTGGAAAGACGAATAGCAAAAGCATGTGATTTTCCCTTTCATAGCAGTTTCAAACGAACCAAAGACACCCGGACTTTTGTTAAAGCATCGGAGACGTATACAGATATTAACACAGAATATTTACCTACAATAGAATTTCCAAAACGACCCTGCCACAAGGGTGCTTTGCTATCTTAACTGAACTGAAAACCACTGACATAAATTGTATTTCCAGAACAACGGGTATTTTTCTCAAGAGAAAAGGAAATTTGTAGAACATCACTTCAATCAATTGCCTCTCTCAACGTTGTTCTTAGGAACACGTTGACCAACAGAAATAATATTCTGTGAATGAAAAAACTTTTATCTAATAGGAGATTTTATAAGTAATACAAAACAGATGTTGTACTTAGTATAAATATTCTGATAAAAACATAAAATCGCGAAATTCAATAACAGCTACTGCAGGTATATGGCAAAGCTAAAATGGCATCCTATGAAATTTATGCACGGTTGGCAGTTGTTTTCCCAAGATTTTACCCTTTCTTTGGGTATGTTCTAAGAATATCTGAAGAGAAAACTCGTTATATCAAAATTTGTATATGACTTATAATCAGGGTTTGTAGTTACTTTATAATTATGCGTAAAATATCTACTCCCGAAATAGTGCCGGGCGTGTCATTCCAGCAGGTTTGTGAATACCTTTTTTATGAGATATAAATGACGGTGTAGCTGTTTTATACATCTGATTCTTAACGTGGCTCCAACTGTGAGTTGCGCGATGAGGTGTAGCCCTGCGCATGTGCAGGGATAATATTTATAATCATACCGTCCATCAAACAAAATAATTAAGATATTCTTTGATTCTTTTCGAGAGAGCTCAAGGCAGTAATATTAAAATTTTCAAAGTGATTGCGTCTGTTTTGGTCAACAAATTGGTTTATCCGTGAGTTGGAAAAAATCAGTGCATCGTGTGATTATCATTGCTTGTTAGTGTTGCCTTCATTGCTTTATGAATCCTTTAAAACTGCAATTCTTTTTTGCCCTCAATACGAACCGGTTCCAAGTGATTTACCACATCCCTCCAGTTGGTAACGATGACAACGTCAATGTTCTACAACAGGATTCGTGCTCGTGCTGATATACGATACTCCGATTGGCAAATAAAATTCCAACGCGCAAGTTCATAATTTTAGTCTTATGAATGAAATGAAAATGTTTCAGCTGTATTCGGTAAATTTACTGTAAAACGCTTATACAGGATTTAGTTACCTACGTCATAGTATATATTAATTAAAACACGACGTGTCTTTTTTGTAACATGACCGCTATCAAAATGAAAAGAAATGGGTAAGATTGTCCTTTAACTGCTTATAGCAGACAATCATGGATAGTTTCCCGTATTCACAAAGTGCAACCTTTCCATGGATCGACCTCATAACTTCCATTCATAAATTTCCTGCCCAGGTGGCGCAGTGGTCTACGCGATGGCGTGTGATCATTGGCCCGAAAAAGGATACGGGTTTGAATGCCAGTGAGGCATGGATGTTGTGTTTTTCTTACGGAACTTGTGAGTGTTTGTGTTGTGTTTGTCTTACGGTAAGGGAAGAGAGACTTCCGTTTAGCCAGTGACCTAAATTAGAAACGGGATAATGCTTATAAACCACTGAGTTGCTAACGGTGGTCGTTAATCCTTTAATCAAAACCAAAATAATAAAATTTATCTTTAAATATCAACTTCTACGATTGTACGCAATTTTGTAACGTTTAATGAGTTGCATTTCAGCTTGTCCGACAAGTTACAAAATTTAATTACTTCTTTTTCTGACTCTCTTGTGGAATAATCACAGCCATGACTGTAACAGAAAAAACTTTCAAGACCTAAGAAGTGACTATGACACAGTATATTAATTAAACAAATTATATGTTGAATTACCTCTTAAAAAGCAGCAGAAAATTAATTCGATATGGGATGGCTAGTAAATTTAAAGACACGCGCAGGGTGTATTTAGATTGTGCCGTAAGAGACTAAAATCAAGTTACAGGTTTACTCTTTGCTCAGTGTCCTTGGGTTTCCTAAATGCAATACCTGGAAGGTTAAGTTTGAAGTCACCGTCTGAATTGCCAAACCGCAAAATGGAATGATTTCAAAGCAAAAAACTGTTTGAAGAAGTATAAGCACTTGAGCTGTCATAATCATTAGGAAACCGATACCTAATATTATGTACACTATTACGGATCAATGAAAATATCTTACAGACCTCCTATTCGTTTGTTGAATTATTTTGTGTCGTTATCTACCATATAGCTGTAACAATAACCAAAAGAGTGAAGGTGAAATTTATGATCTATGTCACATTATTATATCTGTTAAATTCTCATAAAAGGAATATTTCAGTATATAATTGCTTAAAATTTTTATATATATATGAATTGCAAATTTCTTAAATTTAACTTTCCATCTTCGAAAAGATGAACAACCTTAGCTGGTCATATTTTGATAATGCTCTCACACGAGCAACTTTTAAATCCACTGGATCTAGCCCGTGGGAATTTGCTGCATCTTCTGAAGGATAACAAAGTTCCTTGTATTACAACATGGACACTTCGATTTCGCTTTTACCTCAAACTATTTAAATCAGTAACATACTTGGAACCTCAAAATGATGAAATTTAAGCAAAATGGTTTTAATTACATTTTGTTATTTAATTGAAACCTAAATATTATTTCGAGTATTTCCAAAATATGATACAGAGGGAAAACCTCACTGCTTTGTGAAAGCGTACGAAATTGCCCCAACTACGAACACCATTTAATTATTTTTTTGCATTCAAAGGTTCTGCGACTAAACAAATTAAAACATATACTTGCTAGGCACTGGTTTTCATATATATCCCGCTGGTGAGATTGTGTTATACTGTAATTACTCCTGAATAGAATAAATCAATATACACTGACGGAAACAAAAAATCCCAACAATACGAAAAAATAGTTGTCGAGGATTGAAATGACAGCAATACATTTGTATATGTAACATATTTAATCGATTCAGGTTTCAAGATTACAGTTTATTGTAAGCGCGAGAAGAGCCATTTTAAATGTGAAATGCTGGTACATTAATAACCGGTGTAACCGCCAGAATGTTGAATGCAAGCACGCAAACCTTCATGCATTCTGTCGTACAGGTGCTGGATGTCAGTTTGTGGGATGGAGTTTTATGCCTGTCGCACTTGGTCGGTCAATACAGGGACGGTTAATGCTGGTGGGGGTGACGCTGGAGTTGTCGTCCAATGATGTCCCATACGTGCTTTAATGGTGAAAAATCTATTGATCTAGCAGGCCACGGCAACATGACGACACTCTGTAGAACATGTTGGGTTACAACAGCGGTATGCGGGTGAGAGTTATCCTGTTGGAAAACACCCCTGGAATGCTGTTCATGAATGGCAGCACAACAGGTTGGATCACCAGACCGACGTACAACTGTGCCGTCAGGGTTCGTGGGATAACCACGAGAGTGCTCCTGCTGTCATAGGAAATTGCTCCCCAGACCATAACTCCAGGCGTAGGTCCAGTGTGTCTCGTCAGCAGACAGGTTGGTTGCTGGCGCTCAGCTGGCCTCCTTCTAACCAACACATGGCCGTCACTGGCACCCACGCAGAATCGGCTTTCATCAGAAAACACAACAGATATCCACTCCGTCCTCGAATGAGCTCTAGCTTGACACCACTGACGTCGCAAACGCCAGTGGTTTGGAGTAAGTGGAATGCACGCAACAGGGCGTCTAGCTCGGAGCTGTCCTTCAAGTAAATGATTTGTAACAGTTCGTTGTGTCACTGTGGTGGCAACTGCAGCTCGAATTGCTGCCGCAGTTTCAGTACGATGCTACACGGCCATACGCCGTACAAGGCGGTCTTCCCTCTCAGTAGTGCCACGTGACCGGCCGGAACCCGGTCTTCTTCAGGCAGTACCTTGCCTTGACCACCGCTGCCCACAATCATGTACAGTGGCTACATTCCTGCCAAGTCGTTCTGTAATATTGCGGAAAGAAAATCCACCTTCTCGTAGCCCTATTACACGACCTCGTTCAAACTCCGTGAGCTGTTGATAATGGCTTCTTCGTCTTCTTAAAGGTATTCTTGACTAACATCAACACACTACGTCGAATCTCAACGATAACTAACGCTCACGAACTTTACAGAGCGTATTTACAGCAAACCTGCTTTGCATGTTCCGAGGGGCGCTACTAGCGCCACACGTATGCACCGAGCGCGAAATTTGCATAGACGTCATCTTACAGATGTACTCTCACCGCCTACCAACTGTCGTTTATCTAACACAACCCCTTCTTGGTGTTGGGATTTTTTTCCGTCAGTGTAGATAGACAAATCTATTCCATAAAAACACTATTAAACCACTACACATAATGTTATAAAAATAGTGAAAGCTGATTTTCGTAAATGCGTAAAAATTTACAAAATTTCCAGGAAAAGTAATATCAATCACTAATACAGTTATCAAATTTAGAAAACATTTTTCCGTGGTTTAAAATCTCAGATGCAATATTTAGTTATCTTGAAAATGATTAGCCGAGCACATAGTCGGATTGGGATGGACTCTGTTATCATGGTATCTTGCTACATTTTTTTAAGTTATCTGAAGACGTTGGAATCTCGAGAGGGACTCAGATCATCAGACATCACACGACAAAACAATGTGAGTTTCATTCAATTACAATTGAAACCTGTGATACAATTAATAGCACCAGATGAATTTCAATTTGCTTTGTTCGTCAATTATCATTTTCAGCTCTACCCCATCAGATATCTAAGAAGAAAATGTACAACACATTATTTATAACCTCATGTCCACCCCTTCATCCAAGATGCCTTTGATGTGTAAATAACAAACTGTTTGGTCTGGCGCAATTTTCCTTTCCTTTTAAATCTGACTGTGCATTGTCGTTTGGTAAACTAATCTCTATTTGCATTAAACAGTAGTGGAAAATTTATTAGTGAAGTTCTTTTAAATAATATTTGAAATTTTTCCGCAAGTGGGAATTTCAGGAAACCAATATTTAGTGAAGATGTTTGAATGCTCTTTTCCTCAGAATAAAATAAGCTCCTGAATTTCTTTCTTTCTTAACATTGTTTCATGAATAGAGATGATCCGAAGAAGTTTCTTCACTGGATTTTTTGTTTCGGGGTTTAACGAACTTAGTGAGAAACTCGACATGTTGTTAGCAGTTCGCCATCCGGAATTCAGGGTCACTTGCCCCAGTGAAGAAAGGGAGGCAATGCAGTGATAAAAATGCGCAATCCATGGCTCACCGGGATTCAGACACAGGCCCGTCTCGGACGAATGGTCCGTAGTCAGCGCTTAACCATTGCGCCCAGGAACGTCTTCTTAGTTCTGTCAGATCACCTTGTGCGTTCCAATTCTAAAGTTTTCTGATATCGCTACAGAAGGTAAAGAATATGTTAACATTTTAATTTGACAGAGAAGTTTAAATAAAACGCCTGTTGTAAATATGACCTCGATTTCGAGGGACTGCAACCAGCGTTTTACCAAGATAAGAAAGGACCCAGACTCGGTGGCCGCCAAAAGTAAATGTGTTATATATTGTGTTCCTTTAATATGTAACAAACCGAATGTGGAAAATCTCATATACATAGGATCTACACTTCGTAATTTTAACGTGAGAATATAGGAACATAAATACAATGTCAGATGCCGCCCTTCAGCCACCGCTTGCTTCCGATTATTGGAACGCGGCACCCATAAACTACCTTTGAAAACGTACAATTTTTTTTTAAATTAAAAAGTTAATCTCCTTGCTGAAAGCGATTTTATTTATCATTATCATGACAAATGCTGCAATGATGACCTACCAGTTTCTATATCTTTGGCTTGGCGACGACTCATTGAAGTTCCAGGAGAAATATGCTAACTACCCACCCACCCTCGTCCCCCACTTCACTCGCTGGCTAGGGTGACTAGAACTTTAGAAAATGTTTGTCAATCACAGTGTGCATGCGCAATATTAATACGCATATGTCATAGTTATCTACCTTTAGTATAAAACTCCCTAGTACCCAACGACCATCTGCATGGTTCTAACTGCTGATGGGTGGAAGAACCACCCGAAAGATTTTGTGCGCCTTTTTAATGATCTGGTTTTAAAGTACTAGCAATCATGCCCGTTATCGGAACGGTGAAATTGTAAAATCATTTTTGAACACACATTTAAAGAGAAAGGAAAAGTAATTAAGAGAAAGAAAAGTTCTTTAAATCCGTAACTGTTTTACGATTTAGAATAGCGTCGTGACGTCAATGCAACTGTCTTACGATAAGAACTGCGTCATGACGTCAAATGTTCTGACGTCGGTCCGACGTAAAACGTAGCAGGATTTGGCACCACTTAATTTTAAATCAAAATTTGAAATTTTCAAAGCATTTCAATAATTCTGACAAAATTATCTTTAAACCTATCAGCATTTCGAAACAGTAAATCTAAGACAACCTTTTGAATATTTTGGTTTCTAGACTTTTTCCTAGGTATAGAAACAGTAAAAAAATTCAAGCAGGCAATGTTCCAAAGCGCTATTTTGTTTGTTTTCGTGCATTTCCATTTAACCAGGATTAAGGCATATCAGCATGCCAATTTTTAGATCTGTAGGCCATTTAGAAGTGGTCTAACAATTCGCGAAAGGTTCAAGCAGAAAAATTTTCAAAGACTTTTTTTTTCTTTTTTTGGTTTTCGGACTTTTCTAGGTATCTGGAACTTAGACCTATCAGCATGCTAATTTTTAGATCCCTAGATTATTCAGAAGTGGCCAAACAATTTCCTAAAAATTCAAGCAGACACTGTTCCGAAGCCGCCATTTTGATTGTTTTTGTTTTTTTACTTTTCTATGCTCTAGGTCATTTAGATGTGGTCGAACATACTCGCACGTTCCCTCTTTCCTTTTCATATACGAGGCGAAAGCTATATTTTCATAGGTATCCACGTATGCCGGTGAAAACCCCAGTGAGAAGAGAGCGCTAAATATAGCTGCGTTACCATGACAGCAGGTCACGGTACTAGAACTTTCCTGTATGGTTACGGCTGAAGATAGAGGGATACGTTCCTTCATTTCCTTTCCGTCATTACAAAATGCTTAAAAATAAAAAAATGATTTTTTAAATTATTTCAAAGAAAGGATGATAGTCGTTAATTTATGCTGCAAAATTTGCAACGCGTTGTGATCTATAGTTTGCCACATATGTGTTTTCTAAAATGGATTCCATAGCAAAATAGAGAATTTTGTAAAATTTAAAATTGAACTTCTCGTAAACTAAATCGAAATTAAAAAAAAAAAGGTTACGAGGTGCAAAAATTCTGATATGGTCCTACATGCCTACAAAGTTCCGTGGTTCTGTTGCTGTGTGTCCGGAACGCGAACTGATAGTACTTTTTTCTTACCTTAATTTGGAAATGCAATAGTTCTGGAAGTACCACCAGAATAGAAACACAGCTCATTTTAGTGTCTTCTCCGAATGTACAAATGATGTAAATTTCAAATTTTTGTGTTTAATACGTTTTGCGCTGCGAGCTAGGAAATCTTGAGTCTCACAAAATTTCTACAACAGCGGCGGCGGCTCCAGCGGTAGTTACTTTTTTAGAATATAGAGATTAAATCATAACGTTGCAATAAGGTAAGTTGATTTGCACAGATCTTTAGTAAAAAACATTCTATAACTATCAACTATACTGTCATTTGATCTTATGGATTATTAAAAAATGTGTGAAAAATTATTTAAAATTCTAAATATAATTTTTCACATTGAAAGTTTTCTCTTGATATATTATTCAAACAATAGTTTTTTTAAATAAAATAAAGCAAAATAATTTTTCACAACAAAATGAATTGACTGATTTACGTTCGTACTCCCAGGTGTGCGAAGCAACTGTAAAGGAAAGAAAACGGACCAGTATTTTAAAGTGGTTATTTATAAAAATATCTATTTACTGGTAATAATTTTCCGAGTTCGGAAATATCCTTTGAGTAGACAGCATTGCTATAAACAGGAGGTTATGTAGCTTTTATGTACGAATAACTACAAAACACTGACATGTGTAAATATCATTTTAAAAAAATACCTGATTTTTTTTTTTTCGGAATTTTGTGCGAGAATTCACGTAAGTAAAATTCTTATCGGCGCATTACAGATTCGCAACGGAAGGGCCACTTCAATATAGCTGAACAAGAAATAGTATACCGCACAACAGAGTATCCCACGATAGCCCAGATTCTCTGCAAATACATATAATGTATACGCGCCGTTATCCAAAGTGGCCACCCAAGTAAACAACGCAAAATTAAACATTCGGTGATATAATTAAAGTACAAAAAACTGTAAAGCTAAAAAAAAATTCTTTCATTTTACAAACAGTTTAAAAATGGGTTTCTCTGGCACTCTTTAAGCACCACTTAAGACAGATAAGTGAAACTTATATCCCTTGTTAGGTTATGCCATATCCTTTATAAGACCAATTTAAAATACTTTTTTTAGAATACTCACTTCTTTGATGGATCAAGATTTATACTGCTTTATGGACTTCGGTACGCAAGGCGGTAGGCTAAGAACTGAACGTTCAACCTACCATGACCTATTTCGGGCACGAATAAGGCAGTGGGGCAATGTCCTGGTCGATGATTTTCTTTGGCACCATCGATTTCCTGTTAAATATGCATTACTTCCTGAACGACATTACGTCCCAGTACACAATTAGCCGCCAGATTTATACATTCCAAGAGAAAGACAATGTTAAGAACTACTTGTTGTGAGACAGGCTGAACAACTCTTCCAGTAAAGTTAAGGTACAATAGCAGCAACACAGATATTTATGTATTGTTTCGGCAGAAAAAGTAAATAAGCATTTTCGAATCACCACAGCATAGTAAAGATGTCATGTAAGAAAGCTGACACCAGTTCTGGTTTAAGAGCTCGCCAAATAACAGAGCCAAATGTATCGCCCATTACACCACCAGCTAACTTTTGAGGATTCATACATCAAACTTCTAAGATGCTTTTTTATGATTGAAGGTTTAACGACCACGATGAGCAACTCAATGAGCTATAAGCAGTCGCCCGTCCCTAATTTAGGGTCACTGGTTCTGGGAAAGGGGGAGAGCCAGTGCCGTAAGACAAACTCAACATCCATGCCTCACCGGGATTCGAACCCGGACCCCTCACGAACGAATGATAAGAGGCCATCGCTTAGAGCACTGCGCCAACGGGGCGGCATAAACCACTTTGAGATGCGCGACTTTGTTGGCACGAAAGGTATCCAAGAGATAATCAATTTCCCGCCAAATGTTCACCAGCATTTGCGAAGTTGCTATTGTTATCGCAGCACAAATTCTGGTCTTCAGGTCATCTAGGAAGGTCACAAATGTCTGGTTAACGTTGATTTTCACGAATCTGCAAGAACGAAAACCAGTGTTGTAATATCTGGTTGCGCGCATACGTAATCGGTCCACCACGCCCAACACATAATCCAGGAAAAGGCAAATAAAGAAATTATCCGACAATAATAGCCCAACGCGGCTGCGCGCCATCGTCCTGGAAAACCACATTGAGATGCCAATCTTCCAACTGATTCAACAGATAAAGCTGCAGCGTGTCCAGATAGAACAACGCTGTCACTATTAATTTCACAAAGAGAGGGTGCTTAAACACTTCCGAACATGAGAAATCGCACCAGACGTTCACCTTTTGACTATCTCATTCGACTTCTCGAACGGCGTGAGGGTTTGTGGAGCTCCATGGTCTGCAATTATGTCGGTGTACCGTCTCTGAGAGGAAAATCGTTTGCTGCATCACTAAATATCAATGTCCGCAGGTAATGTTCATCAGCTTCGACTTTGGACAGAATGTCTAAGGCATATTGGAAAGTGCGGGATTTATTGTTAGGCTGCAATGTCTGTACAATCTGCAGTATTTACAGACGGCGTTGTAGGCGGTTATGCAGAACCCTCCAAAAAGTCGTTTGTTGCATACCTAAATGGAACGCATCTCGTCTCGTTGAATACTGAGGGCTTCGAATAAAGGCTTCCTGGGCGCGATTAACATCGTCCTGCGATGCGCTAGGTTTTCCCGTTCCTATTTGAAGCTACACACTACCCAGTCTTTTGAAACTGGTTTAAGCAACGTCGAATAGCATTATCGGAAGGTGGAGCTCTGCCGTACTGTGTTCTGTAACGACGTTGCGTTGTGATAACTGACTTTGTTGCGAAGAACCAGAAGTACACACATTGCTTTTTATTGCACAGTCTCCATTTTGAAGTATAACGTCAAGTTAGGGGCATGCCACATAAATCTTTCCGTGGTAAACTTGTTTATGCTGTAGGCAGTTTTTTTTTTTTTTGGTAGGTTAGGGGGTGACCATGCCAGCCCACGGAAATCCTGATATTTATGATGAGTCACGTTGTATATTGAAAAATTATTAGGATTTTTCAATTAGAATTAACAAAGTGAATATATGTTTTGTGAAAAAATTGAAAATGACATTATTACGTGTACTAACTGAGACATAATTCATTCTGTTAAATCTGTCGGACAATCCAACTAATAAAAGATATGAGATATAACGTCGATATTACTGGACCTCAGAATTCATAACGTTTCAGGATGATTACGATACTTCACACTAACAACATTATTTAGCTGTTCTCAACCTTATTCCACACACAACGTTTTAAAACAAAATAGACGACATAGCTTATTTGAAAACAATGGATGTAGTTTACATTTAACGACAAACGTCAATTACAAATTAATTTGTAAATCTACATTTTGTACCTCCAGAAGGGTTACTGGTTTTAAGCTCGCCCTCATATTTTTATTTCAGGAATTTGATCTTAAAAACTCGACATATACAGATAAACGTGTATATATTTTTTCTGAAATTGTGTGTTCATTTGCAGCGAACTTAAAATTTTAAGAAGCTGTCAGTTTTATTTTCATAAAATAAATTATATATAAAATTTAATAAATGAGGGTTCAGACTCTCTACTGTGTAGATAACTTGTTTGAAAACGCCTTTAAACAGGCCTAACTTTAAGGAAACGTAATTTTGTTATTTATGTTTTGTATATGTATGTGTTGTTTCGTTTTCAACTGCAATTGTTACCTGCAAATACCATGAATACGAGGAGCTCATATTGTTTACTGCAATTCACATCTGTCAACTGGTAACCATTCTCAGCCAGAAAATTCGTAACAGCCACTCCCAATGTGCATAGAAGCTCTTGTGACGTCGTGTTTACCATGCAAAGAGAAATACTTTATTTTTTATGCAGTATTTATTTACAAAATTTTATTCTTATCCACAACGCAGTGAAATTAGGGTTGAAAGGTTTGCGTTAGGAACAATGATACGTTCTATCGAAAACACTGAGCCGCCTCTGTAGCCGAGTGGTCTAATGAACTAGCTGTAAATTATCCCTTTGTTATAATCTCATGTTCGACTCTTAGAAGTAGCACGGATGACATTCTTGCCCTACGTCTTTTCCTCCTGCCAAGCTTCCCTTTGAACAATGGACGGAATTAGATATTGAGGGATACTCATAATTACTCTCGAGGTTTCAGTGGCATATAATCAGAAAACCGGAAACAACAAACTAAAACCAGAAACAGAACATGACAGATGACAACTCAAATGTTTATTATCTGTAAAATCGATACATGAGATTGCTAAACCACTTTGACATACGCGTTTTTCGTGATACGTAAGATATACAAGCGATAACCAACTTCTCGCCAAGTGTACGCCAACATTTGCGGCGTTATTATTGCTTTCGCAGCACCAATCCGGACAGTCTGACAAGAAACCATTAAAATCTTTGACGACGATGCACTGGTGTTAAGGGCAGTTATCGTAAAGTTCTGCGTGCGTGTCTACGTCATACAGCCATCTTCCAAGGTTGCTTACACTTACCGGACGATGCAGAAAGGGTACCACTGCACGCTGAATATTCGCAATCGTTGCTGATGGGTCACTCCGTGCACGTTGGACAACCCGTCGTTCCTTTCTCTCCGTGGTTCGTCTAGGTCTCCCCAAACCCTTCCTGTCACTGTTGAGTGCCTTGCATGTTCAATCCACTACTGCCAACAGCGTGCATTGGTGATATCCGGATGACCGATTTGGCGCGCAATGCGGCGTTAAGATTCTCCCGCTTCTCTGAGCCAGATGATGCGGTCCCTTTCCAACTCGACCAACTGATCGAATTGCTACCGAAATTCTGTTCGTGGCATACTTCACTCACAACAGCACGAGTCAGCATGGCGAGCACGCGCTACGGGACGACCTTATACAGCCGATCAGGCACAGATCTACGAATCCTCCTTACTTGCGTCACATGTGCGACCGAGTGTGATACTTTAATCATTTGCATGTCTAAAGGTGTAAGACCTACCCACCCAGATCCATTACTGTCGACTGCTTCTTTCTGGGTGCAACTGTTTTTTGACGATGAGTATGTGTCCTTTGATGTTTTTCAGTTCCCTTAAGCACGACACACTTTTTTCGGAAGGGAAGCAAAACATTAGAACAGAATCGCAGGAAAAATTATGGTCCCCATTATTTTCAAAAGAATCCCGCAGATTACGTGAGAAACGAATCGGAATTCTTGCTTTGGTAACGAACAACAGATATTTTGATATCGCTCGCTGCGAATATTACTTACGAAACGATTTTATTCCGAAAAGTATGCGCATGCGTAAATTAAAAAACAATTGCATATTCTTTTTTTTTCACTTTGGCAGACGTTCGAGCCCTTGCCGCGACATATTCTGTTTGCTTTCAGTGGTTCAACAATTTGGAAGTTCTTTTATTATTTGATTAATATTTCAGAAATGTCATTTAACCAAATCTTAATCAACATTGTGCAAATAATTCCAATTTTGTACGACATTCGTCATAAACACTTTTAAAAAGGCGTGATGAAACAAATGTGTTAGTTGAAATATCAGTGAATCTGCTAACCTTCTGAGCATTATGGTCTTCTCATTTAGTTAAAATATATTCAATTTCAAAAAATCCATCCGCAAGAACCACAATCCCATATTTTACCACATTTCCCTTTCGCATCCCATCTCCAAATTCGGCACAGATAATAAGTGGTAGTATATACTCGACATGCATTTTGAAAAAATAAAAACCCGGTTTGGAGAAAACGATTTCAAAATATTAATTACAACGGTTGAAATTTTTCCCTAATATAATGAGGTAACATCTTATACACTGCAGTGCAAAAATTAAGGTCGAGACGGTTTTTCGAATGTAACGTCGTGCAGAAGTGCTCCACATCGACTGAAGTCGTACCAAAAGATCCCCAAGATGTAATGATATAGGACAAGTGAGCAAAACCGTCCATACAAGGAATCCAAAGGATACAAAGGCACTTTATTCCAAAGGTAGCTTCGAGCACAACTGGGCAGAAGACAGAAATGTCCGTGTGACAGGCGGCTGCCGAGAAAAATCCAGTCTTTAGTAGGGGATAAGATCACCCCTGACTGCGTTGCAGGATTTACGTCTGTCAATGCTGAGGATGAGTTTGTCATGGAGCAGTTAAGGCATCGCGGCCCATTCCTCTTGTAGCGCCAATCGCAGCTGCGGAATCGTTCCTGGCGGCTGATGACGTGCTGCCAAGCATCTCACGCGAATGTTTCACGCATGTTCGATTGGATTTAGGTCCGGGGACCTTGCGGGCCAATCCATTCGTTCAATATATTTACTTTCCAACAGCTCTGCGACAGCCACTGTACGATGAGGTGTAGCGTTGTCGTCCATGAAGAGGAACTCAGGACCCACAGCACCTCTAAACAGACGCACGTGAGGCAAGAGAACATCTGTACAATAGCGGACACCAGTGACTGAAACACCTTGGAAGATGTGGAGGTCAGTACGGCTACCAAGCATGATACCGCCCCAGTTCCCTGCTCTGTACAGATGTGTATACGTCCAGAATCGCTCGTCAGACTAAATCGGCTTTCATCTGTATAGAGAACTCGACCCCCTTGCTGATGTGTCCAGTTCTTGTGTTCCTGGCACCACAGAAACCGCCGTCTCTGATGAGCAGGCGTTAATGGCACCCACCGTACTGGTCGCCATGCAAATATACTACCTTTGTGAAGCTTTATGGCCACGGTAAAACGCGATAACGGACGTCCAGTTGTCTATTGCATGTGCCTTGCGATTTCTCCCGCTGTCTGCCGTCTCTCTCTTCTCGCCTGTAGGACAATATACCGGTCATCCGCCGCCGTGGTTGCTCCTGGACGACCACTGCTGAACTCTCGGACAGCTGTTCCTGTCGTTTCAAATGCTCACCAAGCTCGTGAAACGATGCTGTGAGGGATCCCGAACTCCTCGGCTACACTAGTCACACTTCGACCTTCTTCCAACTTCCCAATGACGTGACCTCGTGTAAGGTCATCCAGATGTCGTCTACTGGACTGACTGTTTGCCGTATCACACCGTGGCACAACTCGACGATGTTCAATCCAATGTACACCGTGCAATAACTTTTATCAAATTGCTGAGCGTACACCGCACGTGTGCTTTATACCCTTCAGACACTATCACCCCCCTGACGTCATGTTGCCTATATGCGCATGTCCTACCGTAAAGAACACTAGTCTTTCTCCTGAGTTGTCTTTCGGTCCGTTTTGCCTTGTCGTTCCGCTATTATGGTAATTTCTCCTCTTCGTCTTTAATTTTTTCACACCAGTGTATGAAAGATGAGTTTAAGAACTTTTCAAGCACACCTGAATCGTTTTTATTGGTGCCCTGGTTACGAAAATGTTGCTTGTGAAATTGAACAAAATGGAAAAAACATTGGTTGAGATCGCAAGTTTGGCACCCCCATAATTTTGTAAATACAAAGGATGTGAACCTGTGTCGTTTGCAGAGGCTCAGGAGGTCCTTTCAGTATGCCAAAGTTTAACAAATTCAGAGAATGTGAGGTTCAGGGTCTTGTTGATTTGACATGGAGTGGCTCACCTTTGGAATTTTACAATTGCCCATTTTTGCCGGAATAGTTTGAACGCGACCTCCTCTCCTACTGAGCTTTCAGTTTCATGTTTTCACATGAAGTAGTCTGTAAAAATGGAATTTCCTTTCAGAAAGGTAATATACTCAATTCATTCTTTTTACAGTATTAACTGATTAATTTCGTATAGACATTTTTCAATTTAGATATTAAAATGTATGCTAAATGCGGTTTTTAATTGTTATTTCTTTGAATTTCCAAAACTATGGCCCATCTCACGATCGCCACTATGACACCGCGTTGAAAATCGCTTAAATCGTTATTACTTGTCATTCTCCTACCGAAAACAGCTCTGACAGCTGGCAAGGATGTCTATCGTTTTATATACGCACTGGCAGATGCAACCGAGTACGCGTATGGGTGACGTTGCTATGTATTTTGCATAAGCTCGTCTGTACCAGTTTTTCTGGCACTTCAGTGTATATATATTTTAGCTTTCTAATTTTTCGTTTTCATTTTGTTTATTTCTTCTCTAACCAGTTTTAATTGCCGTTCCGAAAGTAGTTCGTTGCTGTTCGCTTAACACTATTTGATAAGATTTGGCAGGACAGCAGTTTGGGGGGATCTGTGTTGTAGCTCGAATCAGATTGTAAAATAACCAAAGAAGCAGTGTCCACTTACGGATTTGCCAAAGATTTGCGTACTGAAAAAAGCGATCTCTCTAATTGACGATAATTGTAGAATTTGTGTCTTGAACGTATCAACAGTTTTTTTCTTTCCTTTTTTGCTGTACATGTGTAAATGAATGATGCAACGATAGGGCTATTTTGCAATTAATCGGCGGACCTTTGCTGTTCTCTTTCCGTGAATATTTGATGTTCCTGTTTGATATTATAATGACACTTTATACACTGAGTGGCCACTCTATTATGACCACCCCCTCAGTATTTCAATGCTTCACCTTTTGCCTTTAATACTGCGTCGATTTTTCGTGGCATGGACTCCACGAGATGTTGTTAGGTGGTTTGTAGAATCTGAGACCATACTTGAAGAATAGCACTTTCCAGGAGTGTGAGATTTCAGGGTTATGGGACAAGCTGTCTGATGGCTCGTTCAACTTCATCCCACAATGTCTCCATCGGGTTGAGATCTGGAGATTTTGTGGGCCACCTAAGCAAAGTAAATTGACCGGCATGTTCCTGAAACCAAACCTGTAGAACACGAGCCCTATGGCAGGTCGCATTATCTTGTTGAAAGTGCTCATCGCCATTGAGATAAATCCCCCACATGACAGGATGCACTTGGTCCGCAACGATGTTTAGGTACGATGTGCCAGTCAGACGTTGATCAACACGAATTAAATGACCCAAAGCATAACAGGAAAACATTCCCCAAACCATAACATTGCCTCCACCAGCTTGAAGGGTTGGAGCAGTTCATTTGGTTTCCATGCTTTCGTGCTGTTTCCGCCAAATTCACACTCGCACTTCGGCATGGTGCAACAGAAAACGTGATACATCTGACCACATAATTTGTTTCCCATTATCACTGTCCAATCCTTGTGCTCCTGGGTGAACTGGAGACGTTTTCTCTTGTTAAATACAGACAGCAAAGGTGTTCGAACAGGCCTTCGGCTTCCATATCCCATCCGATGCAGTGTACGGCGAACAGTGCATGCAGAGATCATTTGAGGGGATCACTGATTAAGATGGTCTGTAATTTGCTGCATTGTTGCCCTTCTGTTGTCTGTTGCCAGTCTGGACATTCTCCGTTCTGCCCGATCAGTCACTAGTCTATGACGACCACACGTTGCACGTAGATACCCAGTTTTTGGCTGACAGTCCAGTCTTTAGACACTTTAACAACAGCTGCTCTGGGGCATTTCACGAATCCGGCGGTTTCGTTGATACTTGCTCCATGGCTCTGAGCTCCTACAATCATCTTACGTCGTCAAATCAAATTTTTTACCCATATCGTCACCACTTAAAAGTCACTTCTACTACTGTCGCAAGCACTAAGCTTTCCTTTTTTATACTAGCCTCGCCCTCTAAGGGAACAGCGTGCAGCCACAGATCATTTGCATAAAACTGTCAAGTGGTCACAAAGAAGTGGCCACTCAGTATATAGCAAATACCTACTATTTTACTTTTTAATGCAAAAAAACTACTTAAGAAATATATTTAAGAAAAGAAGTTATGCAGTATAAAAAAATCCAATACCAACACAACAGGTAGCAATGTCATTCTGGAGGCCAATATGCTACAATCTTTTCCAGATTTTTTTAAATAGATCTTTATCCGTATTCGACCTTTCCCGATCCATATATTTACATACATATGTACGAATCCATCACGCCCTTTTGAGTGCCCCTCTCGGTATTGTTTTTAACTTTCGCTTTTCACCACATGGAATCCAGTAAGTGATTTTTAGCACCTGTATTCAGATTGATGAAGTTCAGTGAATGATTCACCTACGAATGTAAAACCTTCATCGGATAGATGGTTGTACACTCGGCATTCGTAAGATATTATCATAGTCCCAGGACGCATATGCTGCTTGATAATGGGTATTAAAACACGGATACTTTGCTGTGGAACAGCGATAAAGAAGCACTCACGAGTTTCCCTGCGAATTCCTCGGAAAACCCAATGTTCTAAGAATACACGGCCAACATTTATTTCCCTTTAGAACATAAACTTTCACCTAATTCTCCTGTTGGTCTTGGTCCTTCTATCAATGAAGGATTCCTCCGAAAACTTACTACACTGCCGGACAATTGCTAAGGACGGATGACAATAGCAACGATAGCAACCATAAAATGGAAGGCAGGAAAATGTGGAAATTAGAATAAGTGCAGGATACAGTAAGACGTGTTGTGCGTATGCAAATTTTGGATTGCCGAACTTTTTCGTGATGTCATAGCGTTGATAAGAGATATAAAGCATTTGACGCGTATTGACCGTTGTTGTTCAAACGCAAAGTTGAAAGGGAAAGAATCAATTGACGAACTTGCAATTTTCAGTATGTCTTCCCGACATCACCTAGATGATTTTACGCGTGGCCGTATTATTGGCAACATTGAAGAAGGGCGAAAAATAACAGATGTTGCCAGGGAGTTCGACGTCAGCCACAGTGTTGTTTCAAGGCTTTGGAAATCATTTCAAACAAATGGAGAGTGTAGCAAACGTCACGGGGGAGGTCGTGTTCGCAGTACGACACCTGCAGAAGATCGATACATAGTGCTATCAACAAAAAGACACCGGCGCAGCACAGCTAGTGAGGTAGCAAATCAGTTTATGGCTGCTACTGGCAAGCGGATCTCTGGAAAAATTGTCGCCAGACGTTTGCATGAAGGAGGACTATACGCCGCCGTCCTGTTGTGTGCATCCCATTGTCCAGACGTCACCGTACCGCACGTTTGCAATGGTGCAATCAACATCGCAATTGGACTGATAACGCCTGGTCTGCTGTCCTCTTCTCAGATGAGAGTAGATACAGTCTATCGTCTGATTGCCGACGACAACTGATCTGGCGTGATAGTGGTACTGCATATTGTCCAGCAATCATACAGGAAAGGGACCGATACCCGACATTTAGTGTCATGGTATGGGCTGGCATCATGATAAATGGCCGTACGTCCCTCTATGTGCTTCCAACTGGGACTATGACTGGCCAACAATACATTAATGATGTTCTGCTACCTCTTGTTCGCATGTTCCATGGTGATGTCGGTGATAGATTCATTTTCATGGACGACAACGCAACATGTCATCGAACAGTCGCTGTCAAGGAGTGTCTTGAGAGCGATGATATTCAACGCCTCGTACGGCCAGCACGTTCTCCAGATCAGAATCCCATTGAAAATGTGTGGGAAGCTTTGGGGAGGAGTCTTGCTGGTCGCCAATGCCCTCCAATAAACAAGGACACCCTCATCCGTGCACTAACAGAGGAATATGATAAATTACCCCAACAGCTGCTTGATAATGTTGTGCAAAGCATGACACGACGCGTGGAATCTTGCATCGCCCTCCATGGTGGCCATATCCCGTATTGACATCTTACGCCGGAACGCCTGCGGACGGTAATTGCATTTTTCACGTTTACGTATTCTGCACAAAATGGCCTGTTTGTCCCTTGAACACGTTCCAAAGCCTTCTGGATTTCAAAGCACAATAAATTGTCTTTCTTGTAATGTCCTGGCATTCTGATATTATTTTATTTCACTTGGCATCCAACCACACTTACTTTTTATGCGCTATATAGCCGTTTATGATCCGTCCTTAGCAATTGTCCAGCAGTGTACGAAAACGTTTCTCTTGTAATTATTCCCGTCCACAAAAGTGTTCTTATTATGGATACGCAGTTCATTCTCACAAAAGGAAATTGTTGTATACCCGTAACTCTAAGAATGCATGAAAAATATATTGAAGTCTAATTTAAAAGAAAAAACTGTTTTGTCAGTTTTTCATCCACCATAAATTTTAGAGACGCACGGGGTTTAGCCTATTTCCCTCGTATTGCTTGAGCTCCGCCCCTTATTTATTCGGTACTTACTGCATTTTCCTTTGCTAGTATAAGTATGAGATGCGTGAACCATAAATAATTTAATCTGTAATAATTTATCTCATTTTTGAGCAAAAAAAACTGACTTCTTAGTTTGTGCCATCGTAATGCGTGGTTCCAAATTAAAGGCGCAATTTAGCTGGAAACATGAAGCTACTTGCAAATGTTTGGTGGCACAAAATACTCTGAGGATGACAATGAATGTCTGCAAATCGAATCAAATTTAACTTTCATTATATCTACGTTTCTTAACAGCGCAGTCGCGAGCCCTGCTTCCAGTATCTCATTTTTCTTCCTTCTCAATATAGGAATTAGTTGGACTTCTATTACGGATTCTTTAGTTTTGCAAACTTTCGCTGTAGAAGACAAACTCTTTCTCGATGGGTTATTTTACTTTCCAGTCTTGAGCCACCGATCCATCGGAAATGTTAAACAACGCGTTACTTCCACCGAGTCAACTGAAGTAAAATGAATTGAAGAGACGGAGGGATTAAATATTGAGCGAATGTCTTGTTCACGTGATTGATTTGTGTGTTGTTTTGCAAATTTCAGTCGTGGCGCTGTTCTTCGAGCAACAAAAACCAGCTGCAGTGAGAGGCCGCTTTGCGGCGGTTCACTGACTCTGCAAAGGTATCGTGCTTCTCACAACTATCCCGTTCGGAGAACGTCCTATCGCATTATCTCAGCAATATAGCTATTTCAATCATCTGGTCCGACAGCACGCAGGTGTGATAGAAATATATGGGAGGCGAGGGCTGCGCAGCCACATCACACTTTCAACAACGATGAGGACATGGTGTGCGTTGTTTTGCCTGCCTGCTTTGAAATCACTGCCACGCCGTCCCGAGGATCAACGACAACTACGCGCGGCTTAAATAAGTACCAATTTTAGTTGCTACATACTTTTGGTGCATGTTTTGAAGAAAGCATTATGTGCATTTATTTAGAAGGAAAATGAGGAAATACGTGGAATTTTTCAGCGCATCATCGTAGTTGAACATGCCGGTGTCGTTAGCGATTTTTCACGGAAAACGTCGCGGAGCACCAGGGCTCTACTTTGAGGACAGATGTTCTAGATCTATCGTTCACCTCCTGATTGCAGATGCACCAAATTATTTGATATTCGGATTATTTTCCTGATGCCCTGCAGTGCTGACCAGGAATCCACATCATATGGAATGTCTTTTTTTCGTATTAAAATGATAAAAGAGGAAACGTATGTGCCATGATCCCAGTCAAATTGTAAAAACGAATCAAGGGAGCATTGATCTGGTGATATGAATCTTTGATGTCTTCTTGATTTGATCGATTAGATAATTTATGTCTTTACGTAGTGTTTTTAATAATTCGTATGTATGTCATTTGCAATCCATGTCAATCACCTCCCGCACAATATTTTGTTAGGTTTATGGCACTTTTACTATTAAAAGTACCTTTATATACTTTAACAGGAACGACAAAATTTTGATCGGTATGCCAAACAGATGAAAACTGATATTTAAATTTAAACCATTGAGTTTGACGATCAAAACATAACTATTAGATTGTTTTAAAAGCTATTGGGTTTTTTTTCGGAAAAAATATTATTTAAAGAGTTTCTTTGCAAAATATTTAATAACCTTGGCAGGCTGCTTAAAAAATTTGTACACCTTTAAGTAGGTTTTAATTCTAAACAATCTGTTAAAAAAACCGAGTAAACATCATTAATGTGAAATTGAAAGAACATTTTCGGCACTAAACACATGGTCGGTTATGAAGACGTCCTTATTAAATCGTAATTACATTTTTGGTACTGAAAGCGAAACTGGCAAATGTTGTGAATTGGCCATTGATTTAATTTATAGCTCAGAATATCATTTGAATATTACAGATCGAAAGTGAAGTCTGGTTAAAATTTATTTACAATGTTAGTACATTTTAGTTATTCTTTTAGCAATTTCATTAATAACTACCCTCTGGTGCTGAGGGTCATATGTACCCTCCTACCCAGGGTCAATTAACGGGCAACCTAAGTACATCAATATGTTTCGTAACAGCATCTGGCATTATGGCAACATCAGATGGTCTTACGGTTGTATGCAGTATACAGGTATAAAAAGGAAGACACTATTGTGTGGAATACAATTAGTAGGGAGACATAAAAATATAAAAATCCTCATATCAAGAAATTTTAGTTTTACTACTTCAGCGAAAAAGGACAATTCTGTGCGCTCTTTAGAAAAATAATCAAGCTATATGGAAATTCAAATTCTCTACGCTAAAATCTGCGTGATCTCTAAAGATTTTTGTTGTTGTTGAATGCTGCGGTTTCGTAAATAAGTACCAACCTGACTGGCTGCACGGGTTTTAAAAATATGTCAGATTGTATAAATAGTAGAAAATCCCAGTTTATCAGTGGAATGCAAATTGTTTAATTGACAGCAACTGATTCATAATTGAAACGTTTTGTTTCGGCACGAGGGGAGTCTGCAGAGTGTTTCTATTATGTCTGACTGGTCTCTTTTTGGGCCTATCACCAGAACAAGAAAGCGTATGTGCTTTTTGTTGGAAAGACTCAGTTTGAATGGGCTAATGTTGTTCTTTATTTCTTTTTTGCAGAATTTCAGTACAGTTTTCAATTTTAACTCGCAATAGCAATTACTTAGACAAGGAGCTGTCCGTTAAAATTCAGTATTGATCTATCGTAAAATGCAAATGAAAGTCTTAAAAAATAGCATCAATAATGCATCATACGGGTGCCAACAGGGTGCCAACTGGATGATGTGATTAAACCTAGCGCTTCTTACCACCCGAAAACTGTACCGGCTAATTTTTTTCATTTTTGTTTGGAGGTAAGCCGCGCTAGACGAATTAAACTGATTGAACTGACACACAGCAAGAGGGATATCTTAAGGATTGCACTTTGGCGTTATACCCATTTAACGTAATAGGTACTGACACCACTATCGCCAACTGCATCGCAGCCTAAATTCAAACTTCGATGTTGTCGCTTGAAGTATTTACGAGAAGAGTGATTACAGTTCCTCTGGTCATATCTCACTTTTACAGAAGCACGTTTCAGACAAAATATGAAAGTATTTTGCCTACATCATTTATTCTATAGAATAGATTTTATTTCATGGAAAACATGTCTACAAAATACAAGGAAATGACACTTCCTGACATACAAACCTGAAGTTTTTATATAGCGTTTTCCATATACCGATAGAACTACGGATAATTACAATTCATCCAAAGTTTCGTGTCAACTGCCAAATCATGATTACCTTTATATCAATTATTTCTTTCATGCTTTTTTTTATTGGAGGTTTAACGACCACGTGAGCAACTCAATGGGCCATAAGCAGTCACCTGTCCCTAATTTAGGGTCACCGGATCCAGGGAAGGGAGAGAGCCAGCGCCTTAAGACAAACACAACATCCATGCCTCACCGGGATTCGAACCCGGACCCCTTTCGGACGAATGATCAGAGGCCATCACTTAAACCACTGCGCCACCTGGGCGGCCTTGCTTGCTTTCCTCTTTTCTAGAATCGAGTACTTGAAATTCAAAATTTATCTACAATTTAAGCTGGAAAGCAATTTTATAAATAGCGATATTTCACATGATATTTTCGATAAAGTAAATTCCTTTCAACCTTTAACGATATATTCCAACTGTGTGGTATTTATCTGAATATGAGACAAAACGTGTTATCTCAGACTCAACATCAAATCGAAATCACACATGTATTTTTATTTTATGAAGTTTTACTTATCAGACAAGAGTTGGGTTAAACCTCGAATAACAATTCTGTCAATATTAGAAATTAAGATTCATTTTGTTCGTTTTCATTATCTTTGCATATCACATCGTCTTCAGACCCACTAAATTTGTTCGATGAGCAGAACTTCTTAAAGGACTGCACCATGAATCTAAAATGAAATAAGAAGAACGAAATTAAAACAAAAAAATGGCATACATAGATTTTCAAGGTTTTTAAAGGAAGATAATATAAACAGCTTTTGAAAAAAAAAACTATTTAGCACTAGTAATGTCGGCAAATGTACAAGATGAGCTGTTGCTCTATGATGTCTTTATGCATTGTCTCTGTTGCACCTCAGAAATGCTTCTTTTTTAGTTTTTCAGAAGCTGTCAGTAGGCCTTTGTCAGTCAACAACCATTTTGTGTAGAGGGGTCGGAGTTTGTCGTTTAGCAGCTCATTGACAGCAACATCAAGAAACATCAACTGACAAGCGATGCCTCCCAGTATGATGACTAAAATTGTGTTCGTTTGAGAATTTTTTGACTTCACATTCAGTTTTAGGTGCACCTTACATACATCTAGAGTGAGGCCAATTCATTTGCTTCCCCCACTCGGTCGTTGCCATCTCTCAAAAATCCATCGAAAGTTCCAAAAAGCACCGCTAGGGGGCCGCACATCAGCATCGACCCTACACTCTAGCACCACCTGCCACGCCCCCATCCTCCTGTCATAAGCCACGCCCCCTGCTCCTTCTGCCACAAGCTACACCCCCATTCTTCTGCGCCAGGCCACTCCCCCATCCTTCTCCTAGAAGGATGCATCCATGGTCCAGAATCGGTCCTTTTATACTACTGATGTGAAAGAACCTCAGTGAATATTTTATAAATAACTGATAGGCCTGTAGTTCCTGAGATCCTCAACGTTACCTTTTTTACGTAGCATAATCATTGTAGCATTGTTCCAATCCTCAGGACACTTCGCTTCATTGAGACATCTGGTGAAAACTTGCCCGAGTGTAGTTTCAATTTCCCCATTTGCTTCTTGTATAATGTAAACGGTAATTTCATCTTCTCCTAGAGCTCTTCCCCGTTTCATGTTCTTAATTGCATTTGTAACTCCTACTGGGAGGATTGTAGGGGCTTTGATAATGGTACCTGCCGTAATTTCTGGAACAGATGTATCATCCTTTTTAAAGAGTTTTGAATTGAAATCTTTCACCCTTGTCAAAGTTTCGCTTCTCTTTCTTGTTACAGTCCCATCTTGTTTTCTCGGAACCATAATCTGTTTTCTTTCCTTACAGAGATGTCATTTTGCTCTCTTCAGGCTTTTGTTGTTTTCAATTGCTTTTCTCACTAGTTCACAATTAAATTTCCTTCTGTCTTCAGTGATACTTTTTCGCACTGTCTTACATAGCTCTATATATTCAACTTTGGAAGTTACGTCTTTATTTGTCCTCATCTCCCTACTCTTTTGCAATAACAGTTTTGTTTTTCCTGAAGTGTTCTTCATATGTAGCTTGCTCTTAGTGCCACCTATTTTTGTTGCTATTTCCATAACATTCTTGGTAAGTTATCTGTTAACTTCAGAAATATCCACTTCTCCCGATGCTAGGCTCTCTAAAGTAGAGAATCTGTTCCTCAGTTCCAACTTGAAGGTATTATGATGTTTTTTAAGGTTGGTTATGTCAATATATTTTGTTTGTCTTATGAGTTTGCTACGTTTGAGTTTAGTGTTGAGGTGCATCTTACATCTCACCATTCTATGATCTCTCCCTGTGTTGAACTTGTTTAGCACACTGCAGGCTTCGATGACGAATTTTTTGTAACACATAATAAAATCAATATCACTTGTCGTCCCATTGGGTTGTCTGCATGTCCATTTCCCGTGTGGCTTTTTCTTGAAAAAGGATTTCATGATGAAAAACCTTTCTGCTTCCGCAAACTCTACGAGAGTATTTTCACGTTGATTTGTGTTGCTACAACCGAATTTACCAACCAAAGTTTCATTCTGTTGCTGTTGCCATACTTTTGCATTGAAATCACCCATAATGATCTCCAAGTGCTGTTTGCCTTTGTTATTTAGATTCCGAATTTCCTAGTAAATTTCTTCAATTTCTTCTTCAGGAGGACTTGTTGTGGGTGCATAAGCTTGAATAATCTGAGCCTGGTATCTTTTTGAGAATTGAATAACGAGTCGCGCAGCCATGTCCGAGGAACTTTCAACTTTCAGAATATTGTCCTTCAGTCTTTTGATTATTATTAATCCAACACCACTAATTCTGGCAGTATCTGTCCCACGATAGTAAAAGAGGTGTCCACTTTTCAGTTCAACGAGCTCTTCTTATTTTCTTTTTACCTCGCCTAGTCCCACAATGTGCCAGTTGATCTTTTCGAGTTCATCCTGAAATTCAAGGAGTATTGGATCAGAAGATAGGGATTGTCTAATAAATGTAGCCAAGGTTAGCATCAGATGGTAGCCTAGTCCGGTCCTCCGGTGATTCGTAGCACCCTCTGCTTTCATGTGGCACTGGCCGCTGCCTTGGCCAGGTACATTCTAGCTGCCGGAGGCTGAGTATCAAGTTTGAAATTGTGTAAGCATCTTTGGGGGTTCACCCGTAAATCACCAAGCTGTCCAAGCGGGTTGGTGAGTGTGGGATTGAATTTCCTCTAATCACGATGGCATAGTTATACCGTTATCGGCGTGCGTCAGAGCACCTTTAGAGGGAACAGGATGCACCACTAGAAGGCGGGGTTATCATTTGTCAAGTAGAGGCTGGGATATGTTCCGCATCACCTGACCTTATACCCTGAGTGGCCACGTTATTATGACCACCCCGTCAGTACTTCGTTGGGCCACCTTTTGTCTTTAATACTGCGTCGATTCTTCGTGGCATGGACTCCACAAGATGTTGATAGATGTTTTGTGTTATCTTAAACCATGCTTGATGAATAGCACTTTTCAGGAGTGTAATATTTCAGGTTTGTTGATCCAGCTGTCTGATGGCTTGTTCAACTTCAACCCATGAACTCTCAATGGGGTTGAGATATGGAGATTGCGGGGGCCACCTAAGCAAAGTAAACTCACCGGCATGGTTTGAAACCAATCTTGTACAATACGAGCACTATGGCAGGACGCATTATCTTGTTGAAAGTAGCCATCGCCATTGGGATAAACCAACCACATGACAGGATGCACTTGGTCCGTAACGATGTTTATATATGACGTACCAGTGAGACGTTGATCAACACGAATTATAGGGCCCAAAGCATGCCAGGAAAATAACCCCTAAACCATAACGTTGCCTCCACCAGCTTGAAGGGTTGTAGCAATGCATTTGGAGTCCAAGCTTTCGTGCTGTTTACGCCAAATTCTCACTCAGCCATAAGTATGGTGCAACTCAAAACGTGATTCGTCGGACCACATAATTTGTTTCCAATTATCGACTGTCCAATCCTTGTGCTCCCGTGCGAACTGGAGACGTTTTCTCTTGGTAACTGCAGAAAGTAAAGATGTTTGAACAGGCCTTCGGCTGCCATATCCTATCCGATGCAGTGTACGGCGAACAGTGCGTGCAGTTATCATTTGAGGGTATCCCTGATTAAGATGGTCTATAATTTGCTGCACTGTTGCCCTTCTGTTGTCTGTTACCAGTCTAGACACTCCCCGTTCCGCCCGAGCAGTCACTAGTCGATGGCGAACAAGCGTTGCACGTAGGGACCCCGTTTTTTGGCTGACAGTCCAGTCTTTAAACACTTTAACAACAGCTGCCATGGAACATTTCACGAATGCGGTGGTTTTGGTGATACTCGCTCCATGGCTCCGAGCTCCTAGAATCATCCCACGTTGAAAGTCCGTCAAATCGCATTTTTTACCCATCTCGTCACCCACAAATCACTTCTACAACTGTCGCAAGCACTAAGCTTTCTTTCTTTATACTAGCCTCGCCCTCTGGCGGCAACAGCGTGCAGCCATAGCTCATTTGCTTAAAACTGTCAGGTGGTCACAGTAAATTGTCCACTGAGTGTATATAGGGATAAAGATTAATGGAGATTATCTAACTCTCCTTCGTTTTGCTGATGATGTAGTCATGTTTTGCAACTACCCCATCAGAGCTGCAGAGTATGAACCTGGAACTTGCTGACAAAAGTAAAGAAGTGGGATTAAAAATGAACTTTCAGAAGACAAATGCTTTGCAAGAAATGAAGCTGGAGATAATAGATGCGAAAGATGATTGAGAAATGCTGGAGATAATAGATGCGTGCATTTATCTTGGGCAGCAGATATCAAGTGAGGGTCACATTGATGAAGAAATTAATCGGCGTATAAAACTTGTCTGGAGAGCTTTTGGAAGAAACAGTATAATTTTCAAGAGCAATACGTCATTATGTCTTAAAAGAAAAGTGTTTGATCGATGCATCCTTCCAGTGCTTACGTATGGTGCAGAGACGTGGACCTAAACTAAATGAGGCATGCAAAGGCTGCAGATAACTCAAAGAGCATGGAGAGGTGCATGCTTGGTCTAACCAGGAGAGATAAGAATAGGAACTCGTGGATCAGAAAAATGACAAGAGTGAATACATCATGATCAGAATAAAATCCCTAAAATGGCAATGGGCTGGACATACTGCCAGAAGAAGAGACCATCGGTGGACATTCGAAATTTTAGATTGGATTCCAAGGAACAGGAAAAGAACTAAAAGAAGACCACATGGGAGATGTGTGTATGAAATTTGAAAGTAGGCGGGAGTAACATGGAGGAGACTGGCACAAGAGAAACCGTTTTGGAATAGGCTTGGCGAGACCTTCGTCCAGCAGCGAATTGATAGTTGCTGACAATGATAATGATGATGACATATATATTATCATTTTTAGTCAATGCATCCTTCTGGTTTTTATATATGGAGCTGAGACATGGACCATAACTAAAAAAGACATACAAAGTTTGCAGATAACGGAAACAAGCATGAGATGCATGCCTGTTGTAACCCGGATAGATAAGAAGAGAAAGTCGTGAAAAAGAAAAACGGCAAGAGTGGAAGACATCATGGTCAGGGTAAAATCTCTGAAATGCTAATGAGTTGGACATTCTGCAAGAAGAACAAACTACGATGGACAACCGACATGTTAGACGAGGTACCAAGAGATAGAGAAAGACCTAAAAGAAGACCACAAAGGAGATGGATGGATGAAATTCGAAAACATGCCGGAATAACACTGAGGAGAATGGCTCAAGGCAAACAGTTTTTAAGAAAATCTGGGAAAACTTTCATCAAAGATCTGATAATGGTTTGCAATGATGATGGTACAATAATACCCTTGCCTCGAGGAATCGGGTACATCAAAATAACTTCAGAAGCTCTATGACGCGATCCTCTGCCAGACTCTTTGCAAAAAGGCAATTCATAAAAAAGTGCAAACGGTCTTCCAGATGGATTCGACAATATCAGCAATAGTAAGAATACCGTGCAGCACAGCAACTCATGTGAAGTCTGGGGGGTAATGTGGAAGCTTAAAAACCATATCGCGCCTTGTACAATAAAAGCCACAATATTTTTCTTTTTTCCAGGCTTTGTCATTTCAAAGATTTGTAAGGACATGAAACTCTTTAATTTTCTCCTTTTGGTTTTGGGAATAATAAAAAATAGAGGTCATTAGCTGACATCGTTTTGGATTTATACACATCTAAAACACGATTTTTAATTTTATAAAACTCTGGAATTCTCTTGCTCTTAGCTCTCTTCCAGATTGGGTTCTTTATGTATTTTTCGCATGTGTCCCTGTCATATGCATAACAATATTCGTGGTAGGATACTGGACCATTTTAAGGAATTTAGTGGCGATGAATTGTAATGTTTCCAACCACAATTGCAGATTTATTTTATCTGCAAGCCTCCCGTACTTAATTCAAAAAAGACTGGCAGATAATGACCTGTATTTTTCATTATTCCCAAAAGCAAGGGAGAAAATGAAAGTTAGCTGATATGCTTCTTTCTTCCACTCTAAGTAAAATGGAAAAGCTGTCTGATTACTTAAATTGCGATTCCTATTGGAAGTGGTTTTGATTCCAATATACGCACTTTTGGATACCATTCTCGCAGTATTCTGTCCTATGATTTTAAGTTCGGTCCATAATGGACAAAATCTACATCATACATGTTGGCTGCAGTACTACTTTAATCTCCGCGGGGAATTCACATTCCATTTATTCCATAACAGTGCACCATATTTGTTAAAGTTAACTCTCGCACATGTTGCTCTTGCATTATTTTTAAAATACTTGTATTGTATATTTAATTGAATCCTCATTTCTAAGCGCTAATATTGCGTCTTCAGAATATGCCACAAATTTAAATGCGGAATTTCCATTTGGAATACAAGATCTCGTTATATTTTATTCCAACAAATTGCTCGGAGGAAGATCTCTATAACAAAAACAAACAATGCTTAAGAAAGAGAAGAGCGTCGACGGACTCGTTTCTGAATCTTGAATTTCTTTGTCAAATGCACACGAGAGAAATTATTGTGACAAAGTTACAAAGCTTTTACATCCTTATCTTTCAATTACATGATATAAGGCTTCATCACTCGCGCAGTCGAATTCTTTGACGTGGTCTAATGAAATATTCTGAAAGTTACTTTTTTGACATTTATCAATTCAGTTGTATCTCGGAGCAAAAATAGGTTGTTTTATATATTTCTGCTACGGACAGCAAAAGTTGCTCGGCTCTTCTTAAGACTTTAATTATCAAAGGTCATATTTGACCCATGACCTCAAAGAAAGTAAACGAATTACAAAAGATAATTTTTGCAATTAAAATAATGTTTATTAGCTTGATTTTTTAAATATTAAACTGTAAGATAAATTTGGCTATGGAAATAATTAAGAATACTTGTTTCCGAGGCAAAATATTCGTACGAAACGACTTTTTATTTCATAAGAATATCTCAAATACACACAGATTTCTGAAGAAATTGATATTTCCAAAGTTTTAAAATTTTCGTAAGAAATTTCAGTAGTTTTTTATTTATTTATCACCCACATTTTTAACGCTTGTAGGTTCATAAGTTAACACAGTGTGATCAGAAATTCGTTGAAAGGTCTGTCATTCGAGGAGAGATGTGCATTTGCTGCTAGCAGAAAGGCAGCTTATTTGTAGAATGGTACTTCAAATGATCGGAATGAAGATCAATTATCTTCACAGGATTGATTGGCACACCCGAAGTGGAAACTAACGTGGTCACGCTGTAGAGGACAAGTCAGGAACTTAAATTCTATGGAAAGAAAATAATGACAAGAAAAAAATTAAGTTTTTGCTTACAGAAATATGACTTTCTGTTATATCTACAGTGGTTTGTGTGTGTTATATCTAGAGTTGCTTTTTGTTATATCTTCAATGGTTTGCAAACGTATGGCATTACCTCCGGAAACCGTGAATTATTAACATTAACTCTGTTTTTTAGCTAACTAATTTTCATAGTCATTTCATCGTTTGTATAATATTAGATGAAACATTAAATGGATATTTAAAAAAATGTCTTAGTTATTCCAGTAGCTACATCTGTTCTGAAGATATTTCATAAATTATAGGGTTTGACAAACACATTGAAATTTACGTTAGCTGCGTATCATTTGTTACACCCAATCATAGACATGCTTTTAACTGATTGGTTGTTTCGTAATGCTGTCCTGTTCCTACTCCAGCTTTTATAAGGTTTGGCTCAGAGCAACCACAGCATTGCAATGGTCGATTCTTGTTGTTATTAAGGTATAATTTGTACATCCGCAATAAGAATTAAAATTGCGGAATTGTCAACAGCGGACACAGCTAAAGTAGTTGTTCTGCGTGAAGAGGAATATTTTTCTAGGCAAATTGCGGAAAGAGTGGGCTGTAATCAATTTGCAGTCTTTAGGCTACTGAAGAAAATGAAAGACACTGGTGATTTTAAAAATATGCGTCGCAAAGGGAGGCCCAGATCTAGTACACCCAGGCAGGACAGAGTGTTCAGAGATCTAAGCTTAGAGACTGGAGGCTCAATTCCCTGAACTACTACGAAGATGGTCTGAAGTTACTGATGTTACTGTTAATACATCTACTGTTCGGAGGAGACTGCTTCACTAGGACTTACGTGGCTGCAAACGCAGGCATAAATAACTGTTAGTTGCAAATCAAAGATAGCGTAGACCCGTGGGCAAAATAGCATGTCTCATGGACAACCAAGCAATGGGAAAATGTTCTTTGAAGTGATGAACCAAAATCTTGCCTAAATGGAAATCAGAGTAGTGCCTATGTAAGGAGATTTATGCATGAAGAATCCCATCGAAGTTGCTTAGTGACTACAGTGAAGCATCCAAATATCATGACTTTCATCCGGTGAAAGTTATGATTTGGCGCTGTATGTGTGCCCATGCGTTGGGAATCTCCATATTGTCGATGGTACGGAAAATGCCTAGAAATGCATCCGCATATTAGAAAGGCAGATGCTGCCATCTTCTAGAAGACTTTACGATGGTAATTTTACTTTTCTAGATGACAATGCTCCCTGTCATCATGCTAAAGCAGTAAAAAAGTAGTTTCAGGAAAAAAAGTGTCCAGCACCTTGATTGGTTACAGCAGTCGCCGGACTTTAACCCGATCAAAATGCTGTGTTTCAAAGTTTCGTATGAACTATCAAAAAAGAAGCCAGCTACCGAAATTCAACTGACGCAAGATGTAATTTAAAATTGGAATTGTATTGTTAAACCCAATATATTTACAAAACTGTGGACACAGAATAACAGAAAGATGCAAAGCTGTGATAATACACAGTATGCCAGAAAGATGCAAAGCTCTGATTAAAGCTAAATGTTGGGCAACAAAATATTGGGTGCATTTTAAAATTTTCCTTCGTTGTATTTCTGTTTTTAAATGTTATTTCATTCTTTACGAATTACGAAAACGATTTATTGCTGTAAACCTAAGTATTGGATAAATGTTCCTTTTCATAATAATTTCGACTTGGTCATGTTTTTTGTAATGCATCTTAAGAACAGAAGCAGCTACAAGAAGATCTATGATATTTTTGAAATGTCCATCAAATTTCGCATCAAAATGCTTTAAAAATGATGAAATACCTATGAAAATTAATTATTAATACGGACATTTGACGTGGACTGGGAACATCAAACACAAGTCATCGCTCTTTCCACGTTTATAAGTGAGTCACGGAAAAATTATCATTAGCAGCCACCGGGAATCGAACCCAGGTCTTCCAGTTACGAGCCGGACATGCTTCCACTGCACCACAGCGGCCTCGAATTCCTCCCGACTCGCGCACACTAACTGAATTCCTCAGACTCACATACACAAATTGAAAGACCCTGGTTCAAGTTCAGGTGGCTGCCAATGATACTTTTCCGTGACTCACTGATAAACGTGGAAAGAGCGATGATTTCTGTTTGATGTTTTCAGTGAACGTCAAATGTCTGTATTAATTATTCTTTTGCCTTCTAATTATTTGTTCAGTTGCTTGTTACTATCTTTTGTGAATTTCCGGCATTATGCCGGGCTCCAAGACGCAATCTGTCAAGTGGCTTGGCAGTTAGCGTATGTGAGTCTGGAGGAATTCGTCGAGGCAGCTGTGGTGCAGTGGAAGCATGTCCGGCGCATAACTGGAAGACCTATGTTCGATTCCCGGTGGCTGCCAATGAGAATTTTTCTATAACTCACTTATAAACGTGAAAAGAGCGATGACTTCTCTTTGATGTGAACATTAATTAAATAAAGAAAATAATAAACTTAAAACTTGACGATATCTGCAGGTGATGCAATACTTTTGCCCACCACTGTATTTTTTTATCTTGCAATTTTTAAATCTGCATGTAAGGAATTGCATTTATTAAGCGATGAACGCATTCCATAAACCAAACTTGCCACTTGGCGCCGATAACCGGCGCATGTTTGTACAACGCCAGCGCACGGATTGCCTTTGCTGTGAAAAGCCTGGAGTAAATGTCTGTGGAGCTATTCCGTACGACAGCCGGACATCCTTGGTAATCCTTCGTGTCTCTCTCACGGCTCAACGGTACGTCGTCGACATTCTACTACGTATTGTGTCGCCGATTCTGTCGGAGCATCAGTAAGCAATTTTACAGCACAATAATTCCCGCCCAAACACGGCACGGGTCTCCCATGCCTGTCTCCGTAATGTCGACACCCGTCCATGTCCAGACCTCTCACCGAACCTCTCATCGATCGAACGTGTTTAGGACATAGAGTGACGCGATCTACGCTCATCCTGGAATGTCGGCGAACTGGCCATCAGTTTGAACATCATTTGACACGCTATACCTCAGGACAATATCCGTGAAGTTTATGCGTACATGACACGCCGGTAGCCGCTTTTATACGAGTCATACATGGCTCATCAACGTACAAACATGTTCCACTCATGTAGGTGTTTTTATCTCAGTAAATGGCTCAACTGCCCTGGAATTGCGACCATGTCCTTTTGCTATACACGTATGTATATTGCCCATAAAGATTTCCATCTCGATGAGATAATTCCATAATTTCTGCTTGGTGCTTTTTTTATCAAAGAGCGTATTATTACATTTTTAGATTTATATGCATTTTTGTTTGATTTACTGATAATGTACCATATGATTAAATGTTTTAAACTCAATCAGCATTTATCTTTTAGGAACGTTTTTCTTCGATTTAGTTTTGGGGAAAGGTACGTACGTCACTTTTCAAGACATGTTGAAATGCGCTTTAGTCTTTGTAACAGAAACTCAACAGTGATACAGCCATATAGGGA